>JAVIAB010000036.1:0-75855 GCA_032433765.1 Megaustenia siamemsis | reverse complement strand
AACAAATGCTTTTTTGTGCACAAAATGTCATCAAACTGTGTTCCACACTTTAATTAAGGCAATTTCCTGCCTACTTAATAGTCACCTCCATCCAATTTTATCGTTTTTATCTGACTGCTGATGAGAACTATGTCATCAGCAAAGTTCAGGTCCTCCAAATGGTCTCCTTGAATCCATTCGATGCCTTTATTACCAGTGCAGTATTTCTTCATTATGAAGTCCATAATAACTTATCATCTATAGTGTGCTGTTATTTATTTCTTCATTGTCCATGTCTCACTTTCATAGGTCAGGGATGGCAGCATACACCACTAATGAACTCTCTTATTTCATTCACATCGATCTGTTGCACAATCTTTCAATCCATCATCATCATTAAAAACCATGCATGTCAGCATAGGTGATTAAATATCTCCACAACTTTTATTCTAGTACAATCTCATCTCTTTTAGAATACACATACTATCAACAAGAGCTCTCTAATTCTTTTATGTCCCTCTAGTCCTTTGATGTCTCTTCTGTTTACATGTGGAATGCATCTTTGCAATCTATATCTCATGGTTTACTGTTTTTAGGTCTTCACTGTTTCATCTTTCTATGTGTCTTTCAGGTGAGAGCTTGTCTTGTAATATTTGTATTTGGCTTTCAAAGTGTACACTCTATTCACCCCACAGCTTTTTTCTTATAATTTCTTCATATATGAAATGGGTCAGGTTATTCTTTACCACATTTCATCATTTCAAGTGGTGTCTGATTATCTCATTCAAAGCATCCTCCTTAAGCAAGTGTTAGTAAATTTCTGCAATTTTCTTATACTCTTGGTTTATGTTGCCCATGTTTCTAATCAACACAGAGAGGCACATTTGATGTTTGTATGAAACAATTTAAGTTGGTTATTAAAGGCAGTCCATTGGGTCCAGATATTCTTCAACTGCACAAAACTCCTCTAGCCTTCACAAATCAATATCTCCTTCTCTGTCAACGGTGTCCACAACTTTTTGCCCATACATACACATGTTTTTCATTTCTGTTGATGACTTCCTACCAAGGCACTCTCTTAAGTTGTTTGATATTTTTTCTCTATGTTTCCATCTATCTCCTCTTCTCTAAATTTTTAAAGTTGTCACGATATTTTCCATCTGTTCCTTTCTCATTATATGGCCAATACGTTATAATTTGAATTTCTACATGGCAGCCCTGTCTTTTGCTTTGATGGTGGAGCATCATAGGCTGACTTGTCCATCTTTTGGTGTTACTTGTCCATGTTAATTTTGGTCTGCCTCTGCCTCTTTTACCTTGTATATTCCCTTCCAAGATTACTTTTAGTAGGCTGTTGTGTCTTTTAACATGCCCCAAAAATCTCATCTGTCTTTTTTAAATTGTATTTAGTAGTTCTCTTTTCATTTTTAGTTGTTTTAAGACTTCATCATTTGTTTTCTTTCTTTCCATCCAATTCTATTCTTCTATATATATATCCACATTTCAAAGGCTTCAATTTTCTGTTCTGTTTTCTAGTCTAATGTCCACGTTTCTGCACCATATAGGAATGTTGAAAAGATATAACATTTTGCTATTCTTAGTTTTAGCCCTTGTGTTATTTGTTTTGATGTTAGTATATTTTTCATGGCATTAAAATTACTTTTTGCCATTCCTATTTCAGTTGTACATTTTCCATCACTGGTTATAATATGTCCAAGGTAGTTGTAGTTCTGAACTTTCTCCAGGTCTATTTCTTCAATTTTTTATATCCATTTGTAGGTTTGAATATTTTCTTTGTCTATAATCATAGTTTTAGTCTTTTTGATATTCATATCTATTCCATATTTTTTGCTTCTCATGCTTATTTCATTAAGTAATTGTTGTAGAATAACATTTTTATTGTCCCTGCTGCCTTGCAGAGGTTTTGAAGGCATCATAGGCTAGGGGAATATAAATGAAAACCAGGTGAAGTAAGCTGACGCAAATGCAATACAATCCTAAATATAGGATAGGATAAGACAAAACAGTAAAAAAAACCATTTGGACTCTAAAAGATCTTCAAATGGGACATACAAAACAATTCTTAAAAAAAAAATTGTTATTTGATTGTATCTACTAGAGCTAGAAGAGAAAAGACTCATGAAAAAGGATGGAAAACTCTGTGTATCAGTGAGCCTGACTTGTTCATTCTGTGGTCGTGTGTGTTTGTCAAACATTGGTAGAATTAGCCACGAGAGAAGCTGTTCGATAAAAACAAAACCTAAAAAAAAAAAAAACACAATAACCTCCATTAGAACGTCTGACAAGACAAAAAGGGCCATATATATACTAGAGCTTTACCATGGCCTTACAACTTTCACATCTCTTCCGACCACTTAGTGTTTGTCTATGTTGTTTTTGTCTGCGTAACTTTATATTTTCCTAATTAGACTTATTTATTACATATTTTTTGCTTTTCCATTATCATTGGTTAATGTAATACTGTAAGACATCTTAGTTTGTGTGTATTAACTGACACAGAGCTACATCTGTCTCATCACTATTTTGTTTTCTTCAATTGCTGTTTTGTCTGTGTCTGTCTCAGTTTCTTTCAAAGTTGAAATGGTATGTTGTTCAGCCTTGTCTTATCTATAAAGCTGAAACAACATACTTTTCAGGTTTCATTGTAAAGTCTAGGGGAGTAAACACCAAACAGATAATCCAGACTGGAGGCCCAAAGGCGATTAATGATCTTTGTAGATCCTTTCCTGCATCTCTTACAGTTAGATTGCTACTAAATGTGGCACAATTGTGTTTCATTTGGAAAAACCAATAAGATCAAAAGAGGGATTCTGAAGTCTACACAATATCTCCACCCTTCTCCAGCTTGTGTTATGGAAAGGGCGTCTTATCTCCTCTTTGCTGCATTCACGCTTGAGTGACTTACTATGACACATTCATTTATATATTGAGATAGAATGCCTATTATTATTAAATGATTATTGCTTTCTTCTGATGTTGATAGTATCCTTACACTTTCATTACAGAACAAAAACAGTACTCTAACAGTTCTAAGTAGCTGTGGTAAAGAATTAAAAAATGTACTTAAAAGCCAAGCAGGCATAAAACTTGCATGAAGTAATACATTCCACAGTTAGATGAAAAAGTCTTCATCAAAGTGTGTGTGTAAATATATATACATTATGATTGTAACTACTTACCTGGTACATCGTACCACTCAGCTCCATTGGTAGTACCATACTGAAAGTTATCTCCAATACAACGTCCTGATGTTGCCATGGTTTTGTGATTATTAGAATAAACATGGGCAAGCAATTTGAAAACTTCATCATCAGGAGCTTTACTGTACAAACCATATTCTTGTGTTGAATTGTATCATCATATGGATATGAGGCAACAACACTACCCCCATGTAGATTAGAAGACAGGACAAATGCATTGTTCTCAATCCACCCTATAAGAGCTTCAGTTTCTGGCTGCAGTTTACCTTGATTTCCTCCAAACTGATCTGGAAAGTTCCTGTTTAAGTCTACATCATTAGCATTAGCCCTTCCCTTTACTCCTGCACAATCTCCAACCTCTGCATTCTCAAACCCATCAGGATTCATCGTTGGCAGTATGAAAATGTTAGTAGAATTAATCATATTTCCTATACGTGTATCACCTTCTTCATATTTAAAAAGCAAATACTGAACAAGATATATCAAAATCTGACGCCCAACTGCTTCATTTCCGTGCATATTTCCTACATACTTAAACATAGGTTCTCCGGGTTCTGTGACACCAACATTGTCAGTGATCTGAATTGCCAAAAGGCTCCTGTTTTCAACACTCTTCCCGATAGTATGAAGTTTAGTCAAAGTAGGATATCGTCGGTTTAAATCAGAAAGCAACGAAACCAAGTCATTATAGTGATGATACATGCTTAGATCAATGATGTGGTCGTTGGGTGGTTGGCTTGTGACAACAACAACAACAACAACGGCTAACGCCATCAAAATTATAAGAACCAGCCTTTCCATTTTGTTGGTTCCTTCGATCAACTGTATGGAACCACAAACCACAACACGGAGACCATAGGCCGGAAATGACGACCTCCCCATTGAGACAAGGGAGACAAAATATTTGCATGAATAATAATTTATAGCTGTCAGTTATGTTATTATGTTATGTTATGTTATGTTATGTTATGATCATCTCACTGTACACTTCAAAAAATAATCAATATCATATGGTTGGATAACATAACCAACCAATTCTGACTCCAGATGGTATGCAGCGTTTCAACCCATTACAACACAGGGGATTTTTATATGAGAACAACAGCTGGGTTGCACAACAGCGACTATTCTAGGAGTTTCCATATTAAAATGTCCATTGATTGAGCGAAACTACGGAAGATTTGAGGACTCCTGATGAACGGTTTGCTTGCTTGCTTGCGTTCGCCCGATGACTAAAGTATTCGTTGACTGTAGAATTCCTCTTCGTCATCCGTCCTTAAAAGGACGTAGTGGACGTGTCTGCGTTGTGTTGTGGTTTCCAGTATAACTGTTATATTTGCGCCTTTCGGCTCAACACATCCGACTTCAGCACGACATTTTTGAGTACCGGGTTGTCTTCCCTCTTCGATCCCTGGTCGCTTTAACGGTGCACTATTATTATTAATGGGACGTCAGAAAGACTCGCGGTTCCGTTCACAGCTTAATGTCAGAAGAGACGTCATTATATTTCTTCAGCTAGCGTCACATAGGTCTAGAGGAGTTTCGATAAATTCATCTTTTGTCTGGAATATTAGACGATCTATCTTGACTTGAAGCAGAGCTAGTGTTGTTGTTATGGACCCAGAAACCTGTGAGCTGACCCCCTTCGGCACAGTGCCATGTAGTCATATCTGCTCTATTTGTGTACATTGCATTGTCAATCGGTGGGGGGGGGGGGGGGGGGGGGCTGTGAATTTTCTTCCCACCCCACGAAATTTGCACCCGCCTCATCGTCTCGCAACTTCTTTCCATGGCACACCGTGACTCTGCTTCTATCAACTTGATAGCCATCCATCTTTTCATTCCTCCGGGAGTCAGGCAGGATTCACAACGGCCCATTTCCCACAACCTACAGTCTTCTGGCACATACTCAGCACTTTCAGTGGTTTCTTATACAGGTCATTTGTACTGACAGAGAATCGCCACGTCCTGGGCCAGTTGTGTCTGTGCGATGTGCCACAGTTGGGGGTAGGGCATGGTGGTGTCCGCATGAAGCTGAAAGCGTTGGTTCTCTGTGTGTACCAGTAGGGGGTCTCAAAACATTGTAAACTCCACCCCGTCCAGGGGAGATATAAATTATCGAGGTAGTATTAAGACAGAGGGGAAATACAAGGTAAAAGAGGCAGAGGCAGACCAAGACTAACATGGACGAGTAACATCAAAAGATGGACAAATCAGCATATGACAACCTGCACCATCAAAGCAAGAGACAGAGTAGAATGGTGCTCCATGGTAGCCAACCTTCGTTGCGGAGACGGCACTCGATGATGATGATGATTAAGACAGAAGAAAAGGGCTCTCACTCTAGAGAGTGAGGGTGAATGGATGAGGTCCATGGCGTGTATCACGCGCCGGTGGCTCTGGTCCTGCATCTATATGGACTCATCTCGTCCCTGCACAGTTATACCGTCTGTAACTCACCCAAGACCAACTTTGCGCCAACAGGGGGCACCACGTGTAGGTGTGGCCTTGAGCGTAGTAGTATCGAACTGAGGCCAACCAGAATCACAGAGACGATCTTGTCATTTAGTAACCACAGCACCTGGTGTGTGAGTCTATGAACGTATCATTCACCTTTTGGTTGTGTCAAGAGCAACCCCCCCCCCCCCCCGCCTTTTCTCACTCAGAGCTGGTCATTTTGTGTGTTATTTACTACAATTATATCAAAGAGTTTGACATCAACTGTCAAGGAAGTAGGAAAAATTGTTATTCAACTGAGATGCAGAGTACAACACACAAAAAGGGCAGTTGTGACTTATGCCGTGTAACTGGTAAACATAACTCATATTGTTTTCGACATTGACCACACGTACATAGATTTGTAAGTGTCATGGTTAAATGTTTCTTCGTATACTGCGCTCACTTTCTTATTCCTAGCAATATTATTAATTTAAATGTTTAACTGATCTTCCAAGCTCCAAACAGAACCAAAAAAAAATGACACCGAATGTCATTGGGAGAACCAGTCCCACCATCAACATAGAGCACCAAGAAGCTAACGGGCCGAAGAAATTGCTCAAAGAGTTCGCCTCTGATGATCAGATAATTTCATATTATAAAACTATTTAGAGTTACCTATTAATATTATAATAATTCAACGATATTTCATTATCGCTTTAGGGTGGCTGACATGGCGAAAGAGGGGTAGTACCTCAGGCTGGTTGACAGCCACGTTTTTAGATACGATTCGGAGGCGAAGGCGCGCCTCCCATCACCAGAGCTGGAAGTTGTCAGCGATCCACAGCTGATGGCTTGCGCCAGGATAGGTGAACCAGAACCATCCAGACCCTGCTCCACCTCTCCGTGGTGCCTCCAGTAACAGACTAACCTGTCTAGTCTGGCCAAGCGAGTAGGGATCGAAGAGGGAAGACAACTCGGTACTCAAAAATGCCATGCTCAGTCGGATGTGTTGGGCCGAAAGGCGCAAATATCACAGTTATACTGTAAACCACAACACAACGAAGAAACGCCTACTTAACGTCCTTTTAAGGGCGGATGATGGCGAGTTACACTCCTTAAGTCATCGGGCGAACGCAAGCAAGCAAGCAGATACGATTCCTGAAGATGGTTGCGATCCTGTTTGGTCCCCCTTTCATTGTCTAGCTCATGTATGCTTCCTCGGATACTGTTTCTGCACACTCCTGAAAACTTTCTTTGTTGACTGGCTAAATGGAGTCAAATGGTAGTATTCTTGCTAGGAATGTCCGCTTCTAATGCACATAGTCTGTGACGGTAAATGAGAAATCATAAGGTATCCATGTCTCATTAGGAAGAAACAATCATCATATTTTGGCCATGTAATGAGAAGAGAACAACTGGAATATATTGTAACAACTGGGAAAATTGAGGGACGAAGAGATAGAGGGAAGCAAAGAGAAAAACTACTCGACAGCTTAAGAGAATGGCTTGACAGAAGGTCAACAACAGAAATTATAAATAACTGTCGTGATCGAACGTTGTGGAGAGACATGATCCCCTACGCCAGCAGGCCCGGTACTTGATGATGATGAACCAAATCTTCCAGAACGTTGTTGTAACCAGATTGCCATGCACTGCGCTCCCTTGAACAATTCCGAAACTAACTCACAATAGTTCTGGAGGTTTCTAGCAACTCATGCCCAAGTATATCAAAATGCTTCGTTACGCACATGACTCATGTACTAGCAATAACTGAAACGAAGTGGGACTGAGTAGATCAGAAACAAAAAGTATGATCAAGCACACTATAGATGCAGAATGGAGAGATACATATGACAAGAGCCGGAAAAGTAGGCATGGCCATAGTCTCCTTAAAGAAAACACAAAAAAAAACAAACAGGAGGTGTCAAATCAGAGAGGAGTTAACATTTCCAATGAACAAAGTCAAACAATGAACATATACATAAGATTGGGCACGGAGCAATTCAAAATAGTTAAGTCCATCCACGGGCAGTGCCATGAAAGAAATAATATTGCGCATTGCCTACTCAGTTGTCAAAAGTAAGAACACATGAGAGCTGGCATGCTTAATAAATATGGCATTTAACACGCAAAAAATACTTCCAAAATTTATTTTTCGTTAAACACAGATTTCAATTTTTGAGTTAAATCTTTTAATTTTACGTAGAACTGTTCTTTTCATTTTTTTTCATAGAATTATTTCTGATGTAAACGATTAAAGAATCTTGTGGGATTTGAGTTAAGATTCAGGGGGACCGGGCGATCTAGGGTAAGAGGTATTGAACTACCAATGTCTACACATAGACACAACTACCAATGTCTACACATAGACACAACTACCAATGTCTACACATAGACACAACTACAAATGTTCACAAATAGACACAACTACAAATGTTCACACATAGGCACAACTACAAATGTTCACACATAGGCACAACTACAAATGTTCACACATAGACACAACTACAAATGTTCACAACCACCAATGTTCACACATACACACAACTACCAATGTCTACATATAGACACAACTACCAATGTTCGCACATAGACACAACCACCAATGTTCACACATACACACAACTACCAATGTCTACATATAGACACAACTACAAACTGAGGTAGGTAATTGCAGTTACCATTACAGATTTCTGAGAAGAAAGGCTTATATGAGAAAAGAGAAAAGTAATAAAGAAAAAACACAAATTTGGAGACAAACCTATGATTAGACACAAATGATTACATCTTTTTATTCTTCTAAATTCTTCCTTATTTACCTTTCAGCTTTGAGGGGAGATATAATTTGTGATCCTTTGCTCTTCTGTTGGCCTCTGGTGCTGTTATGTTTCATAGTGCTTCTAATATTCCATATAGTACATCTTTTATGTGGTCAGCATCTGGTGTTCTCGCAATGCTTGTTTAAGGCAAGTCTAATTATGTTTTTATTTCTCTCTCTCTCTCTCTCTCTCTCTCTCTCTGCGATCAAGACTCAATCAGATTAGGATTCCAGACTCTCTCATGAAGTCAGCTGTCTGTTTAAGCGAATCGATTGTCCCATATAGTTTCTCTTCCAGGGAGGTGGGTATGGACCACATTGCTCTTCTCAGGTCTGTGTACTGGGGGCAATCTTGTAGAACATGTTTTGTAGTCATATTGTACAGTGGCATCGGCTGGTTGTACCTATTTTGAATTTGCTGAACATGTGATTTCTCATTCTATTGTGGCCAGTGCCCAGGCGAAGTATGATGACTTGATCCCTCCTTGATAGTTGGTGGTATCCGTCACTCTCGTTATGCTTTGGGTGTTCTTGTTTCCATTTTTCATGGAACTGACCTTTGAGGATGGATTTGGCTTCATCATAACTGAGCGGATGGTTCTCTTGTGGTAATCTCCCTCCCTCTTTAGCTAATTTGTCTACGCGTTCGTTAGTAGTGGGAGGCGCACGTTATGCTCCTGGTTTTTTAGTTGACCAAAGAGTAGGAGGAAGGAGGAAAGATTTCCTCCTTCAAGTACAAGAGTTATATAGTAGGATACCACCACTTTCCCATGGTGGAAGGTGGTGGTGGTGGTGGAGCTTCTGTCATGATATATATGTATATATGAATAGGGCTTGTATAGTGCATGAAGAGGATTGGTAGTTGAGGGATAATTACTGAGTCATGAGTGATGGACATCAGTTTTTCCCGCCAAAGTGACTTCCAATAGCAACTAGTGTGTGTGTATGTTGTCCGGCTATAGACCACGCCCACTCCGGAAGTGAAACTACCATATTAGGGAGTAGTGATACGTTAGTTATTTCATAGTTATGGTGAGTATATATACATATAATAGTAATAAGTTAATAGTTATTATATCCAAGGGACCATAAGGGACCGTAATTAAGATAGATACGGACCATAATCAGTGATATTTAATCAGGTAATTCACGCTGACGACATGAAAGAACGATAGTCTCCTACCGGGTCACATAATGACCCAATCAATAAACCGCTCCCGTGAGAGTAAAGATTTCTGTTTCCCAGCGGTCTCGCTGCGTCGCTATGCTGACTGGAATTATCGAATTTTATAACATAGGTGTAAGAAATATATTAAGATCAAGCTAAGTCCACTAATAGAGGAGATCGAGAGTGTACCCCAACGAGCTTAGGAGGAAAGATAGGTGTAGTACATGTCAGCTGCCTCACAGAGCATGTATATTTGGGAACAGAGCCCCCCCAAAAAAGCCTGTGTGCGTGTTCATGTGTGTGTATGTGCATATTACTCAGAGAGTAAACAAAAGGACCAGTCTTCGGATAGCTTCGCTGACTGATACAAAATGTAATGTTTATTGATGGAGAGGTACCTGTGTTCGTGTGTGGGTCGTAGAACAAGCGGATGAATAGCAGGGTTTGATGGAGAGATGATTGTGTGTTTGTGTGATTCAGTATACAAATAGCTGTATAAATACATATTGAAGTGATAAGTAGAACGATCAATCGCTCACCCAATATGTACATACACATTCGTTACATCACTATAAAGTGGTTATCAATATCAACACACCGTAAGCAATAAGAACCACTAAAAGAATCGACCCCAAAACGCGAACTCCACAAACATATGTACCTATATGATAGTCGTAACTTACCGTTAATGTTATTAATAAAGGTGACGCATACGTGATGTATAACTAAGAGGTCTGCCTATAGTGGTAGTAAGATGAATATTATAGATAATCATAGTTGAGCGACGGTATTACGCTAACAAAGGTAAAATGACCGACCTTTCGTATGGTGTACACCGTAACACCCCTACATCTTATACAGTCTGTCATGGTAATGTGATAGAAGAAGAAACTGATGTTTAGGGGTAAGTCCCAAACATTTTTTTGTATTTTCATCATCTAAATAATCGTTTTTAAACCCGGAATTATTATCAGATAGAACGACACATGATAGTGATGGTTAGCTTATCTTTTATTCACATATAGTCGAGTTTGGACTCGTTGTAAAGATAATTTTAAGAGTAGTTATATGTTTAATGTTTAGTTCCTTTAAAAAAAAACAATAAAGCTACTATACTTGTAACTAATCCTGTTTAACATTAAAATAAATACCCCATATTAACAGTATCCAATAGAGCACCCCAGAATGAAACTGTACCAGTACGCTCCAGTGGCCGAAAGAAGGCTATTGTTCCCCACGCGTCCCGGGGATAATTGATATAATTGCTCTCTCGCGAGTGGCGTGTGGCATTGTATAGCACTTGAGGGTTTATTGTGCGTGCACTAAAAAGATGAAGTTTAACACATAGGCGCGTTACTAAATAAACAAGTAATTTACTACTAATAAAAAAAATATATATATATATAATATACGTTATTTATTTTTAAATCCTTCATCTCGAGACACGCAAATAGATACCAAACAAGATATAGTTTTTAATATAACAAGTTATTTTCTTTCATCAATGTGCCGGCTTCGTAACTAAGGTATATTTCTGTCTCGCTCTCTCTCTCTCTCTCTCTCTCTCTCTCTCTGTCTGTTTGTGAGTGTATGTATGTGTGTGTGTATGTATGTATAGCTGTATGTTTATAGATTATTCACTCTAGTTCGCTGTTTGTCTAAACCTATGTTATTAATATAGGATACAAGCCAACAGACTAATAGAACGAATATCTTAATACCTTTTACAGCTCGATGATTAATGACAACGCTGAAAGACACACACAAAAAAAAACAAAAAAAAAAAAAAACAAGGCGACCCGGTTAGTTTTAGTCAAAATTAGACGTAATCTATATCAAAATATGCGTATTTTAAACCAGTTTTATACTAAAGCAGTTATTTTATAAATAACATTACAGTGTAAACGTTCAGCCGAGTACATATTTTTGTCTTCTTATATATATATATATATATATATATATATATATATATATATATATATATATATATATATATATATATATATATATATATATAAAAGGCGAACTAAAAATCCTAAAAAGCTACTTACATAGTCATTATAGTTAGACACACCGAGCAGGAATTTAGATTCAATGTCCAAAAAGTTAGACCAAATCGCAAAATGTTAGCACCAGAACACAACAATTTAGGCTCATAAGCAAAAAGTCGAGCTGAAAACCTTACAAACCTACTCATATAGGCGTAATAGTTAGACACAATGAACAGGAAGTAATAACAAAAATCCCAAAAGTTACGCCTAAGCGCAAAAAATGTTACCCCAGAACACAAAATATAGGCTCGTATTAAAAAAGTCGACCTAAAAAGCTTAAAATTCTACACACATAGTCATAATAGTTAGATACACCGAGCAGGAATATAGATTCAATGTCCAAAAAGTTAGACCAAATCGCAAATTTTATCACCAGAACACAAAATTTAGGCTCATAAGCAAAAATCCGATTTGAAAACCATACAAACCTACTTATATTGGCATAATAGTTAGACACAACGAGCAGGAAGGTATATCCAAAAGCCCAAAAGTTACGCCAAAGCGCAAAAAAAAAGGTTACCCCTAGAACACAAAAATATAGGTTCGTATTAAAAAAGTCGACCTAAAAAGCCTAAAAATCTACGCACATAGTCATAATAGTTAGACACAACGAGTAGAAAGTTATAGTCAAGGTCCAAAAAGTTAGGCAAAATCGCAAAATTTTACCACCAAAACACACAAAAAAAATTTAGGCTCATAAGCAAAGAGTCGATCTCAAACCCTAAAAGCTACCCCCATACTCATACTAGTTAGACGCATCGAACAGATAGTTATATCCAAAGTCCCAAAAGTTACGCCAAAGCGCAAAATATTTACCCTCAGAACACAAAAAATGTAGTCTCATATTCAAAAAGGCGAAGTAAAAAGCTACTCACATAGTCATAATAGTTAGACACAACGACCAGGAATTTAGATTCAATGTCCAAAAAGTTAGAACAAAGCGCAAATTTTAGCACCAGAACACACAAATTTAGGCTCATAACCAAAAAGTCGATCTGAAAACCCTACAAATCTACTCCCATACTCATACTAGTTAGACGTGTCGAACAGATAGTTATATCCGAAATTTTTTTTTTTGGTGTGTTTTGGTGCTAACATTTTGCGATTTGGTGTAACTTTTGGGACTTTGGATATAACTTCCTACTCTTGTGTCTAACTATTATGACTATATGAGTAGCTTTTTAGGATTTTCAGATCGACTTTTTTAATACGAGCCTAAATTTTTTTTTTGGTTCTGGTGCTAAAATTGTGCGATATGGTCTAACTTTTGTGACTTTGGATATAACTTTCTACTCGTTGTGTCTAACTAGTATGAGTATGGGAGTAGCTTTGTATGGTTTTCAGATCGACTTTAAGGTTATGAGCCTAATTTTTTGTGTTTTGGTGCTAAAATTTTGCGCTTTGGCCTAACTTTTTGGATCTTGACTTTAACTTTCTACTCGTTGTGTCTAACTAGTATGAGTATGGGAGTAGCTTTGTATGGTTTTCAGCTCGACTTTATGCTTATGCGCCTAAATTTTGTTCTGTTTTGGTGCTAACATTTTGCGATTTGGCCTAACTTTTTGGACTTTGACTATAACTTTCTACTCGTTGTGTGTAACTATTATGACTATGTGCGTAGATTTTTAGGGCTTTTAGGTCGACTTTTTTAATACGAACCTACATTTTTGTGTTCTGGGGGTAACATTTTTGTGCTTTGGCGTAACTTTTGGACTTTGGATATAACTTCCTGCTCTTTGTGTCTTACAATTATGACTATATGAGTAGCATTTTAGGGTTTTTAGGTCGACTTTTTGAATATGCGTCTACATTTTTTTGTGTTCTGGTGGTAAAATGTTAGCGCTTTGGCCTAACTTTTTGGACTTCGGATATAACTATCTGTTCGACACGTCTAACTAGTATGAGTATGGGAGTAGATTTGTAGGGTTTTCAGATCGACTTTTTGGTTATGAGCCTAAATTTGTGTGTTCTGGGGCTAAAATTTGCGCTTTGTTCTAACTTTTTGGACATTGAATCTAAATTCCTGGTCGTTGTGTCTAACTATTATGACTATGTGAGTAGCTTTTTACTTCGCCTTTTTGAATATGAGACTACATTTTTTGTGTTCTAATGGTAAATATTTTGCGCTTTGGCGTAACTTTTGGGACTTTGGATATAACTATCTGTTCGATGCGTCTAACTAGTATGAGTATGGGGGTAGCTTTTAGGGTTTGAGATCGACTCTTTGCTTATGAGCCTAAATTTTTTTTGTGTGTTTTGGTGGTAAAATTTTGCGATTTTGCCTAACTTTTTGGACCTTGACTATAACTTTCTACTCGTTGTGTCTAACTATTATGACTATGTGCGTAGATTTTTAGGCTTTTTAGGTCGACTTTTTTAATACGAACCTATATTTTTGTGTTCTAGGGGTAACCTTTTTTTTGCGCTTTGGCGTAACTTTTGGGCTTTTGGATATACCTTCCTGCTCGTTGTGTCTAACTATTATGCCAATATAAGTAGGTTTGAATGGTTTTCAAATCGGATTTTTGCTTATGAGCCTAAATTTTGTGTTCTGGTGATAAATTTTGCGATTTGGTCTAACTTTTTGGACATTGAATCTATATTCCTGCTCGGTGTATCTAACTATTATGACTATGTGTGTAGAATTTTAAGCTTTTTAGGTCGACTTTTTAATACGAGCCTATATTTTGTGTTCTGGGGTAACATTTTTTGCGCTTAGGCGTAACTTTTGGGATTTTTGTTATTACTTCCTGTTCATTGTGTCTAACTATTACGCCTATATGAGTAGGTTTGTAAGGTTTTCAGCTCGACTTTTTGCTTATGAGCCTAAATTGTTGTGTTCTGGTGCTAACATTTTGCGATTTGGTCTAACTTTTTGGACATTGAATCTAATTCCTGCTCGGTGTGTCTAACTATAATGACTATGTAAGTAGCTTTTTAGGATTTTTAGTTCGCCTTTTATATATATATATATATATATATATATATATATATATATAAGAAGACAAAAATATGTACTCGGCTGAACGTTTACACTGTAATGTTATTTATAAAATAACTGCTTTAGTATAAAACTTGTTTAAAATACGCATATTTTGATATAGATTACGTCTAATTTTGACTAAAACTAACCGGGTCGCCTTGTTTTTTTTTTTTTTGTTTTTTTTGTGTGTGTCTTTCAGCGTTGTCATTAATCATCGAGCTGTAAAAGGTATTAAGATATTCGTTCTATTAGTCTGTTGGCTTGTATCCTATATTAATAACATAGGTTTAGACAAACAGCGAACTAGAGTGAATAATCTATAAACATACAGCTATACATACATACACACACACATACATACACTCACAAACAGACAGAGAGAGAGAGAGAGAGAGAGAGAGAGAGAGCGAGACAGAAATATACCTTAGTTACGAAGCCGGCACATTGATGAAAGAAAATAACTTGTTATATTAAAAACTATATCTTGTTTGGTATCTATTTGCGTGTCTCGAGATGAAGGATTTAAAAATAAATAACGTATATTATATATATATATATTTTTTTTTATTAGTAGTAAATTACTTGTTTATTTAGTAACGCGCCTATGTGTTAAACTTCATCTTTTTAGTGCACGCACAATAAACCCTCAAGTGCTATACAATGCCACACGCCACTCGCGAGAGAGCAATTATATCAATTATCCCCGGGACGCGTGGGGAACAATAGCCTTCTTTCGGCCACTGGAGCGTACTGGTACAGTTTCATTCTGGGGTGCTCTATTGGATACTGTTAATATGGGGTATTTATTTTAATGTTAAACAGGATTAGTTACAAGTATAGTAGCTTTATTGTTTTTTTTTAAAGGAACTAAACATTAAACATATAACTACTCTTAAAATTATCTTTACAACGAGTCCAAACTCGACTATATGTGAATAAAAGATAAGCTAACCATCACTATCATGTGTCGTTCTATCTGATAATAATTCCGGGTTTAAAAACGATTATTTAGATGATGAAAATACAAAAAAATGTTTGGGACTTACCCCTAAACATCAGTTTCTTCTTCTATCACATTACCATGACAGACTGTATAAGATGTAGGGGTGTTACGGTGTACACCATACGAAAGGTCGGTCATTTTACCTTTGTTAGCGTAATACCGTCGCTCAACTATGATTATCTATAATATTCATCTTACTACCACTATAGGGCAGACCTCTTAGTTATACATCACGTATGCGTCACCTTTATTAATAACATTAACGGTAAGTTACGACTATCATATAGGTACATATGTTTGTGGAGTTCGCGTTTTGGGGTCGATTCTTTTAGTGGTTCTTATTGCTTACGGTGTGTTGATATTGATAACCACTTTATAGTGATGTAACGAATGTGTATGTACATATTGGGTGAGCGATTGATCGTTCTACTTATCACTTCAATATGTATTTATACAGCTATTTGTATACTGAATCACACAAACACACAATCATCTCTCCATCAAACCCTGCTATTCATCCGCTTGTTCTACGACCCACACACGAACACAGGTACCTCTCCATCAATAAACATTACATTTTGTATCAGTCAGCAAAGCTATCCGAAGACTGGTCCTTTTGTTTACTCTCTGAGTAATATGCACATACACACACATGAACACGCACACAGGCTTTTTTGGGGGGGCTCTGTTCCCAAATATACATGCTCTGTGAGGCAGCTGACATGTACTACACCTATCTTTCCTCCTAAGCTCGTTGGGGTACACTCTCGATCTCCTCTATTAGTGGACTTAGCTTGATCTTAATATATTTCTTACACCTATGTTATAAATTCGATAATTCCAGTCAGCATAGCGACGCAGCGAGACCGCTTGGGAAACAGAAATCTTTACTCTCACGGGAGCGGTTTATTGATTGGGTCATTATGTGACCCGGTAGGAGACTATCGTTCTTTCATGTCGTCAGCGTGAATTACCTGATTAAATATCACTGATTATGGTCCGTATCTATCTTAATTACGGTCCCTTATGGTCCCTTGGATATAATAACTATTAACTTATTACTATTATATGTATATATACTCACCATAACTATGAAATAACTAACGTATCACTACTCCCTAATATGGTAGTTTCACTTCCGGAGTGGGCGTGGTCTATAGCCGGACAACATACACACACACTAGTTCCTATTGGAAGTCACTTTGGCGGGAAAAACTGATGTCCATCACTCATGACTCAGTAATTATCCCTCAACTACCAATCCTCTTCATGCACTATACAAGCCCTATTCATATATACATATATATCATGACAGAAGCTCCATCACCACCACCACCTTCCACCATGGGAAAGTGGTGGTATCCTACTATATAACTCTTGTACTTGAAGGAGGAAATCTTTCCTCCTTCCTCCTACTCTTTGGTCAACTAAAAACCAGGAGCATAACGTGCGCCTCCCACTACTTTCGTTCCCGTGTATATTACAGTGTGATGGTATCCACTGAATGACTACTCTCTGAAAGTTATTGCATAGTTGGTCCAGGGTTGTTCTCAAGTCATCTAGTTCATTGTTCTTGGGGCTTTTTAGAGCTGAGAGTACTGACAGTGCATCAGTCAGATTCACCAATTTATTGTGCATGTTATTTTTGTGTTGAGTAGACAGTGTTGCAGCATCTCTGATGGCCTCAGTTTCTGCTTTAAAGTTGTTTGAGAATTTTCCAGTAACTATTGACTTGGTGATCTCGTCCTGGTTATTCAGCGTCAAGAACACACATCCCCCTCCATTTCTGGTGGCATTTGTAGCAGAGCCATCTGTGTATATGTGGGACCAAGAGTCCTGTGGGTAGGTATCGTGTATGTGTTTTTATGCTACGTGTTTTCTTTCTGTGTCTGATTGGGTGCCTTATTTCATAATTCCTATTATATTTTCCTTAAGTTCTGGTATTTTATGTTTTCCATGAAGTGACATATCAGATGGGCCCAAGGGTTTCGATATTGTTTGAGAAAGTACTGGGTCTCCAGTAGTTAGTTCATTGGCAATTGCAGCGAAGTTGCTCCTCTTTAGTCGTACAATTCCGGAACCATATATTCTTTGGTGCATGGGGTGCTAAGGAGCTTTCTATATTTCTCCGCTTGTTGCAATACTTTAGTGACCCGTCTGTCATCTAAGGGTTGTAAACCTGTTACTGTTTCTAGAGTCTTGATAGGTGTAGATTTCATAGCACCACATACGGGCAGCTTGGTTCTGTGTTCTGTTAATTTTGCTAAGGTGTGATTTGGAAGCCATAGCACAGGCTGTGACTCCATACTTTAGAACTGGTCTGACTCTTCCTACATATACTCTTTTCAAGATATTGCTGTCTGCTCCTCAGTCCGTTCCTGCCAATTTCTTCATAATATTAGTTAGTTTTCTGGCTTTTTTCCTTGTTCTGTCTATCTGACTTTTCCAAGTCATTCTGCGATTCATTGTGACGCCAAGATATGTTGTGTTTTGGTCAATAGGGAGTGTATGGTCTTTTATCTTCAAGTTTGCAGAGAGTGTGTTTCTTGATAGGCTGAAAATTATATATGTAGTTCTTTTTTCGTTGATTGGTAAGAACCAGGTGTTCGTCCAACGTGGCCAAACCATTTTGTCTGTTGTTTCTTTGCATTCAATAGCGGAAATTATTCATGACTTCTTAATAGGTTAATTCTAATCTTATTTTTGCCTATTTCATGTCATGCGTTTAACAATATTTCCTTTCAATAGTTGATATTTTTGTCAATTTTCTAATTGTTCTTGAGTATAGAGTCCGGGTCTGGCATTGGTAGCACAATGTTGCAATGAAGATTGTGTCGTAGAGTGCTACGTTTTTCCTCTATTTGGACTTGTTGGGCAACAAATTAGATAACAGTTTGTCAGTTTACAAAAATGTCAGCATAAGAAATGCAAGTTCAGTGTTGGAGCAAAGGTGAGAAACCTGCCAAAAAAAAAAAAAAAATTTTTTTTCAGCAACTAAACTAATCTGGAAAGACAAAACAGAAAAACTATGTTTCGATCAGAGACCTTCATCAGAAACAGGACAACAACTTACAAATAAACACGGTACCTCCACTGACCTGACCAACATTTATATTATATGTGTACCTATTTCAAAAGGTGACAAGCGTTCTACTTTGTATTAAAAAAACAAAAAAAAAAAGCAGGTGATATTCAGATTAAGAACTGGTCAGTGCAGTTTTACAAAAGGAATGATGGTGCAGTGATATGGTTTTTATCAATATGTCTTCTTCTTTCCCTCTTGGCTACATACCAATAAAGTAGTCAATGGTCGAAACACCATATAGTGTCTTGTAAAGCAGCAATAAAATTAATATATTTCTTGTGGTTCATGACTATCCCTCACAATATGTCCTATGTCTGACTCACACTATTCTTTTCTATTTCCGTTGTTCTCCGGTATATTCTGTTTGGTCTGCCTCTCTTTCATCTTCTCGCTCGAGTCCAGTGCATAGTTTGCTTGCTTGCGTTCACTTGATGACTAAAGGAATAGTTGCGCAACTGGATAGTTCTGGTTCACAGATCACGACGCAAGCTATCCCTCTTCGTCATGTGCCCTTAAAAGGACGCTAAATGGGTATAAACGTGTTGTGTTGTTATTTGCAGTCATCATCATCAAGTACCAAGCCTGCTGGCGTAGGTGATCATGTCTCTCCACAATTTTCGATCTCGACAGTTATTTATCATTTCTGTTGTTGACCTTCTGCCAAGCCATTCTCTTAAGCTGTTTGGTATCTTTCTCTTTGCTTCCCTCTATCACTTCGTCCCTCAATTTTCCCAGTTGTCACAATATAATCCATCTGTTCCCTTCTCATTAAATGGCCAAAAAAATGATGATTGTTTCTTCCTAATATTGGAAATTAGCTCCCTTTTTGCTTTGGCCTCTCTCAGAACGTTTTCATTACTTTACTTCCATGGTATTCTCAACATTCCGTAAAACCACAATTCTACAGCATCCAGTGATTTAAATGTCTGTTGTCCTATTGTCCATGATTTACATCCATATGTTAAAACTGGTTCTACATAACATGTAAGAACTTTTTTTCTTGTTTCTATAGTCAAAAATGGATTGCATAGTATCTTCCTCATTTTTTGGAAAGCTGCTTTTGCCTGAGCCATTCTGCATCTCACCTCTATTGTACACTGCCATCTGAGATTAACATTGTTCTCAGATATTTAAATTCATTTACCTGTTTTAATATTGTTCCACTTGTCTTTATTTCACACTGAGGTGATGTGTTTTTTCTTTGTTGTTACCATTGCTTCTGTCTTTTTGCTATTAAGGCTAAGTCCTTTATTTTTGCTTTCTTTCATAATAATGTTTAACATTTCTTGTAACTCATTTTCACTCTTAATGGTTAAGACTGTATCATCAGCATACCTTAGATTATTTATATCAAGACCACCGATTGTTATTCCAGCATGCCCCTTATGGATCTTACAATAATCTCACTATAAATATTAAACAAATCTGGTGACAGCACACAACCTCGCCTAACACTATTTGCAGTAAAACTGATATTTGCACCTTTCTGCTCGACATATGGCACAGTATTTTTGAATATTGGGTCGCCTTCCCTCTTGGCACCGCAAAGAGATGGAGTAGGGTCTGGTCAGTTCTGGTTCAATGATCCTAGCGCAAGCCATAAGTTATGTGTCGCTGGCAACATCAGGTCTGTTTACTATCATGCGTCTTTGTCTCTCCCTGCATAGCACAATTCTTGCGATTGCTTCTGGATCTCTCCTGAACATATGACCTATCCAGTTCCATCGTTTGTCTGTTATTGTAATAGGGAGAGAGAAAGAAAGGAAGAAGAAAGATGAGGGGAAAGAATGAGGGAAAAGTAGGTGAATGAAGGGAATGGGTGAAAAAACAGAGGAGAGAAGGTAAGGAACAAATCAGTTAGATAGAGTGAAAGAGGAATGGCAGAAAAGCAGGGGGAGCGAGAAAAGAGGAAACACGAGATCAGCTCAGGGGCTGAGTGACGCTTGAGGATTTTGAGAGAGTCACTTGGAGAGAGATACAAGGAAAATTAATTTGTAAAAGATAATCAGTTGCGAATTAGCGGTGGATCGAGACAGAGCGGTCCTGCCGAAGGGCATTAGCCGTCCAGGGCTAACAACCCTTGAAAATGTTGTACATAGTTTTTGTGTAGTTAGTTGTGTGCCAGCTCGCGATGCGGAAGGTTGTCCAGTCCAGTAGAAGGCCAGAGAATTTTAAAATAGTCAGTGGTTAGTTAATAGTGAAGTGTCCAAGGGCCTGTGAGGATGGCCAATAGTGGACAGCAGTGACAGTGATAGTTAGATCGCTGAGTTTCCAGTTAGTGTAATTGGTCGCTAATGTTCTAATAATGCCGTTTGATTCGGCGTGAACCTGGAAGAGTGAACGGTCGTGTTAATTCATACACTGGTGAGTAGGAAGCTCATCCACTTTTAGCAATATGTGTATGCACTGGTCAAGTTGTTATCAAATCCATTGAGCGCAAGAGACTTCAATGTCATTTCATATGTTGGCAAACACAGAGCTTCTGAACGTAGCACATGTGTGTGCCCTGATCAAGTTGTTTGTCAATCTAATGAGCGCAAGAGAATTCAATGTTATTTCATATGCTGGCAGACACAGAGCTACTGAACGTAGCACATGTGTGTACCCTGATCAAGTTGTTTGTCAAATCTAATGGGCGCAAGAGAATTCAATGTTATTTCCTATGCTGGCAGACACAGAGCTACTGAACGTAGCACATGTGTGTGCCCTGATCAAGTTGTTTGTCAAATATAATGGGCGCAAGAGAATTCAATGCTATTTCATATGCTGGCAGACACAGAACGGCTAAAGTAGCCACAGGTGTATGCACTAAACAAGTTGTTGTCAAGTCTATTGAGAGTGAGAGAATTCAATGTCAATTTAATATGCTGACAGACATCGGGCTGCTAAGACGAGAGGAAGTGCGGGTTACGAGTAAGGTACTCCATGTGTGACATTGGGGAGAGAGAAGTTAGTGGTTGTGATGTTCAGGGTTATTATTTATTGAGATGTGGCTCATAGACATTGTATGATTTGTCGAGGTGAGACAAATTGGATCGATCACATCAGTGATCGATTAGAGGGAATGAGCACAATAAAGTTCAATTATTTTATATACTAGTGAGTTTGTTGTATGTTGCAGCTAATTAATTGTTACAGCTTTTTGTGACGAACGAACCAGATTGTCAGCGAAATACACAACACGGAGTGCTATATGACACAAGGCAGTCAGCAATGCTACTTGGGGTCTGGTCACGGTGGCTGATTTAGGGCAGGTCGGACTGCCATTCATAACAGACTCATAGCCGCGGAGGGGGGATGCAGTGGGTGGACTGGGAAGCTTAACCCAGTAGCCCAGGCCTCCGTGAAAACAAAGAAGCAACGCAGCCATTAAGTGGAGCACTTCAACACGCAAAGGCGACGACGACGACAATATTAACAACTATTTAGCATAAGAAGACACCTGATATATTATTACTATATATACAATTATAGATACATTTTAGATGCGAAGGCACGCCTCACAGCACCAGAGCTGGAAGTTGTCAACGACCCACAGCTGATGGCTTGCGTCAGGATCAGTGAACCAGAACCATCCAGACCCTGCTTCAGCTCTCCGTGGTGCCCCTAGTAACAGATTAAACTGTCCAGTCTGGCCAAGCGAGCAGAGATCGAAGAGGGAAGACAACCCGGTACTCTAAAATGCCGTGCTGAAGTCGGATGTGTTGGGCCGAAATGCGCAAATATCACAGTTATACTGCAAACTACAACACAACGCAGACACATCCACTTAACGTCCTTTTAAGGGCGGATGACGAAGAGGAATTCTGTAGTCTACGAATACTCTAGAATACTTTAGTCATCGGGTGAACTCAAGCAGGCAGCAGATACAGCTTTTCTTCTCTTGTTTGCACTTTTTAAAGCCCTTCTTGGTTATCAATTTTGTCTGTCTGAATATTTCTAATAATTTTTGTGAAATGATGACAGGGTTGGCATTTGCTTTTCCCTTAATCTCCAGAATTGAGATTCATAAGAAAACACTAGAAGTACATACATCTCACAAATTATTGACAAAAGTCATTATAGTTTTACTTATTCTTTGTTGAATTTCACTGCTTTCCTATCTGGTGTTACACTGCTTTCTAAGTATGTGAAGTATTTTTTGTTGCAAGTTTCTGGCTCTCTGTTTTAAGTAAAAAAAAAAAAAAGGTAAAGAGCCCCCGTCACGCCAAGTGGCGTATAGGTAATATGGTGTTAGTGACCATCATTTTTACAGACCTTCGGCACATGATTTTTGGGGTAATGTGGTCGGTATTACGCCCATGCCGCTCTACTTTCCCAGAAAAAAATCCGGTACTCATTTAAGGCTGGGTGAACCCGGAAGCCGTCGGTTGGGATCGAACCCTACCTCTTGTTCTTTGTAGTCCAGTTCACTAACCACTGAGCTGGCTCTCTGTTTTGATTGATGTAAAAGTTATTCATATTTACCATGGCTAGAATTAAAAATGAAGACTAAAAAAATTGTAAATCAATTACTTCAACACGCAAAGGCGACGACGACGACAATATTAACAACTATTTAGCATAAGAAGACACCTGATATATTATTACTATATATACAATTATAGATACAGTTTAGATGCGAAGGCACGCCTCACAGCACCAGAGCTGGAAGTTGTCAACGACCCACAGCTGATGGCTTGCGTCAGGATCAGTGAACCAGAACCATCCAGACCCTGCTTCAGCTCTCCGTGGTGCCCCTATAGTAACATATTAAACTGTCCAGTCTGGCCAAGCGAGCAGAGATCGAAGAGGGAAGACAACCCGGTACTCTAAAATGCCGTGCTGAAGTCGGATGTGTTGGGCCGAAATGCGCAAATATCACAGTTATACTGCAAACTACAACACAACGCAGACACATCCACTTAACGTCCTTTTAAGGGCGGATGACGAAGAGGAATTCTGTAGTCTACGAATACTCTAGAATACTTTAGTCATCGGGTGAACTCAAGCAGGCAGCAGATACAGCTTTTCTTCTCTTGTTTGCACTTTTTAAAGCCCTTCTTGGTTATCAATTTTGTCTGTCTGAATATTTCTAATAATTTTTGTGAAATGATGACAGGGTTGGCATTTGCTTTTCCCTTAATCTCCAGAATTGAGATTCATAAGAAAACACTAGAAGTACAAACATATCACAAATTATTGACAAAAGTCATTCTAGTTTTACTTATTCTTTTGTTGAATTTCACTGCTTTCCTATCTGGTGTTACACTGCTTTCTAAGTATGTGAAGTATTTTTTGTTGCAAGTTTCTGGCTCTCTGTTTTAAGTAAAAAAAAAAAAAAGTAAAGAGCCCCCGTCACGCCAAGTGGCGTATAGGTAATATGGTGTTAGTGACCATAATTTTTACAGACCTTCGGCACATGATTTTTGGGGTAATGTGGTCGGTATTACGCCCATGCCGCTCTACTTTCCCAGAAAAAAATCCGGTACTCATTTAAGGCTGGGTGAACCCGGAAGCCGTCGGTTGGGATCGAACCCTACCTCTTGTTCTTTGTAGTCCAGTTCACTAACCACTGAGCTGGCTCTCTGTTTTGATTGATGTAAAAGTTATTCATATTTACCATGGCTAGAATTAAAAATGAAGACTAAAAAAATTGTAAATCAATTACAGGGCTAATATTCTAGAAGGGAATCAACAATAATGATGTATAATGGAAAAGAATATAAGCTGAATAACTCAGGGGGAGTCTACAGCATTGAGGTTAAGGTGCTCATATCTAATTGAAAGGTACTAGTATAACTGTTTATTCTTTGTAACCAGATACTGTTTACTCGTGTACTACCAATCGCTGTTATTATGTTGTTCGATCTAAGGATAACGGTTGTTATCCTGAGCCGTGCTAGAGGTAGTCCGTCTTCTTTTATTTTTTGTAACTGGATGCGCGTTCACTGGCGCTCTTAGAAGACTGTCGTTGCGAACGGGGATCTGCCTCGCTCGCACGCCTTCCAGTAGGCAACCTCGGATGTCACAATGTCGGTGACTGCTTTGCTGTAATGTGCCCAATGTACACCGGATCGTACTTCGTCTTGTGAACTGGGCCGTTCTGCACTGGACCGTTCAGCACTGGATTCTGGATTCTTCGACCTTCTGTGCCCGCGACAACTCCCAACTTCAATTAACCACCATGGCATGTAGATACGACTTGCTGGAATAAAGGTATTACTGCACACTGAAGTCTTTCGTTAAAATGTCACATCAAACTTTATTAATCAACTTCAACAACTCCAGAATATTCACACTATATACACAGCCAGCGGGTATACATTTCCGCTCGGCTATTCACACATATGGATCAGGAAAATCACAACTTCTAATTGACTATATGGCATCATTACCGTATTCCATCTCTTTGCGGTGCCTCTAGTAACAGACCAACCTATCTAGTTTGGCCAAGTGAGCAGGGATTGAAAGGGAGGGCAACAGGGATTGAAAGGGAGGGCAACAGGGATTGAAGGGAGGGCATCAGGGATTGAAAGGGAGGGCAACAGGGATTGAAAGGGAGGGCATCAGGGATAAAAGGGAGGGCAACAGGGATTGAAAGGGAGGGCAACAGGGATTGAAAGGGAGGGCATCAGGGATTGAAAGGGAGGGCATCAAGGATTGAAAGGGAGGGCAACAGGGATTGAAAGGGCGGGCAACAGGGATTGAAAGGGAGGGCAACAGGGATTGAAAGGGAGGACAACATGGATTAAAAGGGAGGGCAACAGGGATTGAAAGGGAGGGCAACAGGGATTGAAAGGGAGGACAACATGGATTGAAAGGGAGAGCAACAGGGATTGAAAGGGAGGGCAACAGGGATTGAAAGGGAGGATACCCCGGTACTTAAAAATGCCATGCTGAAGATGGATGTGTTGGGTCGAATGGTGGAGTTATCACAGTTTTTACTAAAAACAGCAACACAACACATTTATGCCTACTTAGTGTCCTCTTAAGGGGAATGATGAAGAAGGACAGATTACATCGAGATCAGTGAACCAGAACTATCCAGGAGATCAACTATTATTCTAGTCATCGGGTGAACCCAAGCAAGCAAAGACCACGCCACTGTGGAGTTTGCACTCCTCACTTTGTTAGTTTTGAAGCAGAATGTTACCAGGGAGGTTAACTTGGAAGCGAAGTGAAGAGTAAGGTCTTGGTCAGCTGATGGTCCACAAACCCTAATGTGACAACCCAGCTGGCCTCAACCTTTTGCAGTTAAACATTTTAATGAGCAAACTGTATGTCACTGCCAAGGAAACAAATTCAGAAACTACAAAATTGGTACAGTAAGTACAACGTTAAATTAGCCAGCATTCTGAAGTTGCATTAGGGATCCTAGCTATATTTGTGAATTATGTTAATTTGTTGAAACCTCCATGTTTATTGAGGCAAATGATTGGAGTTTGATTGAGTTATAGCAGACTCCATCAGAGTATAATGATGAGGGCATTACATATAAGAAGAGATCTGCTGGAATGTTTAACTGCCAGTTTAAGAGATTTAATATTCCTAGTAAACAAATCTGGAGACAACAACAGATATATATTTCTTCTTCTTCTACCTTTCAGCTGCCCGTGAAGCATAGGTCTTCAACAAACACTTTCCAAGTCGTTCTGTTTCTTGCCATTCTTTTAAGTTAATTAAATTTCTTCCCCATCATCTTCATCTCTGCTTCCATCTGTCTTCTCCAAGAATATTGTCTTCCTCTTTGTTTTTTTCTTTTCTTGGGGATTCCAGAAAAATGCAAGTTGTGTAATATTCTCTGTTGGCTTCCGCAGTGTGTGTCCTATCCAGCGCCATCGTCTTCGCTGTATCTTTTTATTCACTGGTATTTGGCTGGAACATCTCCATAATTCTATGTTAGTGATTATTTCCTGCAATTTCCATCCCTTTATTCGGCGCAAGCATCCACTAATGAAGGTCTGTATCTTCATGATTGTCATTGTTGTTGCTCTCCATGTTTCACAGCCATATAATAGGACTGCCTTAACATTAGAGTTGAATTATTTATTTTTTTTATTTAAAAAAAAATTAAATTAGCAATATAAAAATAAATATGTCAATGCTTTAATAGGGTTATTTATTTTTTTTTTTAAATTGTTAACGTTAGTGAGAATTATTCTTTTATCTACCTTAAAACATCATGTACACTAATTTTACACCCACTTTATACTTCACAAAAGTTCTCCGACACTGTAAACGATTAAAGAAATTTAGGAAAAGAATGCAGCACTTAAAAAAAATACATTTAGAAAATATTGTATGAAAAGATAGTACAAAATAGTTAATTGAAAACACATTTAGATAAAACATGAATGAAAGTAATAATGTAAATGAACATTCAATATGGCGTTTACACATTTATGAATTGTTTTTTACAATGCATTAAAATTATATCAACAGAATTAGCACGACCATTTTTTTTAAAAATGGATCTCTTAAAGGCCATATACAAACGTGTCTGTTTAACCGGCAATAGCAACATCATGGATTAACCATTCAGTTTGTATCATTATAAAAGGAGAGCTACAGAGTAAAAAAAAAGTTTGTAATTTTGCAGAACTGGTAGAAATGTCTTTCTATGACAGGATTATCTCAAGCACAAACTTGCTCATATGCACTCAATGACATATATTGATAAGTCATATCACTCTTTCATCATTTTGTGCATGCGATTAATACAATAAAAACCACTGTCCAATGGCACAATTAATTGTATTAGTCATTGATTTAGCAACACGCTTGCCGTCTTTCATAGCCATATGACAAGTTGCTGCATATACGATATTTAGCTATTTTTACATTTAAATGGAACAATTACAATTTTAAGATAAGAATTTTAAGATAAGAATTTTAAGCACGAAAAAGATTACACTTCTTTTTGTCCAACATTTACATGTTTTCTTATCTCGTCCCTTATACTCTGGAGTTTTTAAAAGATGACCTGAGAGTATAGAAGCTATCTCAACGATTGTCTTATATGTGACCTATTTCCATACAATTATTAGGAATGTCCTATATGTATCTTTTTACATATAATTTGAGGTTCTGTATGTAGGCTTGGTTCTATAATTCTTGGTCGCTATAATTTGTTTAATGTTTAAATATTTTCATTCTGTTGATATGACTGGGTCATCATAGCTGTGTTGTTTTTAATGTGTAGTTTGCTTTAGAAAACTTAAAATTATAGTTGCATTTCAAAACCAGAAAGTTGTGAGTTTTTTTTTTTATAAAAACCATAAAATATCATCTACACACACATCTTTGCTTGCATTCTTTTAATGATCCCTTAGGTTCCCTGCATATGCACACATGTACACTAAAAAAAATATATATATATATATATATATATATATATATATATATATATATATAGTATAGGTAGCAGTGATGTGTGGTTTAGTAAAAGGATACTTATAAAATATGTCAACATATGTTTATTCGTTACATTTGTTTGTTATTGAGTTATTAGCGGGTCATCATCATTGCACTCCGAACATATCCATAGGAGCTCAGATCCCCTCCTCAGCAAGTCCCGCAGTATCCAGCGACTGACAACTCCAGTTCTGTGTTGAGTGATCAGTTTTCTTTGAATCTGTGAATTAGTGGAACTATTAACATATAGATAAATATATGTAGTTTACAAGAATACGTTTATTAATTAATTTATTAACATTCATTTATTAGTGATTACATGTTCACACTTATGGGCATATAAACAAGTACATTGCCCTAATAACACTTGAATCACGTAAAGATAGACAGCAGTAAACCGACTGTTATAGCAGGAAAAAAATGTAAAATGCGCTGCATTTAAAACAAGCAGTATAATCAAGAAGAAATGTAAGTCTGGAGAAAAATGACCACAACCATTTTCTTTCAACATTTTTATTCCCTTAAATCTGAGTTTTTATCCTTCCCCATGTTTTGGAATATTTATTTATTTTCAAAGAAGGACAGAAATGACATAGAATAAACTTGAAAGTTTAGCTGAAGACTCAAACAAAGTGAGCAAATGTTAGTCATACAACAAAGAAGGACAGTTTTACACTACATACAACTAGGAAGGACAGTTTTACACTACAACAACTAAGAAGGACATTTTTACACTACATACAACTAAGAAAGACGACAGTTTTACACTACATGCAACTAGGAAGGACAGTTTTACACTACATGCAACTAAGAAGGACATTTTTACATTACATACAACTAAGAAAGAGTTTTACACTACATACAACTAAGAAAGACAGTTTTACAGTACATATATCTAAGAAAGACAGTTTTACACTACATACAACTAAGAAAGACAGTTTTGCACTATATACAACTAAGAAAGACAGTTTTAAACTATACATAACTCGAAAAGACAGTTTTACACTACATACAACTAAGAAAGACAGTTTTACACTACATACAACTAAGAAAGACAGTTTTACACTATACATAACTCGAAAAGACAGTTTTACACTACATACAACTAAGAAAGACAGTTTCACAATAAACATAACTCGAGAAGACAGTTTTACACTACATGCAACTAAGAAAGACAGTTTTACACAACATACAACTAAGAAAGACAGTTTTACACTACATACAACTAAGAAAGACGACAGTTTTACACTACATACAACTAAGAAAGACGACAGTTTTACAGTACATGCAACTAAGAAAGACGTCAGTTTTACACTACATGCAACTAAGAAAGACAGTTTTACACTACATACAACTAAGAAAGACAGTTTTACACAACATACAACTAAGAAAGACGTCAGTTTTACACTACATACAACTAAGAAAGACGTCAGATTTACACTACATACAACTAAGAAAGACGTCAGTTTTACACTACATACAACTAAGAAAGACAGTTTTACACTACATACAACTAAGAAAGACAGTTTTACACAACATACAACTAAGAAAGACGTCAGTTTTACACTACATACAACTAAGAAAGACAGTTTTACACTACATACAACTAAGAAAGACAGTTTTACACAACATACAACTAAGAAAGACGACAGTTTTACACTACATGCAACTAAGAAAGACGACAGTTTTACAGTACATGCAACCAAGAAAGACGTCAGTTTTACACTACATACAACTAAGAAATACGATAGTTTTACACTACATGCAACTAAGAAAGACGACAGTTTTACACTACATACAACTAAGAAAGACGACAGTTTTACACTACATACAACTAAGAAAGACAGTTTTACACAACATACAACTAAGAAAGACGACAGTTTTACACTACATGCAACTAAGAAAGACGACAGTTTTACACTACATACAACTAAGAAAGACGACAGTTTTACACTACATGCAACTAAGAAAGACGACAGTTTTACACTACATACAACTAAGAAAGACGATAGTTTTACACTACATGCAACTAAGAAAGACGACAGTTTTACACTACATGCAACTAAGAAAGACGACAGTTTTACACTACATACAACTAAGAAAGACGACAGTTTTACACTACATACAACTAAGAAAGACGACAGTTTTACACTACATACAACTAAGAAAGACGGCAATTTTACACTACATGCAACTAAGAAAGACGACAGTTTTACATTACATGCAACTAAGAAAGACGTCAGTTTTACACTACATACAACTAAGAAATACGATAGTTTTACACTACATGCAACTAAGAAAGACGACAGTTTTACACTACATGCAACTAAGAAAGACGACAGTTTTACACAACATACAACTAAGAAAGACGACAGTTTTACACTACATACAACTAAGAAAGACAGTTTTACACAACATACAACTAAGAAAGACGACAGTTTTACACTACACACAACTAAGAAAGACGACAGTTTTACACTACATGCAACTAAGAAAGACGACAGTTTTACAGTACATGCAACTAAGAAAGACGTCAGTTTTACACTACATACAACTAAGAAATACGATAGTTTTACACTACATGCAACTAAGAAAGACGACAGTTTTACACTACATGCAACTAAGAAAGACGACAGTTTTACACTACATACAACTAAGAAAGACAGTTTTACACAACATACAACTAAGAAAGACGACAGTTTTACACTACATACAACTAAGAAAGACGACAGTTTTACACTACATGCAACTAAGAAAGACGACAGTTTTACACTACATGCAACTAAGAAAGACGACAGTTTTACAGTACATGCAACTAAGAAAGACGTCAGTTTTACACTACATACAACTAAGAAAGACGATAGTTTTACACTACATGCAACTAAGAAAGACGACAGTTTTACACTACATGCAACTAAGAAAGACGACAGTTTTACACTACATACAACTAAGAAAGACGACAGTTTTACACTACATACAACTAAGAAAGACGACAGTTTTACACTACATACAACTAAGAAAGACGACAGTTTTACACTATATACAACTAAGAAAGACAGTTTTAAACTATACATAACTCGAAAAGACAGTTTTACACTACATACAACTAAGAAAGACAGTTTTACACTACATACAACTAAGAAAGACAGTTTTACACTATACATAACTCGAAAAGACAGTTTTACACTACATACAACTAAGAAAGACAGTTTCACAATAAACATAACTCGAGAAGACAGTTTTACACTACATGCAACTAAGAAAGACAGTTTTACACAACATACAACTAAGAAAGACAGTTTTACACTACATACAACTAAGAAAGACGACAGTTTTACACTACATACAACTAAGAAAGACGACAGTTTTACAGTACATGCAACTAAGAAAGACGTCAGTTTTACACTACATGCAACTAAGAAAGACAGTTTTACACTACATACAACTAAGAAAGACAGTTTTACACAACATACAACTAAGAAAGACGTCAGTTTTACACTACATACAACTAAGAAAGACGTCAGATTTACACTACATACAACTAAGAAAGACGTCAGTTTTACACTACATACAACTAAGAAAGACAGTTTTACACTACATACAACTAAGAAAGACAGTTTTACACAACATACAACTAAGAAAGACGTCAGTTTTACACTACATACAACTAAGAAAGACAGTTTTACACTACATACAACTAAGAAAGACAGTTTTACACAACATACAACTAAGAAAGACGACAGTTTTACACTACATGCAACTAAGAAAGACGACAGTTTTACAGTACATGCAACCAAGAAAGACGTCAGTTTTACACTACATACAACTAAGAAATACGATAGTTTTACACTACATGCAACTAAGAAAGACGACAGTTTTACACTACATACAACTAAGAAAGACGACAGTTTTACACTACATACAACTAAGAAAGACAGTTTTACACAACATACAACTAAGAAAGACGACAGTTTTACACTACATGCAACTAAGAAAGACGACAGTTTTACACTACATACAACTAAGAAAGACGACAGTTTTACACTACATGCAACTAAGAAAGACGACAGTTTTACACTACATACAACTAAGAAAGACGATAGTTTTACACTACATGCAACTAAGAAAGACGACAGTTTTACACTACATGCAACTAAGAAAGACGACAGTTTTACACTACATACAACTAAGAAAGACGACAGTTTTACACTACATACAACTAAGAAAGACGACAGTTTTACACTACATACAACTAAGAAAGACGGCAGTTTTACACTACATGCAACTAAGAAAGACGACAGTTTTACATTACATGCAACTAAGAAAGACGTCAGTTTTACACTACATACAACTAAGAAATACGATAGTTTTACACTACATGCAACTAAGAAAGACGACAGTTTTACACTACATGCAACTAAGAAAGACGACAGTTTTACACAACATACAACTAAGAAAGACGACAGTTTTACACTACATACAACTAAGAAAGACAGTTTTACACAACATACAACTAAGAAAGACGACAGTTTTACACTACACACAACTAAGAAAGACGACAGTTTTACACTACATGCAACTAAGAAAGACGACAGTTTTACAGTACATGCAACTAAGAAAGACGTCAGTTTTACACTACATACAACTAAGAAATACGATAGTTTTACACTACATGCAACTAAGAAAGACGACAGTTTTACACTACATACAACTAAGAAAGACGACAGTTTTACACTACATACAACTAAGAAAGACAGTTTTACACAACATACAACTAAGAAAGACGACAGTTTTACACTACATACAACTAAAAAAGACGACAGTTTTACACTACATGCAACTAAGAAAGACGACAGTTTTACACTACATGCAACTAAGAAAGACGACAGTTTTACAGTACATGCAACTAAGAAAGACGTCAGTTTTACACTACATACAACTAAGAAAGACGACAGTTTTACACTACATGCAAATAAGAAAGACGACAGTTTTACACTACATGCAACTAAGAAAGACGACAGTTTTACACTACATACAACTAAGAAAGACGACAGTTTTACACTACATACAACTAAGAAAGACGACAGTTTTACACTACATACAACTAAGAAAGACGACAGTTTTACACTACATGCAACTAAGAAAGACGACAGTTTTACAGTACATGCAACTAAGAAAGACGTCAGTTTTACACTACATACAACTAAGAAATACGATAGTTTTACACTACATGCAACTAAGAAAGACGACAGTTTTACACTACATACAACTAATAACTACGAAAGTTTTACACTACATACAACTAAGAAATACGATAGTTTTACACTACATACAACTAAGAAAGACGACAGTTTTACACTACATGCAACTAAGAAAGACGGCAGTTTTACACTACATACAACTAAGCAAGACAGTTTTACACTATGCACAACACGGGAAGACATTTTTACACTACACACAACTCGGGAAGACAGTTTTACACTACATGCAACTCGGGAAGACAGTTTTACACTATACACAACTCGGGAAGATAGTTTTACACTATACACAACTCGGGAAGACAGTTTTACACTACATACAACTAAGCAAGACAGTTTTACACTATATATATATCCGATATTCGTCATATAACTTGCCTATAAATGTCCTTTGATTCTTCTATGCAGGGCCGGCCCAAGGTGCCGGCAACTCGAGTTTTTGCCAGGTCGCTCCATGAGTTTAGGTGCGCCATCAATGATCTTTCAAAATTTTTATTTTTTTTCCTTGTAAAAAATTGTTATAATTATACTTCAAAAGGCACTTAAGTTCAGTTTGCCCAGGGCGTCAGCAACCTTAGAGCCGTCTCTAGTTCTATGACTCATTATCATCATTGAGTGTCGTCTCCGCAACGAAGGTTGGCTACCATGGAGCGCCATTCTGCTCTGTCTCTTGCTTTGATGGTGCAGGTTGTTATAGGCTGATTTGTCCATCTTTTGATGTTACTCGTCCATGTTAGTCTTGCCTCTGCCTCTTTTACCTTGTATTTTCCCCTCCAGGATTACTTTTAGTAATCTATTTCTATGACTATCCAATAATTATTCCACGATTGTCCCCTAAATAATCGATTGAAGTTTACATTGTAAACAAATATTTGTTGTTCATATCAATTTAAAAATAAGAGGATAAAATATTTTGGACTCAACTTTAAAATGCGATATTTTGCTCACAGTTCCCCAACAACATTCCACAATCTGCCCTGCCTACCTTCAACCCAACCCCTCTCCCTAGAGGGACAACTTTGTCGCTAGTCGAGGTGTCTGTGAGACCAATACTTGTACAGTAATCGATAGGATTGCCAGATACACCGTTTTTTACGGATTTCTCCGTTTTTTTCATGTAATTCGATGACTCAGTTTTATCTTTGCCCGGAGTCGCTAAAACACCGTATTTTAACGCTCACGTAAATATTTTTTAAATATCGATTAAATAATATATAAATTCGTAGTAAATAATATTAATTAAACCATTCGGCGGTTTGTTTTGTATAATTGTTTCTAGATCATACTTTTAAGTGCGCAAATTGTAGTTCCGAGCTAAAATATTGAAGCGATTTAATTTCCGTCCTAGCCCACGACAAGAATCAATTTATTTCCGATCGTCGATGTGTAAACACAGTTTCACCGCTCCATCCAATTCAATCCTCGCATCTACATATTATTAGTAAGTTTATTTTAAAGTTTGTTAACATTATTTTATAATGAGTGATACCGATTTAAAGAAGTCTCCTCCAAAGAAGAAATTAAAATTACAACTACAACACAATCATCAAAGTTACCCGAGTTACCGTAAAGTGTGGGAAGAATCGTTTTCATGGGTTAAACCAGGACCTAACGAACATCGAGCTTTCTGTGTGTTATGCAGAAAAGATTTTAGTATTTCTCATGGTGGACAAAGTGACTTAAAACAACATTCAGAATCTAAAACGCATAAACTAAAAGAAAAATCTGATGTTCACTAGTGTAAACAAACTTTCACATTATTGATTATTTTGTAAATGTAAACAAAACAATACATCAGAACACGATAATGTTGTCGCGAGTGAACTGGCTTTGGTTTATCATGCAGTCAAACATAATCAAAGTTATTCTAGCTTGGACTGTGGAAATAAGCTTGTGACACACATTTTTAAAGATTCTGTGACTGCTTCAAAAGTATCATGTGGGCGCACTAAAGCTGAAATGCTTGTCAAGAATGTTTTAGCACCCAGAAGTGTCAATGATTTTTTAGATATTTTAATATCTAAGCAAATACAATTAAAATGCCTCTAGAAAAACTAGGTGAGAGTTTTTAAAAATTTAAATAAGAAAATTGTCTTTGCAGAATATGAGCATTGTTTTATTTCTAGTTTCTGTATATAATTTTGCATAAATTTGTTTGAATATAAAGGCGAATTCATTGTCACTACCGGTAACAATATACAAAATCATTTGTTCATAAATATGTAATTAAAATTGAAGAAAAAAAATTCAGCGTAAAAGTACTCCTTTTTTTAAAAAAAAAAATCTGGCAACCCTAGTAATCGATCTCAGCAGCGTGTCTGTCTTGTGAATCTACAGATTGCCACGATGTCCTGTGGGGGGAACAATCGACCTGCGAGAATATTTTCGTCAATAAGTGATAACACATCTAACAAAGATTACAATATTCGTCTTCTAATTTCTTATCGTCGTCATTATTTTCTTTGAGAATATTTGGTTTCTTGAACTATCAAGAAAATACAAAGAAAGGTTGAAGTATTTCTTTACATATTTCCTTAACCTTAAAATCCTTAAAATGTAAAACTAGAAACATTTGCAGCCATGACACAATCATCTCGTTGTTGTGGGAATGTCCCATAATTCCCGTTCCGCTGTAACTAATTGAGTTTTGCACGCAAAGATGGCACGGTGTGAACACCGGGGAATAGCAAGAAGGGGAGAATGAGTTTATTGTTGATCTCGAGTGAAAGTGAATCATTTTAGAAAGTTGAAATTATGCCACAGTACGTCTTGTGTAGAACTGAATTGTAATGTCAAGATGAAACGACTTGTTGTCCAGAAACTCGCACGTTAATTTCTCACAATTTAGCATTAATTAGACGATAATGACGCTCTCTACAATGAAGCATTCGTAGGCAGGGGATTTTCTGGCGAGGGAAAAGAATTCTTTGATGGCTGAAACAGACAGTTCGAATATTTTTGGAAAATGGGAATAGATCGATGAAATCTCGTTAGTGAAGTTTGGCCACGCCTCTCGGATTGCTCGATTGCCTCTCAATCTCTCGCTCCCAGTAACTGCATGTGCGGATTTATTTGGGCACAGAGGTTAGGTTACATGAGAAGCTAAAGAAAGTATTCATTAACAGAAACATGAACAAGTGTAATTCTATATAGATAGACTTGTTTTATTTGTATTCTGCAACTTGAATTTATTTTTCCTTTGTTCTTATTTTGTTTACATTCCAGTTGTTATTTATGAAAATTGTAAATTACCATATTTTTGTTCCGCATTTTGAAAATTTGTAACAATCTAAGTGTCTGCTTTTAGCCAAAGCCTCTAAATGTTTAAATGATGGGGTCATGTTGTTTTGTGTCAGAGCTGGAGATGTTTCTGACATTCTTCAATTGATCTCTTCCCAGTCGATAAATTCGTTACAAGAAAAGCCTCTGTGCTTGTTAGTGTTACTTCGACTTTCAATATGGCGGGTACATAATGTCTATTTTGTGTTCACTTTGTTTACGTTGCTGAATAGGGAGATAACTCAGATTGATTAATAACAACATCTACAAATTAATCGCTTTACTGTAAATAACGCAGAGCCAAATAAATACGTCATAGCTCCAATCCTCGGACCACTCAGTTTTAAATATATCGACGTGGGAAGTGAGCCCCTATTTCATAGACCGACTAAATTTATTACAGAACTGGAGTTGTCAGTCGCTGGACACTGCGAGACTTGCTGAGGAGGAGATCAGAGCACATATGGGCATGTTCGGAATGCAGTGATGATGACCCGCAAATAACTCAATAACGACAGTTATTGAAATTTTTGGGTAGGTAAATGTATCCCCATAGCATTACTTTCGTTTGTAATTAGAGTGTGGGGCACCCACTTCTTATGGACGCATCTTGCGGTGACGTGATCTCTCCCCACATACCTTCTCGTCCTTGACCAGGCCAGATATCCACTTTCATCAGTTGAGCTGGCTAATTCCAACCCTTGATCTTGTCACTGAAAATAAAAACTATCGACGTCTTTGCTACTCATCCTTTACAAAAACTTCAATATGGCGAATACAACCCACGGGACGCCAGTGACAGTATCAGCTAAACTTATCAACCACGCCAATGATGAAACCAGCTTGAAGATGAGATGGGCTTTTTACTTTGTCATTTTCCCAATTACCAGTCTAGTTGGTATTGCAGCAAACGTTACCAGCACAGCCGTCATTGTCAAAAAAGGCTTTACCAGGGCATCAAATATTTTACTGATATTCCTTGCATTATCAGATATCATGTTTTTGGTTGGTCTGAATAGTTTCTCTAGAAATGTTATTTTTGCAAGCGTGTCCCAAGTTTTACATTTCTCTGAGACTGTCAATTTCATTTTTTACATTTTCTATGTGATTTTCGCAATGTTTTATATTGTAGGTCTTCATTGCTCCTTGTTTATCCCTGTACTTATCACAGTAGAACGATTGCTAGCCATATTCGCACCGTTAACATTCACAAGAGTTGTGACTCCGATGCGGGCAGTAGTTGTGATTTCTTGTCTCGTCGTTGTGAGTGAATTTGTCTTCATTTACAACATTATCGTGTGTCTCGGGTTTAGGCAAGTCACAGTCTATCTATTGACCTTTCGAGCCGTAACCGGCCCATAGGGCGTAGACCAAGATACACCTTCTCCTATATGAATTTTTGTTCTAGCAGTTTTCTTTTAAAGATATTTTATCAAATCTCGCCATCTGTCTCTGTTCTGTGCAAGCAGTTCTATCTCATTGAGGGAGCCGATTCCTGCTGCTCTTGCCTCTCTCATCAATGTTCTTCTCAGTGTCTCCCTGGGTCTTCCTCTTTTTCTTTTACCTGTTGTTTCCCATATGAGGGCTTGCTTTGCTATTCGATTATTATCTCTTCTCATCACATGTCCAACGTATGACCATCGTCTTTTCTTTATTACTGAAGATATTAGTGGTTGATTGGTGATTTCTCTAATTTCCTCGTTTGTTTTGAATTCGTTCCATTCTATACCAAGTATTTTCCTTAGACATTTATTTTCGAATGCGTTCAACTTTGTTTCTATATCTCTTGTTGTTTTCCAGCTTTCACACGCATACGTAAGGGTTGATAGTACAGTCAAGTCACAGTACAAGGAATTTATGTGGGTCTATTATATTCTACGGAACGGTATCACAATGACGTCAGGAGCGGATTCTACCAAATGTTTGTAGATCTGATTAACCACACGACAGGGACGGTGCCTATTATTCTGGTTTCCTTTGGTTCCCTTGTGATTGGGGTGAAGATCACTCTGATCACCAACAAACACAGACAACTCACATCAACCAACAAACAATTGTCCAACAAAATAGTCTCCAAAACAACCAAAACTTTGGGGTGTCCGGTTAGCGCAATCGATAGGCGGTTGGCTTACCACGGCAACAGCCGGGGTTCGTACCCTGGCGAGGACACCTGGGGTTTACTAATTCCCTAAAAATTAGTACCTCTGAAGTCGGAGTAAATCTGCCTGCATGGCGAGGGGCATCCTGTAATGGGATAAAAACAGACTTTACACGCAAAATTCAGTCCCACAAAATTGAGTGGGTGGGACTTCGTCAGAGGTCAAAGCTGACGAGAACGAACGAACCAAAACTTTATTCAGCATCTGCATCTTGTACATCGCGTGTAGCGGGTTTGGCTTTCTCATAGAATACGTCACTAGGATCCCTGCTTTCAACGACAGATCTCTCAAAATTGTGCTTGGTTTGTGTAAAGAGTTATTGTTTTCATTCAACAGTGTTGGTAACTTTATTATTTACGTCGCTGTGAACAAAACTTTCATGAACACGAAGATAAGGATGAGATGTTGTAGCAACACCTGAAATCTTTAGTTAGAGTTGAAACAGCTGAAGTGTAACTTGTGTATCACGTTCTTGTTCTTCTTAACAAACTTGTACTAAGTAAATAAAGGGATTATTTAAACATGTAACAATATATCTGGGCAGTAATATAGACAAAGAGGGAGGAACAGAAAATGATACCAAAATAAGGATATCAAAAGCAAGAGGAGCATTTGTTGCACTGGGAAACATATGAAAATCCAAAGAAATTAGGTTAAATACAAAAAATAAAAATGTTCAACTCCAATGTTAAGTTAGTCCTATTATATGGCTGTAAAACATGGAGATGCCAGAGAGATGCCAGGCCTACAAATTAATGGAAAGATAATCAATAACCTAAGATATGCTGACGATACTGTACTACTAGCAGAAAATCCTAAAGACCTACAACAATTACTTAATGAAATAAACACGACAAGCAAAAAATATGGACTAGATATGAATATCAAAAAGACTAAAACTATGATCATAAACAAAGAAAATACTCAAAACCCACAAGTGGATATCAAAATTGAAGGAATAGACCTTGAGACAGTTCAGAACTATAACTACCTTGGACATACTATAACCAGTGATGGAAAATGTACAACTGAAATAAACAAAAGAATAGGAATGGCAAAAAGTAATTTTAATGTCATGAAGGACATACTAACATCAAAACAACACCAGAGCTAAAACTAAGAATAGCAAAATGTTACATCTTCTCAATATTCCTATATGGTGCTGAAACATGGACATTAGACAAGAAAACAGAACAGAGAATTGAAGCCTTTGAAATGTGGATATATAGAAGAATAGGTAGAATTGGATGGAAGGAAAGAAAAAACAAATGACAAAGTCTTAAAACAACTAAAAATGAAAAGAGAACTTCTGAACACAATTAGAACAAGACAAATGCGATTCTTAGGCCATGTTAAAAGACACAACAGCCTACTGAAAGTGATCCTGGAGGGGAAAATACAAGGTAAAAGAGGCAGAGGCAGACCAAGATTAACATGGACGAGTAACATCAAAAGATGGACAAATCAACCGATGACAACCTGCACCATCAAAGCAAGAGATAGAGCAAAATGGCGCTCCATGGTAGCCAACCTTCGTTGCGGAGACGGCACTCAATGATGAAAACATGGAGAACAACAAAAATGGCAATCACGAAGATACAGATCTTCATTAATGGATGCTTGTGCAGAATAAACGGATGGAAATGGCAGGAGAAAATCATTAACATAGAATTATAGAAGTGTACCAGTCAAATACCAGTGAAGACGATGGCGCTGTATAGGACATAGACTGCAGAAGTCAACTGAGAGTATTACACAACAGGCTCTTTTTTGGAATCCACAGGGGAGAAGACAAAGAGGAAGACCAAGGAATTCTTGGAGAAGACAGACAGAAGCAGAGATGAAGATGATGGGGAAGACATGGAATGAACTTAAAAGAATGATAAGCAAAAGAACGGCTTGAAAAGTGTTTGTGAAGACCTATGCTCCACAGGGAGCTGAAAGGTAGAAGTAGAAGAAGAAGGAGAAACATGTAACAAGTTAATTTGAGTTTGTTATATCTTTGTTCTGAGTTGTGTCGAGCTTGAATTTTCGTGTTTTATATTTTGTGCAATTTATTATGCTGCGTTACAAAATGAATTAAAATATTTCTCCATCAGATAGATTCTCACGTAGAAACCATCTGGTAAAAGAAAACTAGAGAGGCCCAGTGAATCGATACGCAGAACATTTTCTAGCGAAGAAGATTTAATCATGGCGTAAGACACAAACACGATCTACAAGAACTAGACGCAAATCGTAAATTGTAGAAAGATGTGACTAGAACATAGGGAGCCGCGATAGCTCAGTGGTTAGTGAACTGGACTACAAAGGACAAGAGCGGGTTCGATCCTGATCGACGGCTTCTAGGTTCACCCAGCCCTAAATGGGTACCGGATTTTTTCTGGGAGAGTAAAGCGGCACGGACGTAATACTGACCACATTACCCCAAAAATCATGTGTCGAAGGTCAGTGAAAATTATGGTAACTAACACTCAATTCCCTATACTCTACTTGGCGTGACGGGGCACTTTACTTTTACTTACTATGACTACAACATGTCAGGCAAACGCGTACACTATTGAGAGATCTAAGAACATAAAGGAAGAAATACTGAAAGCAATCAATCTATTAAATAAATGGTAAAGCCACAGGACCAGATGAAATTCCATGAAAAGCCATCAAAGCAGATATTAACTTATCTACCAAGATTTTACATAATCTACTAGATAAAATATGGGAGAAGGAAAAAAAACACATAAAGACTGGAAAGAAGGTTATATGATCAAACTAATTAAGAAAGGAAGTTTACAGGTGCGCACAAATTATAGGGAAATTTTGCTGCTACGAGTGCCAGGAAAAGTATTAAGCAGAATCATTCTGGAGAGACTAAAAGAGGCCACAGGGAAACATTTGAGAGTGATTATGAATGATGAGATTACGAAAAGGCATTTGATAGTTTAAACAGAGGAACACTTTGGAAGTTGCTGAGTCATTACGGAATCCCCATAAAGTTTATTAACCTGATAAGAACAATGTATGAAGGAATAAAATGTATTTTGTACGAAGGGTAGCTTACCGAAACTTTTGAAATAAGAACAGGAGTAAGGCATGGACGCCTTCTATCTCCATTTCTCTTTCTACTTGTCATAGATTCGATTATGAAAATAACTTAGAACAACAGAAATGAAATCCAGTGATCACTGACCATGCAACCTAATTACTTAGACTTTGCTGATGACATAGCTCTCCTATCACATGATCATCAATAGATGCAAGATAAAATGAGCTTATCTGATGAGAGATCACAACAGCTGGGACCAAAAATAAATAGAGTTAAGACCAACATTTTGAGAATTGATCCACGGAAAAAATATTGTTGATTGATCAAAACAAAATATTTCTTTATTACTCAATTCAATATTTTCTGAAAAAAAAATCAAAGCTTTTCTGATGGCACAATACAGATATTTTCTGATAAAATAAAATACATTTTATTGCACAAAGCAACTAATTTCTGAGAACACAAATCAAATAATTTCTGAGAACACAAATCAAATAATTTCTGAGAACACAAATTAAATAATTTCTGAGAACACAAATCAAATAATTTCTGAGAACACAAATATAATAATTTCTGAGAACACAAATCAAATAATTCTCTGCAAGCAAAAATCAAGAATTTTCTGAAAGGCAGAGATACAATATTTCTCAGCATAATATTACCAGAGAACATGAAATTAGCCTTGTCGTGTGAGATGTGAATACAAACAAGTGGTAAAGGACAAAAATGTGATGTAGATGGTGAGTATGGACCAGGTGAAAGAAATGAAAGAGGCAACAAATTAATAGAATGGGCAAAATATATAATATGATCACAGGGATCATATGGTTTAGCTAACACCTCAGAAGCTTGCAGCATTTACGGGCCCAGACCAAAAGACATTCGGTTTAATAGATGGCATATTAATAATTTAAAAAAAAACACGTCTTAGATAAGTGCATTACTAATAATAAAAACCATGTCAGGAGGTGATTGTAACAGTGACCATGACCCAGGGTGTAGAAAAGTTAGAATAAAACTTAAAGAATACAAGCAGAAAAAAGTGGGGGGGGGGCATCAAACTGAATACAGAACTTCTTAACTATGGTCAAGACCTACAGGAACAATACATCATCAACATCATGCACCATGCCTGCTGACGTAGGTGATCATGTCTCTCCACAACTTTCGATCTCGACAGTTATTTATCATTTCTGTTGTTGACCTTCTGCCAAGCCATTCTCATAAGCTGTCTGGTATCTTTTCTCTTTGCTTCCCTATATCTTCCCGTCCATCAAATTTTCCATTTGTCACAATATATTCCAGCTGTTCCCTTCTCACTACATGGCCATCAAAAATGATGATTGTTTCTTCATACAAATAGAACAATACAGAGTTGTTATAATAAATAGATACAATGCAACAGCAAAGATGAAAAAAGAGGAAAGGCGATAGAGCCAGATAATATATCGATAGAAGCATTAGAAACTCTAGGTGAGACAGGAAAACGATCATAATGAAGTTAGTGATTGACATTTATAACAGCGGTCATATCTCTCTAATCATTGTCTACAATCTATATTTATAGCTTTGCCAGAAAAAAAAGAGGTGTAAAAGAAAGTGACGAATATAGAACGATGAAGTCATCACGTCATATTACAAAAATCATGCTAAGAATCTATGAGAAGAACAAAACAAACGATTACAAGGGAAATAGTAGATGAGCAAATGCCATTTATACCTTAAAGAACAATGAGAGCGAGAGAGAGAGAGAGAGAGAGAGAGAGAGAGCCTTGTACAGACAGATTTATACCCAATACTTTATTGATTACATCAAAGCTTTCGATAAAATCAATCATGAACAGATGATCAAGATGCTAGAAAATATCAATATAGATAGTAAAGACGTGAGGATTATTATACGTATATACTTGAAACAAGAGGCAGCCATTAGAATTGAAAACAAACATGGATAATATAAAGAAATAAGACAAGGAGTGCGACAAGGATGGTTATTGTCACCAGATCTATTTTCTTTGTTAAGCGAAAATATTATATAACAATTGTGAACAAACCTGAGATTAAAGTAGGGGAAGCAAGATAAACAACCTCAGGTATGCAGATGACATTGTATTGATAGCAAAAATCAACAAGATCTACCAAATCTGTTAGATGAAATTGTGACAGAAAGTGAACAAAATGGCCTGACCTTCATAATCAAAATTACAAAAAACTATAACAATATCAAAGAAATCAAATACACAAGATTGTAGAATAAAAACTGCATGGAAAAATCTTGAAACAAGAGCATAGAAGTGAAGGATGACTTCTGTAACATGAAAATAGGAAAGTCGACTGGACCAGTTTATATATGCAAAAAGAAGATAAAAGCAATGGCAGAATTTGAAATAGAAATAAAACCGGGTCAAACCGAATCTAACAGTTTATTCATGGGCTGTCTCCAAGAATTCAGTCAAAGTAAATCTAACAGTTTATTCATGGGTATTAGACAAGAAAACAGAACAGTAAATTGAAGCCTTTGAAATGTGGATATATAGAAGAATAGATAGAATTGGATGGAAAGAAAGAAAACAAACGATGAAGTTTTAAAACAACTAAAAATGAAAAGAGAACTACTAAACACAATTCAAACAAAACAAATGAAATTTTTTGGTCATGTTAAAAGACACAACAGTCTAATAAAAGTAATATTAGAAGGGAAAATACAAGGTAAAATAGGCAGAAGCAGACCAAGACTAACATGGACGAGTAACATCAAAAGATGGACAAGTCAGCCTATGGCAATCTGCACCATCAAAGCAAGAGGCAGAGTGGAATGGCGCTCCATGGTAGCCAACCTTCGATGCGGAGACGGCACTCAATGATGATGAGAAATAACATCGCGCTTGCGAAGGAAGTTGGCCTCAGTTATGAGAACTAAAGAATGGAGCAAGAAATTTTGGAGCATTAAACAAACGAATTAAATAATGCACAAAGAAAGCCAAAGAAGACTGGGTAATTAAACAAAATTATTGAGAAGTTGGGAGCCGCGATAGCTCAGTGGTTAGTGAACTGGACTACAAAGGACAAGTGGTAGGGTTCGATCCCAACCGACGGCTTCCGGGTTCACCCAGCCTTAAATGGGTACCGGATTTCTTTCTGTGAAAGCAAACCAGCACGGGCGTAATACCGACCACATTACCCCAAAAATCATGTGCTGAAGGTCTGTGAAATATATGGTCACTAACACCATATTTCCCTACACGCCACTTGGCGTGACGGGGGTACTTTACTTTTTTTTTACTACTATTGAGAAGTTGGACGGTCTCTTTCCGTACGTTTCGCCGCACTGTACACCATGCCAATTTCGGCCGCGAACGCTTACCCGCCTCAGTTAACATCAAACGAGCCTCAGTTAACATCACACGAGCCTCAGATAACATCGAACGAGACTCTGTTAACATCAAGTTAAATTTAGATTTACTAAAATCAGACAGGAAGTTGCAAGACAAATATTCAAGAATAAACTGATGTAAATCTGTGTCATTTATAATAACTGGTTTTTTTTTTTTTTGGAACTAGACTGGTCGATATCTGTATCATTTCTAACAACCCTTTCTGGAGAAATAAATTGACATAAAACTATGTCATTTTGAATAATTCTTTTTTGGGAACTAAACATATATAAATCTGTCATTTTTAATACCTGTTTTTTTTTAAAAAAACTTTGGTTCGTTGGTTATGGAAGGCCCCGGTATCACTGCAAACGAATTAAAATCCATAATTGCTCAACCGCCCATGCCAGTGGAATCATCCGAATTACTAACTCATCTCCCAAACAAAGAAAGGTAGCTGTAGTCTCCATCATAGCAGTCTCAGCACACGCCAAAAGACATTAGGCGAAACCGCACAGAAAGTGAACGAAGCCATCTGTTCCTTACCATACGATATCATCCATCGTGAACAATTGGAATATCGAAACATGATCAAAACGGATGAAGTACACAGCTTACGATGTGCGCAGCTAACTCAGTTGCTCCTGCAACAAGCCGGCCTTGGAATATGGGAAAACTGCAACGAGGAACACTTTCATACATAGCCTTTAATGGTTCCTGTCGCCTATCCACCATATTGACCGGAAATTCACATCCTACTGAAAATGATGATCGTCATATTTTTTAAAATGTATAGCGCTTGATGATGTTAGGACATCGTTTTTGACTCAAATTCCGAACCAATAAAACACAGTCGTCGGATTATCCCCGTCGCACATCAAACAACAGACCGTAAGATTAGCGTATGGTCGGTCTAGGGATATACTATGAGCCATTATGATGACGTAGCACACACTACAATGGCTGCACCCATAGATTCCTGATTACTTAGTGAATGCAGCCTACAACGAATGAAACACGGTGCAAATTCCCTAAAGAGATAAAACTTCTGCTGACTTGACGGAGCAATCCACATTAATGAGTTGTAACATGTAAATGACTTGCGTCAAACAATTCCAACAACTGTCATGAACAGCACTTAATGTGACGTAAGCCGTAGATCAACTCTAGACGGCGGTAGTGTCCATTCACAACACTTGATTTGTCAAAAAGGAATATTGCCGTGCGTACTACTCCGCTTCGTCGCAGTTAAGTAGAACATCATTTTGACTTTAACGCAGAAAATTGCAATAGAGAGCTGAAATTAATCAGACCCCAAATGCAACTTCTGCAGTGATCGAGAGAACGTGAACAGGTTCCACCATCTTGGAAACGGAAGTTTTCAGTTCTTAATCTGATGTAAATCTATGTCATTTTTAATTAATAACTTTTTTTTGGAGAACTAAACTGCTGTAAATCTATGTCATTTTAAATAACTGTTTTTCTGTTTTTTTTTTTAAACTATCTATCTATTGACCTATCTGGCCGTAGCCGGCCCATAGGGCATAGACCCAGATACTCTTATTTAAAATTTTATTCTAGCAGTTTTCAATCCTTGTAAAGATCTTTCATAAAATCTCGCCATTTGTCTCTGTTCTGTGCAAGCAAATCTATCTCAGTGAGGGAGCAGATTCCTGCTGCTCTTGCCTCTCTTATCAATGTTCTTTTCAGTGTCTCTGTGGGTCTGCCTCTTTTCCTCTTACCTGTTGTTTCCCACATGAGGACTTGCTTTGTTATTCGGTTATTATCTCTCCTCATCACATGTCCAACATATGACTATCGTCTTTTCTTGATTACTGAAGATATTAGTGGTTGATTGGCGATTTCTCTAATTTCCTCGTTTGTTTTGAATTCGTTCCACGCTATACCAAGTATTTTCCTTAGACATTTATTTTTGAATGTGTTCAACTTTGTTTCTATGTCTCTTGTTGTTTTCCAGCTCTCACGTGCATACGTAAGGGTTGATAGTACGTTAGATTTGAATAGTCTAAGTTTTGTGTTTGTGCTGATGAGTTTTGATTTCCACAACTTTTCAATGCTTCTGAAAGACATTGCTGCTTTAGCTATTCTGATTCTAATTTCTTTACTTGTATCCCCCTCCCGATCAATGTGACTTCCAAGATAGATAAAGTGATCGATCACTTTCACTGGTTTGTTTTCCATGTATATTCTGTCATCTCTTGGAATCTGTTCATGACTTTAGTCTTTTTATGATTGATCTCAAGCCCTGTCTAGCTGGCTGTTGATGATAGTTCATTTGTATTTTCTTGCATCGTTTCTATCTGACTGCTGATGAGAACTATGTCATCAGAAAAGTCGAAGTCCTCCAAATGGTCTCCTTGTATCTATTCGATGCCTTTGTTACCAGTGCGGCATTTCTTCATACTATTTTGATATGATATTTTAGAACCATCAGGAATGTTGACCCGGAGTTTAAGAGTTAACTAAACAAAAACTTTTTTTTTTTTAATTAACAAGCATACTGAAAATTGCCTGGAACAAAAAAAAAAAAAATAAACTAGATATTAAAACTTTACAAATTAAGGAAGATTAAATAAATAAGTAATGAATTGACCAGGATTTTATACATGCAGCAAATCCAGAAATCTAAATGTCAGCAGTAATTAATGAAAGACAATTTTCAACAAAAGTCACACAAATTATTGAGAAACAGAATCACATAGAAATATCGATATAAAATGATGTCACTGAAATTACATGCCATTACTTTATGATGTTGTTTCCCTTCATAAAGTTATTGTTAAGCAAATCTACGAAATGATGTACAACTGAATAAAATTGTTTAAAATAAATTCTGTAACTCCAGCAACAATTTATAATTTCCCCCCAAATGGAATGCCAACTCAATAAATTTGCTGATGACAGATTATTGATTAGAAGCAGAACTACAGAGAAGCGTATAGGAAGAAACTATCATCATTTTTTGGCCATGTAATGAGAAGAGAACAACTGGAATATATTGTAACAACTGGAAAAATTGAGTGACGAAGAGATAGAGGGAAGCAAAGAGAAAAAAATAACAGACAGCTTAAGAGAATGGCTTGGCAGAAGGTCAACAACAGAAATGATAGATAAATAGCTGCCGAGATAGAAAATTGTGGAGAGACATGATCACCTACACCAGCAGGCCCGGTACTTGATGATGATCCTCATAAAAATATCGTAAACTTCATGAAATTATTTGGAAAAAAGAAGACTAATATGATGCTTGAAGTTATGAGTTAATTTAGGCAGATGAGGATTTAACATCATAGAATTTATATCTATCTATTGTTCTTTTGAGCCGAAGATGGCACATAGGGCAGACATTCTAGCCTCTCTATGTCAGCGATGGTTATTTAGTGTCAAACCTTGCACAGGATACATATTGTATCTCACCGTGCGTCCCTGTTCTGGGTGAGTCTCTTAATCTCGGTGAGGAGCAGATGCCTGTTATTGCTGCGTCTCACCTCTATGTTATATTTAGTGTTTCTCTAGGTTGGTTCCTTTTATTTTACCCGCTGGTTCCCATTTGAGGCTTACTTTGAGGTTCTCTTGTTGTCCCTTCTCATCACATGGCTAATATATGACATCTTCTTTCCTTGATTATAGATAATTTTTTTTAATCTTTGTCATTTCTCTTATTTCTTAACTTTTCTTGAATTCATTGCATGGTAATAAAAATATTTTTGTGAAGCATTTGTTTTCAAATAAATCCACTTTAGCTTATCTTTAGTTGTTTTCAGCTCTCGCATACATAAGTAGGGGTGAATAATACAATTGAATTTTTAAAATTAATGAGCTTTGTTTTTGTGCTTAATAGTTTTGATTTCCATTTTATCAAGGTTTCTAAAAGTCATTGATTCCTTTGGTAATCTGATTCTAATTTTTTTCTTTATGTCTTCTTGTTCTATGCAGTTTCCATTCACCAGCTTTTACCTCTGACGAAGTCCCTAGAGACTAGGACTGAACTTTGCGTGTTAATACATTTTTCCCTGGCAGCCGTGTGCACAGGGGTTCCTCGCTGCACAGGCAGAAAGCTCAGACTTCGGAGGTACTCATATTTTTCCGTCGATGAGTAATTGACGTTTCAAGCCAGGCCTCGCTGCTGAGACCAGGGGTGGTTGCCGCAGAGAGAAATCATAAATAAAAATCCCAACCAACCGGATTTTGAACCTACAACCTCTCTGTCTCGAGGCCGGCGTCTTGCCTCGAGACCAACCAGTCCCCCCCCACTGGATGGGGTTGGGGGGGGAGGAGTGGAGAGAAAAAAATGCAGCTTCCAAGATATACAAAGTGATCTACTTTTTCCACTGCTTTTCTTTTCAGGTATATTTTTTCTTCTGCACGAATTTGATTTTCCATTACTCATTACTTTTATCTTTCTTCCATTGTCGATCTCACAAGTTATATGAAAGACACAAAAAATCACACTTAAACGTCTATAATTGTTTCGTGACTGGAAAAATCAGGCCAGGTTTTGTAATTCTTTATTTCATTCAGCTACCAAACTAATTTGCTGTGGGATAGTTCTAGCAAAAAGTTCTAGCTCCCCTGCCATTCTGGCAGCCTCAATCATTGTCATGTGCACTGTCATGCTGTTGTTGAGTTTGCTTAATGTTGTCATTTCATCTTACTCTTGGTCTAAACTAAGCTCTGTGTCACTCTCTTCTTTTGATAAATGTCATGCACGGTTTGTCTTTGCAATGCATTCTCTCAAGGTGGGAAAATTTCTTTCTTTCTACACATTTGAGAAGTTTCTGGTCCTATACGTCTTTTCTCCTATCTCCAGGATGGATGAAGTTCACAGTCTTCTCTAGGTTTTCATGTTATCCCCACAGTTTTTGTTGTTTATGTTATTGGACTAGGTTTTCAGCACAGTTTTGTTGTTTATGTCATTGGGCTAGGTTTTCAGCACAATTTTTTTTGTTTATGTCATTGGGCTAGGTTTTCAGCACAATTTTTGTTGTTTATGTCATTGGGCTAGGTTTTCAGCACAATTTTTTTTGTTTATGTCATTGGGCTAGTTTTCAGCACAGTTTTTGTTGTTTATGTCATTGGGCTAGTTTTCAGCACAGTTTTTGTTGTTTATGTCATTGGGCTAGTTTTCAGCACAGTTTTTGTTGTTTATGTCATTGGGCTAGTTTTCAGCACAGTTTTTGTTGTTTATGTCATTGGGCTAGTTTTCAGCACAGTTTTTGTTGTTTATGTCATTGGGCTAGGTTTTCAGCACAGTTTTTGTTGTTTATGTCATTGGGCTAGTTTTCAGCACAGTTTTTGCATAACTGAAAAGGTGTTCCAGATTCTAGACTCCTCTCCTGCAGTGGCATTCATCAATGTGTCCCTGGTGGTAAAAGTGTCTCAGGAATCTTCAGTGGACTGTTCTGAGGTGGACAATATAAAAGCTACAAGTGAATATGACAAGACAATTATGCACAAATATCATCTTACAACCAATCAGCTTCATAAAGAACAGGATAGGATACAAATAAAAAGAACAAATGCAAAGAATAACAAAAGTATATTTATTCAGAAACTCAATGTGGCCATGCAATAATTCCTCTTTTTTTGGTTAGTTGTACTTTACATTTTGTAAATACAGACAGAGCTAGTATAATTTATTTAAATACATTTTTGTTGCATTATTTCCTCCTCCTCTTCTCAGTTTTCATACCTCTCTGCCAAGATCAACAGGTCTGGTATATGTCATGTGCTGTATCACAATAACTCTTTTAACTCTGGAGATACTTTTGCTGGTTTGTGCAGAATATGATCTGAAAGTGTGAGTTACACTGTCACCACCATGTTCAAACTTCTGCATAAATTGTGTTCATAACTGAAGTTAGTAAAACTATAGAGAAAATGTGCAACAGTAAAACTAATGATACATTTAGAAAATACTTTCAAACTGTGAGAGGAATTGGTCAGGGGTATAAGCATTCTAAATGATATGAGACAGGCTTGGTGAATGTGGCTTTGGTAACAATTACTTTTTAGTTTGTCAGTATTTATATGTATTATATAGGAACACATGTTTTTGAATAAGCTCTGAATGATCAAAATGAGCTGGTTTGAAAACAGTAATTGAGTGTCTGTCTGAGAAGGTCAGGACTGACAAAAATGCTTAGTTTTTGTGCCTGGACAAGGAGTAAGATTTAGTGAAAGTGCTGAAAGGATTGCAGAGATAGCTGTATTGAAGAATTGACGAGCAATGGATCGTGTTGATATTCTAAACATCCTAAAGGAGATTGGACAAGTTTAGTTCGTGTATCTACAATCATGATCAGACTGAAAGAATAACAAGTCAGAAGGGGAAAAGCCTGTTAACACTAGACAAGAAAACCAACATAGAGGTGGTATTGTCATTTGCAACATGTTGAAGGATATAATGAAGGAGGGATCTATTAAGGTTTTGCCCAACGTTTAATAAAATGGTCAACGACTAACATGCATTTGAACAGCAGCCAGAAAAATTTGGAAAAAAAAATATAGAAACCAATAAGCAGCCTGAGTCTGATTTTGAACTCATTCCCTTTGTTCACCGTCTTCATATTTGGGGGAAGCATGATACTGAAAACTGCCAACACATTATTCCAAATAATAACACATTTTCTGAAAGGTCTTTAATACTTGCAAAATCCCACATAAGTACAGAACAGGTGAACACTGCACAAGGAATTTAATTACAGAAACAGAGAATATTGTGAATCTCTTTTTACCAAGAATTGTTCAATCACAAAGCCTATAATGTTTATATTGTTGATATACAACAAAGGATTGCAACAGCATGGAAAGTAGTTTTCAGTAGTTTAGGTTAGACTGAAGATAATAATAACAAATATTTATTAAGAGGAATCTCTGTGATACACATTTAGCTGTTTCCAGTGGGTACAAGAGGGGAAATGTCAATAAGGAGATTTTGCTTGAATAGTTCACTGTTTACGACCCTACACTGCTTTTTGATGTTAATTTTGTTGCAAAAGGAAAGTTCACAATCTAGCAATAAATACACCTAATGAGGAACATTAAGGACCACACCTTTTAAATAATGACATGACAAACAGTGACACTATGAAAGGAAGGCTTCATGAAGGAAGATGTAATAAAGGAAGGCAAAAGAAGAGAAGACGAAAGAGAGGAAACAAGAAAAACTAGGTGGAGGTCAGAGAACACCATTAAAGGATGGCCACAGACTGCACACAATGGAGTATCTTTAACTGTTACCCTGCAAGACACCATTAAGTGTACTAAACACAGACTGTACACAATGGAGTATCTTTAACTGTTACCCTGCAAGACACCATTAAGTGTACTAAACACTGACTGTACAAAATGGAGTATCTTTAACTGTTACCCTATAAGACACCATTCAGTGTACTAAACACTGACTGTACATAATGGAGTATCTTTACTTGTTACCCTATACTAGACACTGGCTGCTTTGTCAGCCTGTGATCAAGACAAGCAAGAAGCTGACTAGACAAAATTAGACATTGTTAAAGTCTCAAAAGTCTCCATATATATATATATATATATATATATATATATATATATATATATAAATAATGCAGAATGATTTAGCATCATTTAGCAATGTGTACATTTATTTACAGAAATTATCACCCAATATGGTAAGTGACAATTTATATGAGATGCTATTGCAACATTTGCTTCTTGTATGTTCACCATTAATATACTTTCGTGAATTAACAATGTTACAAGAACACTTTTTAGACATAATCCATCAGAAAAGAAAAAAACTAATTCCTTAAAAGTAAAAAACCCCCGTCATGCCAAGTGGTGTATAGGGAAATATGGTGTTAGTGACCCTATATTTTACAGACAGATTTTTCTTCGAGGGGAGATATAGTTTGAATCATTTCTTCTTCTCCTCTGCTGCTGTTATGTTTCTTAGTTTTTAAATATTCCATCAATCCATCTTCAAGGTGGTCGACCCGAGTCTGGTGTTCTCGTAATGTTTATTAAAGGCTTGCTGCATTTTGCTTTGGTCTTTCTGTCTTACCATGTGTCCAAACCATTTTATCTGTTGTTTCTTTGTGTATTCAATGACAGGAATTATTCCCAGCTTTTTTCTCACTTCTTCATTTCTGATCATATCTCACAGGCAGTTTCCTGTCATACGTTTATCATATGTTATCTCAGTAGTGGTTATTTTTCTAATTGCATAAAGATTTGACTTTTATTTTAAAAAATTGTGGTGGAGCAGTGAATCACTGGCCAACTGAAGACAACTCACCAAATGACTAGCTTCTAGACTCACCTAACTTTAAATGAGTACTGGAGAATTTTTTTCCCACAAAAGAAATATGGCCTGATGTAAGTAAAAGTGAAGAGCCCCATCACGCCAAGTGGCGCATAGGGAACATGTCAGTGATTATAATTTTTACAGACCTTCGGCACACGATTTTAGGGGTGATGAGGTCAGTATTATGCCCATGCCACTTTACTTTCCCAGTAAAAAAATTAAGTCTGGATGAACTAGGAAGCTGTCGATTAGGATCGAATCCAACCTCTTGTCCTTTGTAGTCCAGTTCACTAACCACTTAGCTATTGAGGCTCCAAAGCCTGATGTAGTACTGACCAAATTATCCAAAAATGTACAGATGATAGACAAAATATGACCACTAAAACCTTATTCCCTGCACGTCATGTCACACTTAAAGTGACAGGGTTTTTTCCAATCAGCACAAATTATATCAAATTTGTTCACATAAGCAAACTCTTCAGTTTTTCTTTCATATAGTGGATCCTCACTTTAAATGAGAAATTAGAGTGAAGGAGCATCAGCTTACATTATATAAAATGTATATCAAAAGCTATATATTAATAATATAAATTTGAAATGTACAGGATTTGCTATAATGTTATAAGTATAAATAGCACAATGTACATAGAATATTTATTAAGACCATTAAAATGTGTTAACTATATAGAAATAAATTTACAAAAGGAACTAAAGTTTATTTTAAATACACATGACAAAACATCTATAACGTAAACTAACCTCTTTTGGAGTAAAAAGTAAAGTGCCCCCGTCACACCAAGTGGCGTATAGGGAATATGGTGTTAGTGACTATTATACACGTGTCGCTTTACTTTCCCAGAAAAAAATCTGGTAGCCACTAAAGGCTGGTGAACCCGGAAGCCGTCAGTTGGGATCGAATCCTACCTCTTGTCCTTTGTAGTCCAGTTCACTAACCACTGAGCTATCGTGGCTCCCTCTCTTTTGGAGTGCTGTGTTTTATTAGTAAAATCAAAATGTCATTACATAGCGATCTGTAAAATCAATGGACTACATCATTTTGATATTTAAAAAAAAATGCTCAAAGATCATAGAATAATTTGTTATTTTAAACAGAATCTATTATAGCACAAGTGCTCAATAATTATAGAGCATCATGTTCAAATTGTCGGTGAGCACAACATATAGTGATACAAATACCATTTTGGCTTTTGTTTTTACTAAAAATGCTTTTCATGGTTTAATTTTTGTTTATTTGAAAATTAAAATAGTGGATTAAAATTGACTGTTTAAGATTAATAAAAAAACAAACATTTGCAATAAAAAGTTTCTTTTTACAATCAATAAGACAAAAAAGAAAAAAAAACACCTTATTTTGATCACTTTGTCTTTATCAAGAGTAATAAAAACACAATACTCCCAACAGACAAAACATGTCATTGATAATAGAATCTCACCGGATGGGTCTCAAATGTTAATAACCAAGGCATAATTATAATTACCCCGTGTGTTACCGGGGCCTCATTATGAGGGAGGTAAAGAATAGTGACACTGTGACCTTCCAGGTATGCGTAAGAGGCGACTAAGGAGGTTGATCATTGGCTTGACAAGCTGTCATTGTAAAAAGTATTGTTATGGAAACAGCACCATAGATTTTAGAGCAGTGATCTCTGCAATATGTGCCATTTTGGGACGCAAGGTTTCTGTTTTTGAGATTGTGGTTCTGCCCTATGTGCCGTCTTCGGCTCGAAAGGACAATAGATAGATAATTATAATTATTTGGTATGGCGTCACATTCATAATTTGTGTTTTTAATATTTCACTTCATTTTGATTAGTTTTGTTGACTGTGTTAGTTAACTATTCTTTATCATCATCATGTCACATGTCTTTTGCAGCATGTTGCATTCACCACAGTCTGTCTGAAAGAATCCCTGTCTCTAGCCAGATCTCCCACATCTTTAAGTCTTATTGTCACATTCAAGATCTCTTTGATTTCTTGAAAATACCTTCTTCTTGGTCTGCCCCCAATGCTTTCTATTATTATTATTCTTTCCAGCCTTTTGATGTGGCCATAGTATTTTAATTTCCTTTGTAGAAAGGAGTTTATAAGCCAGTATTTATTGATGTTTACACCTTTTATTATGTCTTCATTGCTCTTTTTCAGGAGCCACAATAGCTCAGTGGTTAGTAAACTGTACTACAAAGGACAAGAGGTTGGGTTTTATCCTGATTGACGGCTTCCAGGTTCACCCAGTCTTAATGGGTACAAGATTTTTCTGGGGAAAGTAAAGCGATACAGGCGTTATACTGACCACATTATCCCAGAAATCATGTGCTGAAGGTCTATAATATTATGGTCAGGTCACTAACACCATATTCCCTATATGCAACTTGGCGTGATGGGGCTCTTTACTTTTTTTTATTTCGTTGCTCTTTTTCATTATCCAAGGTATTTTAAGGATTTTTCTGTAGCATTTTGTTTTGAATGAATTGATTTTCTTTCTTGCTGTTTGCGAGATTGTCCATGATTCTCAACAGTATGTTGCTATTGGGATAAGATACATGTCCTTAATAATTTTAATTTTACTGCCTCACAGGTATCGTGTCACATGTTCCTCATAGCATTTGATTTTTGTGTTGCTATATCTAATCTTCTTTTGATCTCTTTCTAGCAGTCTCTATTGTTAATTACTACAGATTCCAGGTATGCATAGTTTTATTATAATTTTAGGTTCCTCACTGTTGATGATGATTTTGGTTAGCTTTCTGTTTTGTCAATGGACATTATCTTAATTTTCTATATGTTTAGACAGACATTGTTTTAAGTGCCTTGAGTGAGGTGTTACCATAAAATCTCATGCAAAGACCACATCGAAAGAACCAGTTTTGAAGAGTTTTTTACATCGGTAAGAAATACAAATTATACTGGTATGGGCATGCCATATGACTTAGTGGTTGGGTCAAACACTTCTTACAGGGAACAGTGACAGATGAAAGATGTACAGGTAAACAATGGAAAAAAACAGAATATAAAAAAATCTGAAATCTGATTTTTTTTTTTAAGCTGAAGACAGCACATAAGCAGAAATTCTCATTTCTACATTTTCAATGATCGTATTAAGCATCAGACTTTTGCACCGGACCTCATTGTATCTCACCACTTGTCCCTATTCTGGGTAAGATTCTCAACCTCTGCAAGGGAGCTATTGCTGCTTCTCACCTCAGTGTTCTTCCTGTTCTGTTTCCCAATTGAGTGTTTGTTTACTTTGAGATTCTCTTGTTGTCTCTTATCATTACAGGGCCAGTATATGACCACTCCCCCCCCTCCCCCCCTCCTTAAAGTTATTGATGAGATTGCTAGGTGAGTATGTTTTCAAAGGGATAACTTGTTGCGCTCCATATGGATTCAAATATTAGTAGAGTCAACAGCAGATGAAAATAAAAAGACTGAAATAAAAACTCAGACTTGAACACCTTGTGGTGACTTCACTGGATAAGTGTCCTTTATTCTCTGGTCCTAGTTGTCCCCCCTTGAGACCCTAGAAATGGGGGATAATGCCATAAAGACAATTTTTAGATAGATGAGATTATAGAATGAATAGTCATTTCTCTTACTTTTGCATTAATCTTGAATTCATTCTTTGGTATACAAAGTATTTTCCTGATGCATTTGTTTCAAATGCATGTAACTTATATTCTATTTCTTTAGTTGTTTTCCTGCGCTCACACGCATAAACATGGGTGGATATATATTTGATTTGAAAATCCAGAATGTTGTTGATATAAAGATTGGACTGGGAAAAGATGTGAAACAATTCAGAAACTGGATACAAAATAAACAAAATGGAGAAAGATTGTGACAACTAACATATAAGCTCTCAATAGAACTAAGGGATCAGGCTTAGTAAATAGCAGCAGACCTGTAGCTATTGTTTTGAATCTATTCATCTCATGTTGTTTATTTAGATGCATACATCTGTTGTATGTGTCCTGCTGTCTTTTGTCCAGCTCTTTATGAAGGCAAATAAATCAACATATTGTTTGTTTATTTGTGTTCGCCAACTTCATTATCTCCAACGAAGTCCAGAGGAATTGAATTTTGCGTGAATATCACTTTTCCATATTTTTCACATCAGCAGCCGTGTGCTCAGGTGTCCCTCACCATAAAGGCAGATATTCGCCTACTTCAGAGGTACTCTCACTTTTATCGTAGGAGTGTTTTAACATTTTTTTTTGGGGGGGGAGTAGATATTTACCTATTAATTTTGCTCTTTTAATTTCCAACTGTTTTCTAACATGTGCCGAATGCACACATGGCCCTCCTGTTTTTTGCTGCTACCCACGAGGGCTAAACATTGGATCTCACTACCCAGAGACCAGAGAAAGGTAAGGAAATAAAGACACGATGAATTCTATTTTTTTAAAAATTGTTCACCACCTGTGGTGGGATTCGAACCCGGGACCTACTTGTCCAGCGTTTGATATCTTACCTTTAGACCATCCCCCCACCCCCACACACACAAACAAAGTCAACATGATGATTTTGATTGCTTATTGTGCTCATGCTAACTGCTGAACACATTATATATTTTGAACTTTTCTTGTTATCTTATTAGCATAATACTGATTAAATTAAATATTTCAAGGAATTCAGGATAATGTCAAGGCTTTGGAAGTAACAGTGATATTTACATAACAATGCAGAATATTAGTAGACAGTTAATATTCTCAAGGTCAACAAGTCTTGTTTATCAACATGTGAATTTAAGAGTCAACAATCTGAAACACCAAAAAAAAACTGCAAGAATTTAAATGAAAATAGATATCATTTTAGATTAAAAGTGATCAATATCATTTTAGATTAAAAGTGATCAATATCATTTTAGATTAAAAGTGATCAATATCATTTTAGATTAAAAGTGATCAATATCATTTTATATGAAGTGGTGTACACAGTGTTAGATGAAAAATGATGTACATAGTTATTAGTTCAAAATGATGCTGAAGATCTTAGACTTAAAGATGCAAATACTGCATCTTGCTGCAAACAGATCTATATACGCTTTTGTTCCTTTAAGGCAGACAATGACAAGAATTAGTTATCAAATGATGTACATGAAAAAGTGATGATTTCAGATGAAAGTGATGTACATGAAAAAGTGATGATTTTAAATGAAAGTGGTATACATGGCTTTAGACAAAAAGTAATGAATATTGTTTTAAGATGAAAGTGGTGCAGTTTTATATAAAAGTACAGTTTCATATAAAAGATTGTACACATTTTTAGATGAAAAGTGATGTACATGGCTTTAAAATAAAGTAGCATGCACATTTTTAGATGAAAAGTGGTGTACGTTGTTTTAGATGAAAGTGACTACATTGCTTTAAATGAAAGTGGCCAACATGATTTTAGATTAAATGCAGTTTGTAGCATTTTAAATAAAACAAAAACTTAATATATACAGTTTTCAGTTAAAAAACCTACTTGTGAAGTTTTGAATGAAACAAGGTTTTTAGGTCTTCTTCTTCTATCCTTCCTCTGTTGCTGTTGGCGTCGAGGGGAGAAACAATCTGCGATTCTTTGCTCTTCTGTTGGCCTCTTCCGATGTTATTCCTCTTAGTGACTCTAGTATTCCCTTTATCCATCTCTTTCTCGGTCTTCCTCTTAATCTGGCGTTTTCGTAGCGTTTGTTTATGGCTCTTTGCGTCATTGTTAGTTCTTTTTGTCTTGTTATGTGGCCGAACCAATTTATCTGTTGTTTCTTTATGTATTCGACGGCTGGTTCAATTTCGAGTTTCTTCCTCAGGTCAGTGTTTCTTACTCTGTCCCTTAAGCTGTTTCCTGTCATTCTTCTGACACATTTCATTTCGGTGGTCATTATCTTTCTTCAGTCCAGCGTCCAATTCTGGCACTGATAGGACAGAGTTGGTTGGTTTTTAGATGATGTACAATTTATAGGATTGTAGATAATCCATGACTTGTAGTGTTTTAGATGATGTACAATTTATAAGGTTGTAGATAATCCATGACTTGTAGTGTTTTAGATGATGTACAATTTATAGGGTTGTAGATAATCCATGACTTGTAGTGTTTTAGATGATGTACAATTTATAGGGTTGTAGATAATCCATGACTTGTAGTGTTTTAGATGATGCATGATTTGTAGGTTTTTACAAGGAAGGGAACATTATCTGTTGTGGTCTTAAATAAAACGTATCTGTAGAGTTTTAGATGAATTACAAACTCTAGGATTTTTATGAAAGATAATCTTTAGAGTTTTCAATGAACATGTAGGGGGTTTTGATGAACATGTAGGGTTTTAGATTAGACACTATATACAGTGTTTCAGGTGGTGTGTGATCTGATATTTATTCAAAATTAGCAGGAAAACAATTTTATTAATGAAACAATAACTAGAAAAAATATGCTAGGAATTTGTCTTATGGAGATTTATGTTTTACTATTAAATATTATTTCATTATTCAAGACTACTATACTTTCATATTACAATGAATATAATAATTTCCTTAAAATCAAATGTAATGTAGAAAAAATTGCATTTCAGAATTATTATTGAGATTTATATTTGATTTAAAAAGAATGTAGGTAAAAAACTACCATCTATATATTAAAACACATAAATAATATACTTGTATTTTCACTACTGGCTAGCAACAAATTTCACCTATTTGTTCTAAAAATAAGACAATAATATTCTCAAATATCAACAACTCAAACAAGACAGTAACAGCCACACCTCAATGCAGCAATACTAAAGGTAAAGTATTGGAAACAATACTGGTCTGAAAACCAATATCACTGAAGTATGGCAACAGTCCCCCTCCCCTCAAATACTGGTGTTGAATCTCTTGTATTTAAGTCTTGTTGAAAGTGTCTGCAACAAAGTACATTATCTATAGTCCATCTGTCAGTTATAGATCTCCCTCCAACTCATAATGTAATTTCTAGATGGTCCAACTCATAATGTAGTTTCTAGATGGTCCAACTCATAATGTAGTTTCTAGATGGTCCAACTCATAATGTAGTTTCTAGATGGTCCAACTCATAATGTAGTTTCTAGATGGTCCAACTCATAATGTAGTTTCTAGATGGTCCAACTCATAATGTAGTTTCTAGATGGTCCAACTCATAATGTAGTTTCTAGATGGTCCAACTCATAATGTAGTTTCTAGATGGTCCAACTCATAATGTAGTTTCTAGATGGGTTAACTCATAATGTAGTTTCTAGATGGTCCAACTCATAATGTAGTTTCTAGATGGGTTAACTCATAATGTAGTTTCTAGATGGTCCAACTCATAATGTAGTTTCTAGATGGGTTAACTCATAATGTAGTTTCTAGATGGTCCAACTCATAATGTAGTTTCTAGATGGTCCAACTCATAATGTAGTTTCTAGATGGGTTAACTCATAATGTAGTTTCTAGATGGTCCAACTCATAATGTAGTTTCTAGATGGGTTAACTGAAAAACCATCAATCACCACCATCATCAAAAAGGTTAGCAATCCTCGCCATAAGTCCCTTTTCTGAACATTGTTCACAATCTCAGTAGGGCAATCAATGCCTACTGTTCTTGCGTCTTTTATTTGTGCTTTTCTTGGTGTCTTTTGAGGTTTGTCTCTTTCATTTTAAAATTGTTTACTATTTGAGGGTTTGCTTCATGATATCCTATTTCTTTTCTTGATTATAGATAAAATTAAGATAAAGTATGAGACTTAAATCGGCGTCTTAGCACACAAGTTTTTACCCATATGTGCTAGGCTGCCTATCCAGAAATGTTCGGAGACTTCTGGATAATGTCACTTCAAGCATCAAAACTCACGATGTGAGGCAGCATTCCTCACCTTCCCATATTACTACCCTGGTACCCACTCCTGCCAGCAGCTGGGTCGACCGCGAGGGTATTTTTTTTTTCAAACCACGAGTACAATTCACACTGCTTCCAGCAGGAATCGAACACGGGTTGTCAAAATATCGGTAGCTGAGTCAGGTGGTTTTCTCAACTAGGCTACTGAGGCCCCCTATAGATAAGATTGTTTTGCAAGGTCATTTCTTTTATTCTGCACTAGCCTTTAATTCATATAAGTGTCTACAAATGAATGCCTTAGACATTTATTTTACAATGCATCAACACATCATCATCAGGTTGCATGTCCTTTGTAGAAAGTTGCACGCTCCTCAGCGCTTCTGAAAGAATCTCTGTCTCTAGCCAGATCTCCCACTTCTTCAAGTCTTGTTCAAGGTCTCATTAATGTCTTGAAATATCTTCTTCTTGGTCTTCCCCTGATGCAATGTCCTGGAACCATTCCTTCTGTTATTGCTCTTTCCATTACGCCATATCTTTTGACATGACCACAGTATTTATATTTCCTCTGTACTATGGTGTTCATAAGCGGTTCTTTTTAATGTTTAAATCTTTTAATATACCTTCATTGCTCTTATTCATTATGCAAAGAATCTTAAGGACTTTTCTGTAGAATTTTGTTTCCATTGAATCGACACACAAGCACAAACGACTAGATGCTGGTTCATTTTGAGAAGTTGGTGCTCAAACTACTATTAATACAACAAACATTTTGTTTCCATTGAATCGACACATAAGCACAAATCGACTAGATGCTGGTTCATTTTGAGAAGTTGGTGCTCAAACTACTATTAATACAACAAACATTTGTTTCCATTGAATCGACACACAAGCACAAATCTACTAGATGCTGGTTCATTTTGAGAAGTTGGTACTCAAACTACTATTAATACAACAAACATTTTGTTTCCATTGAATCGACACACAAGCACAAATCTACTAGATGCTGGTTCATTTTGAGAAGTTGGTGCTCAAACTACTATTAATACAACAAACATTTTGTTTCCATTGAATCGACACATAAGCACAAATCTACTAGATGCTGGTTCATTTTGAGAAGTTGGTACTCAAACTACTATTAATACAACAAACATTTTGTTTCCATTGAATCGACACACAAGCACAAATCTACTAGATGCTGGTTCATTTTGAGAAGTTGGTGCTCAAACTACTATTAATACAACAAACTATTAACCATGATAAAGGAAAATTTTTCCAGACTACAAAGATGCATTTGTCTAGTGAATTAGTCTACAATGGACAGAGCCAGACTACAAAGATGCATTTGTCTAGTGAATTAGTCTACAATGGACAGAGCCAGACTACAAAGATGCATTTGTCTAGTGAATTATTCTACAATGGACAGAGGTCAGATTTAATTTCCCTATCAGACTAGCATCTAGGTTCACCCAGCTTAAAACAAAGAGACAGAAAAAGAACCCTCTAATGTCTCAATTCATATAGGGGATATGGTTTAGTACCATATTTTTTTGACCATTTCCAAGTGATGTAAATCGGCATTTCAACAGTGCCATATTTCTTTCCCTCTAATTCAGCCCCCTAGTATGAACCTAGAAGCAATTGATCTTGATCAAACCAAGCATTTGTCCTCAGTATACCAGCTCACTAACCACTGCCCTACCATAACTCGTTGCTTTAAACAAGTAGAGTACAAGAGATTGTTCTCTGGGAAAGACAGAAGGTCTGACATAGTGCTGGCAAAAAAAAAAAAAATGAAAAAATAAAAAACATGATAACATGATTATGGTAGAAAATGTTGGTATATTCCCTACTATTCACATATACACAATACTCACACTTGAGGTGAGACAGGGTTCATTTTTCTTTTTCTAAATTATTAATAAAATCATCAGAAATTATTGTTGCACATTGGTATAGATGTTTCTCCATTTCTTTCCATTCAATGCCTTAGATCAACATATTTATTCTTGATTTTTCATTTTTCTTTTGCCTCTATTTTCCACCATGTCCAAACTGTGACTGTCTTCTCCATTTGTTTTTTTTAAAAGATTGACCTGTTCAAACACTTGACTTGAGAACATTTTCACTTATCAACTTATTTATTTATGAAATTTGCTGCACTTTCTAAAGAGACAACATATACATTACCTCTACTCTTTTTGCAATTTTCTTATCGACTGTCCATGTTGCACATACATAAAATAACATCAAGATGAATTTGATGTAACTTCTTAATTATAGTAAACTCTTTAAATAGAGCTCGAAGTAGGAGATAATCTGATCATCAGAAGTGAGACCCTGTTGTGTAGGCCATCACTTTGACTTAGTTTCCTGAATAATATTAATGGCTTGGTAAGAATCTTCCCCAAATCATTCAAAACTGCTTTGAATTTTGTTGATCTTACATTTATTTTTTCTGCACATCATCAATCAGCTGTTATTAATGCTTACAGGTTTGTCAAGTTTTCTATTTAAACCATTTAAAAAAAAAAACATGAATAATTCCTTGTGTGTGTTTTCCTTTATATCTGATACAGTCATTACTTCTGTTTTGCTTATGTTGAGGTCAAGACTTTTCTTGTTCCTTTTTATGTATGATGTGTTAAAATGTGATCATGACTATGTCTAGTACTTTAATTTTCTACTAACAGAATTGTATCGTCAGCGTAACTGAGACATGATATTTAATTCTTCACTTCACACTCTTAAGAAAACATAGTATAACAAATAAATAAAACAATATAATCACAAATATGAAAATTGACAGAAAAAGAATTGTGTTTCTATAAGGAAGAAGATAATTTGAAAAAAGAGCACCAAGTGTAATCCTATTTTCATAATACAACATGAAGACAATGCAAATAAAAAGTACATTAATAAAAGTAATAAAATAAAAAATAATTTTGTATTTAAGATGCCAAGAAAATGACTCATGCTTCATTATAAAAATACATTTTTAATAACAGATTCATATTTTCAAAGAAAATTATAAATAATTTGTAAAGCTTTCAAACAAGAAACTTGCACTTTTAAAACACCACAATAAACATGTGGAGAAGGTGTAATAACACAAGCCAATATCACTACAGAATATCAACAAAAACAAAGTTAATGGTCCATTATTTTTGTGGTGCTATGTGTCATTAATGACAGAGGTATCTGTGAATGAGTCTTGTGGGGAAAATGAAATGTTATCATCAAACTCTGTTCTTGAACTATTTCCATCATTTATTTGTGTTTTATCCTGTCTGCCTTCAAACAGTGTTGGTTGGTTAGCTTGAAATTGCTTGGTCCATTCCTGTTGAAAAGAAAGCAACGAATTAAAAGAAAAGCATGTCGCATTTCATTAATAGTCATCATCATCATGTGCCATACCGGTTGGCGTAGGCGCATTCCTCACCTTCCCAGGGTGCTACCCTGGTACCCATTTCTGCCAGTGGCTGGGTCGACCGTGGGGTATTTTTTTTTTCCAACCACGAATACAACTCACACTGCTTCCAGCAGGAATTCAACACGGGTTGTCTGAACGTCGGTAGCCCAGTCAGATGGTTTTCTCAACTAGGCTACCGAAGGCCCTTACTTTTAATTAATTACTTATTAATTAAAAATTAATTACTACTATTAATGAGATGCACCACAGAAATAAAAAGCAGAATAGCTCAGGCCAAAATCATCATCATCATGTGCCAAACCGGTTGGCGTGGACGATCATGTCTTTCCACAATCTTCTATCTGCAGTGCATCATATCAGTTCTATTGTTGACTGTTTTCCATGCCATGACACCAAGCTATCCAGTATTTTCTCTTTGTCATCCACGATATCTCTTTCCTTTTATTTTGCCAGTTGCAGCCAAGTATTCCAATTTTCCTCTTCTCATGGTGTGCCCGAAAAATGTTGATTGTTTCTTTCTTTTTTTTTTTTTAGGAGATCCCTTTTTGAGAATTTCCTCATTGGTTTTTTTAGATGTCCAGGGAAATTTCAACATTCTTCTGAGAAATCCCATCTCTGTTGCCTCTAATTGTCTTTTCATTTGTTTGTCTACTGTCCATGATTCGCTTCCATACATCAGGATTGGTTCTATATAGCACAGATGAACTCTCTTTCTCACTTCTATTGACATAAACTTGTTGCATAAGATATTTTTCATTTTCTGAAATGCTATTTTGGTCTGAATAGTAAGAAAACAGAAGTAATGGTTATATCGAAGAAACAATCATCACCACCATGCAGAATACAAATAAACAAGATAAATCTGAAACAAGTGCAACGTTTGAAATACTTGGGCACAATAATAACATCAGATGGGAGATGCACCACAGAAATAAAAAGCAGAATAGCTCAGTTGTACTCGTGGTTGAAAAAAAAAATACCCCCACGGTCGACCCAGCCGCTGGCAGAAAGGGTACCAGGGTAGTAGCCTGGGAAGATGAGGAATGCTGCCTCGTATCGCGAGTTTTGATGCTTGAAGCGACACTGTCCAGACGTCTCCGAACACTTCTGGATAGGCGGCCGAGCACATATGGGTGAAAACTCACGTGCTAAGATGCTGATTCAGGTTTCGCACTTTACTTTACCTTGCTTTACTAATAGTAGTAGATAATATATGGAATGAATTCAAGAATAGTGTAGAAATAAGAGAAATAACGAAACATCCAAAATATATATATAATCAAGAAAGTGGTAATATGTTAGTCATGTGATGAGAAGAGACAACAAGAGAATCTCAAAACAGTCAGATGGAAAACAAAGAGAAAAAGAAATAGAGGTCAACCTATAGAAACACTAAAATGAACACGAGTAGAGAAATCAACAAATCAGACATCAGCTTACTTGCTGGTGTTGAGAGACTCACCCATAACTGGGATGTGTAGTGAGAAACAATGCAGGTAATGTTCAACGTCTGGCATTTGATAACAAAGATCGTCAGACGTTAGAGAGAGTCTAAAATTTCTGTCCTATGTGCTGTCTTCGGCTCAAAAGGACAATAGATAGATGGATTACATTTTTGCAATTGCTTTTCCAGACTGTTTCAAATTTGACAGTACAACTTCAATACAGGAGCTTTTTCATTATAATGAATGTAATTTCATCTAAAACTTTACTTATTTTTAATTTAAATACAAAGTTTGAATGTGATGGAATGAATAGTTTTAAAAACAAATGATATGTTTAAGTTAAATGTTGCTTTACTGGTGATGCTTTCCTCTTGTCTTAAGATTACAGGTTGTGACTACATGGCAGTTTTGAATGAACTCTTGACAATGTAAAATGAATAAACTTTGTTATTTCACTAAAAGATATTGTTAGGCATGAAGGTTGATGAATGATTTGTTGGTCTTTGTCTAAGGAAAAGAAGAGTAGGAGGAAAAGGAGAAAGAAGAAGAAAAATAGAAAGGAAAATGATGATATTCAATATCTTATTGGTGATAATAATAATGATAATAATAATATGGGCAATGGCACACTGGAAAAAAGGTTACTTTTGGGCATTTTATATGAATTTATTTCAGTTTTTAGACTGAGTTCTTTTAGCATAATATTGTTTCCAGTTTTTCATATTTTATTTTTAAATATATAATATTGATTTAAATATTTATAAGTTCTCATGTGGTATTTTAATATTGGTTGCACTTTCTTGACTTATCTTCCTGCAATCAAGTAGCATTTTTGTTAGTCATCGCTGCTTCATATTTTAGACTGTTTCCATTAACTACTTTTGTGAAGTACCAGTTGTTGCAGTTTTCTTTTCTACAGTTCTTCAGACTTCATCTCTGTCATTAAAAGTAACAGCCAAGCCATATTGAGTCATTTGTGGGTTATTAGCATTGCACTACAAACAGTATAGCACCATGTTATAGGTGCTCATATCACCTCCTCAGCAAGTCCTGTAGCATCCAGGCAGCTGATACTATAACTCAGTGTTGGTTGATAAGTTCTTTTAATTACTCATTAAGTCTCTATGTTGGTTGATAAGTTCTTTTAATTACTCATTAAGTCTCTATGTTGGTTGATAAGTTCTTTAATTACTCATCAAGTCTCTATGTTGGTTGATAAGTTCTTTTAATTACTCATTAAGTCTCTATGTTGGTTGATAAGTTCTTTTAATTACTCATTAAGTCTCTATGTTGGTTGATAAGTTCTTTTAATTACTCATTAAGTCTCTATGTTGGTTGATAAGTTCTTTTAATTACTCATTAAGTCTCTATGTTGGTTGATAAGTTCTTTTAATTACTCATTAAGTCTCTATGTTGGTTGATAAGTTCTTTTAATTACTCATTAAGTCTCTATGTTGGTTGATAAGTTCTTTTAATTACTCATTAAGTCTCTCATTCTGGATGTATCCATCTTTACTTACATTTCTTCCATCTGAAGGAGTGATGTGGCCTCATGATTGTCAAAGTCCTGTGCCCTTCCCACATCTTGGAGGGCATTAATAATATCTGCCTGATTCATTAGTTGACTGCCTTTAACAACAGCACAGTTAACTAGCCTGTCTGCTTTTTCATTTCTCCAGACAATAGCCAAGCTATTGTTATCTTGTTATCTTTCTTTGCCCTATGTAAATTTATATGCCTTTTACTTATATTTCATTACATTGGTTATGCTATACTTTAGATATAGTAAATCTTTCATTTTCTAGATGTTCTAATTTTGATTTTGGGACTTTCCTTGAAGATCTAGAAAATTAATGTGAGTTTTCATGTTGATAAATCATCTTTAGCATTTATGTATAAAAACTTTAAGATATCTTCCCCCCCCCCCCCCCCCCTATATGTCTGCTGAAACCATTTTCTACATAAACATCATATGCAATTGCAATTTAACAAGCAAACAACATATTCACTAGCTTCATTGCTGTAATTTCCACCAAAACCCTTACCTCAACTTCATCATGGTACATTCTTAGACTAAAATCCTCTCGACTGCGGTTTCTTTCACCATAGAATACATACTGTCCCTGTAGAAATACGTTTACAAATAAGTTTTCTCAATGTAATTTCTTCTTGGCAAACTTATTTTTTTCAAAGCAGTTTAGAGTGATGAATACCCCTTATAAACAGGGTGAAGGGACACAGCTGTTTATCACAGACATTTTAGTTGTTTTGGTCATTTGCTTATTTCAGAAATTTAGTCTGTAGTTCACACTGTCATCACTGCAGTTGTGGCATTCCCAAATCTGCTCTGCTCCCTGTTCCAGCAACCATTAAAGTGATTGTCTACGGACTATTTCTGTCCTGCATTAATTGACCCTGTTGCATTATTTTTCTACCTTCGCTCCTTGTGGCATCGTTTTTCACCATTCCTTTGGCTTGTAGATTATCCTGTGTGAGGTGTTCTTTTAAAGCCCTCTCAGTATCATACATGATCCATTTGAAAGGTTTCCTATGCAATGGAAGACTCCGCCAACTGGTCAACTATCTCACTACCACAAACTCCTGCTTTTCCAGAAAAATTTCAGAAATAAAACCTGTATAGGATTCTTCCATGTTGTATTCTTTGTCTCCTGCAATAACCAGACAACTACTCCACATAATTGTATTGCCAGTTATGATTCTATGCCATTTAACCACAAACATTCATCTTCAACATGGCATTTTTTGAGTACAGAGTTGCTTTCCCTTTACAATCCCTACTCACTTAGCCAGAATGTGTAGTCTGTTTCTATGGGCAACACAATGTGTCTGACGATCCTGAAAAATAAAGTCAGCTGTGAGTTGTCTATCCACCAGAGCTTAAATTCAGTTGAAGTCCACAGGAGCCCCGGAGCTTGCTTGTTTAAATGAGAATGTGGAAGACTCAGGAAATTAAAAAAAAAGTAAAGTACCCCGACACGCCAATTGGCGTATAGGGAAATATGGTGTTAGTGAATCTATATTTTACAGACCTTCAACACATGATTTTTGGGGTAATGTGGATGGTATTACGCCCATGCTGCTTTACTTTCCCAGAAAAAATCCGGTACCCATTTAAGGCTGGGTGAACCCGGAAGCCGTCGGTTGGGATCGAACCCTACCCCTTGTCCTTTGTAGTCCAGTTCACTGAGCACTGAGCTATCACGGCTCAGACTCAGGAAATGTTTATCCATAAATGGTATCAAATATTTCTCAAATTAGAATTAAAATGCCACAATTGGGTCAAAACAAGCAGCTGTGTAGAAAAAAGGTATATATATTGAATAATATGTAATATTAAGAAGACCTTCAAAATGACAACAGAAGAAGTGGGAGATCTGGCTAGAGACAGAGATTATTTTAGACTGGCTTTGGTGAGTGTAATGTTCTGCAAAGAAAAACTGAACCGTAGATGATAATATGTAATATAAAATATGTGTATTTTAAAACAACAATTTTGCTCTCCTTGCTTTTAAAAATTGGGCCCATTAATAACCATTACTGGTCTCTATATAAGACTCTCATGGAGAAAAAAACACTCACTGAATCTGTCTGAGTTGCAATGAAATGTCCAGTTAGAGGGGCACTTAATACACTGATCATATGAAACTCATTGTCTGTCAGGTTTATTTCTTCTTTGTACACTCCATGATCTGCAAATAAACAAGACATCAAAATTAAAGCATAACATTCCTATAACATAATAAAAACCAGATAGGTGTGATAAAATTGTTTACCTCATAAAAGACATAGATAAAATGGTTTGGCCATGTGACAGGCAGAGTGATCAAAATACAACACAACGAGACCTCAATAAACGTTGCGAGAACACCAGATCCAAGGGTCGACCATGAAAAAGATGGATTGACGGAATATTAGAAGCACTAGGAAACATAATTGTAGCAGAGGCGAACATAAGAGCAAAAGACAAGGCATTATATCTCCCCTCAACACTGAAAGGCAAATGAAGAAGGAAAGAAGAAGAAGAATAACAGACCATTTGCAGACTCCACCTCTTGCAGATTTTTACATCACCTCAAGCACTGAGGAATAAACTACACAGATGTATGCCACAATGGAAGGGATGGCCTTGACTTCAGAACACCATCAGGAATGTAATGCCCATATTGCACTTCAATGTCAAAACTAGCCAAGTGACAAATATACACAAGAAAAATTGTGGGGACACGACAATGATGATAAAGACATATAGCAAACTGTATGTGTCATTCTGGTGACAGGAAAAAACACAGAATAACCAAAATTTCAAAAGAGGAGCGAGGGAGAGACAGTTTTGAATCTAGTGTAGGACAAATATGGCACATATTATACACCTTTTAAAAATGGTCCAAGAATGAGAAAATCCACTTTCTGTTTAACTAATTAAAAAAATAATGAACCTTTAACCATAGATTATGCTACTTTTCTATGAGTCATGTTTTCATGATACAGATAATTGTTACATTTGGAGTTTGGAAAATAAGATTTTCTTTGAACTTTTGCTACACAGTTGTGTGCTTACCCAAGATGACACATGGGAATCAGATACCGTGATCATTTCCTGGGTTACGCTAAATTTATGGCCTGAAATTCAAATGCATGGTGCTGTGGCTATTGGAGGTGTTACGCTGTCTATTTAAATGGGAGCCGTCAGTCCATCAATCCAGCCTTATGTTTGGCTCTCTCTAGGTGTTGTTTGCTGTCTATCCCATGCTACAAAGGTTTTTTTGATATCTCAAAGATGGCTAAGAAGATTTCCCATGACATAAGAAAAAAAAACACAAAGATTTCCCTGACATAAGAAAAAAAAACACAAATTTCTTGAAAATTGACAAAATTCGACACCCATGGGTCACCAGAAGTGCAGTAGTAATTAGGAAGGTGGTTTGGGTGGGTGGGGTGGGGAAGAGAATGTTTGCCTGCAGAAAACTGTCAAATTCAAAAAATTTGTATCTTGAGGTGATAATTTTTACAATGGTATCACAATCTAGGATTAATGACAGAAAAAGAAGAAAGAGCACTGTCATGCCTCATAGAGTAAAGGTATATGGAGTTGGTGTCCATATTTATTTGACCGTGAAAACACTTTTGGGATAATGTTAGTATTACACCAGCACTGTCTTTTCTTCCCAGAAACAAAAAATCCTGCACCCACTTAAGGCTGTGTGAACTAAACAGCCATTGATCAGGATCAAACCCAGCCAGTCCACTAACAATGCTCTACCACAGCACCTCTACCTTTATTAACCCTAGGTTACAATCTATCTATCTATCTATTGTCCTTTCGAGCCGAAGACAGCACATAGGGCAGAACCACAATCTTAAAAACAGAGACCTTGCGTGCCAAAATGGCACATATTACAGAGATCACTGCTAAAATCTATGGCGCTGTTTCCATAATAATACTTTTTACAATGACAGCTTGTCAAGCCATCGATCACCCTCCTTAGTCGCCTCTTACGACATACCTGGAAGGTCACAGTGTCACTAATCTTTACCTCCCTCATAAAGTGGCCCTGGTAACACACGGGATAGGTTACAATACTGTAGTAAAAATTATTGCATCAAAACAAATTCTTCCTAATTTAGCATTTCGCTGTGTTCAAACATTACCCCTCCTGGTTACCCCCTGAGTGATTGATTTGTTGCCATTGTTGTTGGGTTTTTATTTTTAGATTTCGTGAGATACAAGCTCATATAATGCGAAAAAAAAAAATTTGCCAGATTTTCAAGAATCAAGAAAAATGGTTGATCCTCCTTTACTTTTCTACTGTGACCAGGGAAATTTCCTTAGTTGTCGGCTGACATCAAACAACAATTTGTAACTCAGGAAACCAGCGAGTAATACTATCTATCTATTGACCTTTCGAGCCGTACCGGCCATAGGGCGTAGACCAAGATACACCTTCTCCTATATGAATTTTTGTTCTAGCAGTTTTCTTTTAAAGATATTTTATCAAATCTCGCCATCTGTCTCTGTTCTGTGCAAGCAGTTCTATCTCATTGAGGGAGCCGATTCCTGCTGCTCTTGCCTCTCTCATCAATGTCTTCTCAGTGTCTCCCTGGGTCTTCCTCTTTTTCTTTTACCTGTTGTTTCCCATATGAGGGCTTGCTTTGCTATCGATTATTATCTCTTCTCATCACATGTCCAACGTATGACCATCGTCTTTTCTTTATTACTGAAGATATTAGTGGTTGATTGGCGATTTCTCTAATTTCCTCGTTTGTTTTGAATTCGTTCCATTCTATACCAAGTATTTTCCTTAGACATTTATTTTCGAATGCGTTCAACTTTGTTTCTATATCTCTTGTTTTTCCAGCTTTCACACGCATACGTAAGGGTTGATAGTACATTTGATTTGAATAGCCTAAGTTTTGTGTTTGTGCTAATGAGTTTTGATTTCCACAACTTTTCAAGGCTTCTGAAAGACATTGCTGCTTTAGCCAGTCTGATTCTAATTTCTTTGCTCGTATCCCCTTCTCGATCAATGTGACTTCCAAGATAGATGAAGTGATCGATCTCTTCTACTGGTTTGTTTTCCATGTATATTTTGTCACTTGTTGAATTAAACTTTTCATGACTTTAGTCTTTTCATGATTGACCTCAAGCCAATTTTGCTGGCTATTGATGATAGTTCATTTGTGTTTTCCTGCATCGTTTTTATCTGATTGCTGATGAGAACTATGTCATCAGCAAAGTCCAGGTCCTCCAAATGGTCTCCTTGTATCCATTCGATGCCTTTATTACCAGTGCAGCATTTCTTCATTATGAAGTCCATAACAATTCCAAATAACAAGGGCGATAAAATACATCCTTGTTTAACCCCAGTTTCTATTGGGAAACATTCGCTCAGTCCTTCCTCTGTTCGAACTGCACATGTGTAACCATCATACATGTCTTTGATAATATTTATGATTTTGATGGTAAGCCATATTGCTTCAGAATTTTCCACAAAGAATCTCTATGAATACTATCAAATGCTTTTTTGAAGTCGATGAAGTTAAGTACAAAGGTTTTTGCTTTTCAATGTGTTCCTCCAATATAAGTCGTAGAGTGAAAATGTGGTCAAGACAGCTTCTCCTTTTCTAAACCCAGCCTGTTCTTCACGCATTACTGTATCTATTGAATCCTTTATTCTATTTAGGATGATTTTACAGAATAATTTTGAGGCAACTGACAAAAGTGTCACGCCTCTCCAATTGTTACAATCTCTAAGATTGCCCTTTTTTGGGATCTTAACAATGATTCCTTTTTCCATTTATGAGGCGTCTTCTCTGTTTTCCAAATGATGTTGAACATTTTTTGGAGATGTATTAATTATGGCTATCAATTGCCTTGAGGATCTCAGCTGTTAACTTATCCTCTCCAGCAGCCTTGTTATTGGTCATTAGCTTTAAGGTGGTTCTATTTCACTCAAGGTGAAGTCATCTAAATTTACATCTAATTCTGCTGCTGGTGTTTCAGCTTCAAATCTATTAAACTGTGAGGTAGTGGACGGTTAAGAATTTCTTTGAAGTGTTCCGCCCAACGGGCTTTTATGTCTGCGCTTGTTGTTAGCATTAATCCAGATTTGTCTAGAATTGGTGTTCCACTGGATGTATAGGTGTTTGTCAGCATCTTTTGTACAGTATAAAGAGTTCTGCTGTCTCCTGTAATTGCAGAGTAATACTATGAGGTAGCTGAAAGTACTGACATACTTACGGACCCATACCAATAGACATTATAACATGTTCGACCCCTGAGGTCAAATTCAGGTCATAAATGAACCTGAAACAGGAAATCTGAGTTCCCCGTGTGTTTCTTAGTGTGAATGCATGGGTGCATGTCAAAAAGTTAAAAGAAAACATTATTTTTAGAGCTCCTAATGTTACAATTAAGTGCTAGTAATTATTGTTACATTATCGTAAACACGTCAGTCACAGATAAACATTGTAATATAGAGTTAAGCTTTAAATGGTGTCATGGTTTTCGTGCTGCCTTCATAACTCTAATATATGATACACCTGAACAGATATGCCACAGCAGACTAAACCTGATTTATTACAGAGTTTGAGATGCTAATAACATAGAGGAAAATGTTCAAGTAATATGAGTTATAAACTTCACTGTTAAGTGTAAAAATAAGCATATGATTTCCAGAGTTTATAAAAGTAATAGTATTGATGCAATCTATATTAATAGGAGTTATTATACTTTTGACTTGGGCACAATAATAACATCAGATGGAAAATGCACCACAGAAATAAAATCAGAATAGCTCAGGCCAAAATAATATTTCAGAAAATGAAAAATATCTTATGCAACAAATCTATGTCAATAGAAGTGAGAAAGAGAGTTAATCTGTGCTATATAGAACCAATTCTGACCTATGGAAGCAAATCATGAACAGTAGACAATCAAATGAAAAGACAATTAGAGACCACAGAGATGAGATTTCTCAGAAGAATGTTGAAATTTCCCTGGACAGCTAAAAAGACAAATGAGGAAATTCTCAAAGAGGCCAACACAAAAAGGGATCTCCTAAAAAACATCAGAAAGAAACAATTAACATTTTTCAGGCACATCATGAGAAGAGGAAAGTTGGAATACTTGGTTACAACTGGCAAAATAAAAGGAAAGAGAGAAAGCGGATGACAAATAGAGAAAATACTGGATAGCTTGGTGTCATGACATGGAAAACAGTCAACAACAGAACTGATATGATGCACTGTAGATAGAAGATTGTGGAAGAACATTATCACCTAAACCAAATGGTAAAGCACATGATGATGATGAATATACTTTTGACCAAAGTATAATGAGAAGAGCCTAACTAACAGGGTAATGAAGAGTAATATGCATTTGCATTTTGAGTTCATATGTTTTAAAAGGGGTCGTCATCTCAGATTAATATACTACACATATGTGCTCATATTCAACAATTTTTAAAACAATCATTTATATACCTTCAATATCATCCAGATGCATCTGTCTGCGATAGTTGATTCTGAAGATGAAAGACTCTAGTACAAATGCGACTATGATGTTTAAGACAACCTGGAGAAAAATGTAATGTTATAAAAATATTTACTTCTTACAAGTAATTAGTATCATGATCATACAAAATGACATAAGCTAATTTAGTACCATCTCATGCAGAAGTCTGATGTGTTTGGTTGCAAGGTGCAGCTATCGCAGCATTCCGTAAACCACAACATGATACATCTAAAGGTAAAGGTAAAGTACGAGACTTGAACCGGCGTTTTAGCACGCGAGTTTACACCCATATGTGCTCGGCCGCCTATCCAGAAATGTTCGGAGATTTCTGTATAGTGTCACCTCAAGCATCGAAACTCAGATGCGAAGCAACATTCCTTACCTTCCCAGGGTAATACCCTGGTACCCATTTCTGCCAACGACTGGGTCGACCGTGGGGGTATTTTTTTATTTTTTCCAACCACGAGTACAATTCACACTGCTCCCAGTGGGAATCGAACACGGGTTGTCCGAACGTCGGTAGTCCAGTTGAGTGGTTTTCCCAACTAGGCTACCGAG
>JAVIAB010000035.1:0-288151 GCA_032433765.1 Megaustenia siamemsis | reverse complement strand
ATTTTTGGAATCTATAAATAGATATGCTAAACTATGAAATAGGTCAAGCTGAGGGTGGCCAAACTAATTAAATCACGTGATTTGGGCGCAGCATTGAACTTGGCAGTCTAGTAATGTAGGATTAACCTCATTAATAAAACTGGTAGACTTGCTTCAAGGATGCATATATCACGGCTATTTGTGACTGATATGTTAGTTGATTTGCTCATGTGTATAATTCTAAGACAAGACACTTTACATGGCAACCTGGGTGGCTGAGTGGTTAGTGTGCTAGCTTCCTGAACCGAAGGGTCCGGTTCAATCCCCAGCAGTGGCGGATTTTTTTTTTCGGACTGACAAGGCTTCGGGGTTCACCCAACCTTTAAAAATGGATACCATAAATCTTTTTTCTGGGAAGCATGAGCGGCCTGGCGTGATGCCAACCACATCACCCAAATGTGTCGTGGTTATATTAAAAATATAGTCACTAACACCATATTCCCCATACGCCTATCAAGGAGTGGAGGGTACCTTACACTATAGATCTATCTATAGTCCTTTCGAGCCGAAGACGCACATAGGACAGAACCACAATCTCAAAAACAGAAACCGTGCATGCCAAAGTGGCACATATTGCAGAGATCACTGCCTCTAAAATCTATGGTTCTGTTTCCATAACAATGCTTTTTACAATGACAGCTTGTCAAGCCATCGATCAATCTCCTTAGTCGCCTCTTACGACATGCCTGGAAGGTTACAGTGTCACTATTCTTTACTTCCCACATAAAGAGGCCCCCGGTAACATACGGATATTATACACTATACAAGGATATTCTATTACACATTCAAAGTGATTAGAAGAAGCTGTATTTTAACATAGGGCTCTCTGGGTAGGAGATGTGTACACTTGGAAAATAACAGTGAAAGCAGAGGTTAGGAAAATGTGAAGATCATTGAACGATCTTGGAGAATTGTAAGAAACAGGATGGCTTGGAGACTGTTTGGTAAAGACCTCAGGATGGCTTGGAGACTGTTTTGTAAAGACCTCAGGATGGCTTGGAGACTGTTTGGTAAAGACCTCAGGATGGCTTGGAGACTGTTTGGTAAAGACCTCAGGATGGCTTGCAGACTGTTTGGTAAAGACCTCAGGATGGCTTGGAGACTGTTTGGTAAAGACCTCAGGATGGCTTGGAGACTGTTTGGTAAAGACCTCAGGATGGCTTGGAGACTGTTTGGTAAAGACCTCAGGATGGCTTGGAGACTGTTTGGTAAAGACCTCAGGATGGCTTGGAGACTGTTTGGTAAAGACCTCAGGATGGCTTGGAGACTGTTTGGTAAAGACCTCAGGATGGCTTGAAGACTGTTTGGTAAAGACCTCAGGATGGCTTGGAGACTGTTTGGTAAAGACCTCAGGATGGCTTGGAGACTGTTTGGTAAAGACCTCAGGATGGCTTGAAGACTGTTTGGTAAAGACCTCAGGATGGCTTGAAGACTGTTTGGTAAAGACCTCAGGATGGCTTGAAGACTGTTTGGTAAAGACCTCAGGATGGCTTGAAGACTGTTTGTAAAGACCTCAGGATGGCTTGAAGACTGTTTGGTAAAGACCTCAGGATGGCTTGAAGACTGTTTGGTAAAGACCTCAGGATGGCTTGAAGACTGTTTGGTAAAGACCTCAGGATGGCTTGAAGACTGTTTGGTAAAGACCTCAGGATGGCTTGAAGACTGTTTGGTAAAGACCTCAGGATGGCTTGAAGACTATTTGGTAAAGACCTCAGGATGGCTTGAAGACTGTTTGGTAAAGACCTATGCTGCACAAGGAGCTGCAAGGAAATATGAAGTTAAGCTCGGTAAGAGCTGATGGGGTCAATGGTGGGAGAACATATTTTTAGCTCAAGAGGAGTGAGTGACATAAAGAAAACGGTGCTGTAGAAATATGGGGGTCGTGGGAGGGGGAGGGGGGGTAGTGAACACATGATCCATCGTGATAAATTTGTATCAAATAGCGTGTGGACATAGACAAATATAATCAAGTTTCAGATACACACAGATGAATGTTATCAAGTTTCAAGTAGACACTGATGAATATAATCAAGTTTCACGTTGACACAGATGAATATGATCAAGTTTCAAGTAGACACAGATGAATATGATCAAGTTTCAGGTAGACACTGATGAAGATAATCAAGTTTCACGTAGGCACAGATGAATATGATCAAGTTTCAGGTAGACACTGATGAAGATAATCAAGTTTCACGTAGGCACAGATGAATATGATCAAGTTTCAGGTAGACACTGATGAAGATAGTCAAGTTTCATGTAGGCACAGATGAATATGATCAAGTTTCAGGTAGACACTGATGAAGATAATCAAGTTTCAGGTAGGCACAGATGAATATGATCAAGTTTCAGGTAGACACTGATGAAGATAATCAAGTTTCACGTAGGCACAGATGAATATGATCATGTTTCAGGTAGACACTGATGAATATAATCAAGTTTCACGTAGGCACAGATGAATATGATCAAGTTTCAGGTAGACACTGATGAATATAATCAAGTTTCACGTAGGCACAGATAGATGTCATCAAGTTTCACGTGGACGAAACAATCAGAGAATTCATGCATCGTCAGTACTAACAACAGCGAAGTTGAGAAATATAGGACACAAATCAACAAGTGTGTTTGTGTAGAACAAAATTGTGTCAACATAATTATATTGACTCACGATATACCACTGACTTCACTAACAGATACACATTAACTTGTGTTCTCAAATCTCGTATTAGTATTGCAGAGACTGGAAATACTTAGACATCCCATAATACTTTCAGTGGTTAACCCTCTTTGTCCAGAAAAAAAAAACGCAATACCTAAATTAATGTTGTCAGAATAAAGAACACCACAGGACACTGGTTTCAACTGAATTCTACAAAACGAACCCATAAGTCAAACCTTGAATCTTCAGTGTCAGCCATTGCTGAAGTAAGACTGTTGAATGTTGGGTAAATATTGGAAGCTCTTGTGTGACGGAAGAAATAGCAAGTAATCTATTGAATTATGGGAGCCGCGATAGATCAGTTGTTAGTGAACTGGACTACAAAGGACAAGAGATAAGGTTCATTATCATCATCATCATCATGTACCCTGCCGGTTGGCGTAGGCGATCATGTCCCTCCACAATCTTCTATCTACAGTGCATCGTATCAGTTTTGTTGTTGACTGTTTTCCATGCCATGACACCAAGCTATCCAGTATTTTCTCTCTTTGTCGTCCGCGATCTCTCCTTCCTTCCATTTTGCCAGTTGTAACCAAAATGGAAGGAAGGAGTAAGGTTCACCCAGCCTTAAATGGGCACCGGATTTTTTCTAGGAAAGTAAAGCGGCACGGGCGTAATACCGACCACATTACCCCAAAAATCATGCGCTGACGGTGTGTAAAATTTATGGTCAATAACACCATATTCCCTATACGCCACTTGGCGTGACAGGGGCTCTTTCTTTATTTTTACTATTGAAATATCGCCGGTCGAGACATATAGTTACCGAACAAGTGCTAGCTTTCCCAGAACTAAGGAGAATCAAACTCATTGTGGGCCATGTCGTCTATCGCTGGTGATCTCAAATATCGGAAGTACTAGTATCTAGGACAGTCATCTTTTTGTATCTGCTGGTTCTGATTTATGATTTGGTAAGTACCTGAGTAGTGAGTGGTATCTGAGTAGTTGGTGGTATCTGAGTAGTTGGTGGTATCTGAGTAGTTGGTGGTATCTGAGTAGTTGGTGGTATCTGAGTAGTTGGTGGTATCTGAGTAGTTGGTGGTATCTGAGTAGTTGCTGGTATCAGAGGAGTGAGTGGTATCTGGGTAGTGAGTGGTATCTGAGTAGTGAGTGGTATCAGAGGAGTGAGTGGTATCTGAGTAGTTGGTGGTATCTGAGTAGTTGGTGGTATCAGAGGAGTGAGTGGTATCTGAGTAGTGAGTGGTATCTGAGTAGTGAGTGGTAACAGAGTAGTGAGTGGTATCTGAGTAGTGAGTGGTAACTGAGTAGTGAGTGGTATCTGAGTAGTGAGTGGTATCTGAGTAGTTGGTGGTATCTGAGTAGTTAGTGGTATCTGAGTAGTTGATGGTATCTGAGTAGTGAGTGGTATCTGAGTGGTATCTGAGTAGTTGGTTGTATCTGAGTAGTGAGTGGTATCTGAGTAGTCAGTGGTATCTGAGTAGTGAGTGGTATCTAAGTAATTGGTGGTATCTGAGTAGTTGGTGGTATCTGAGTAGTTGGTGGTATCTGAGTAGTGAGTTGTATCAGAGTTGTGAGTGGTGTCTGAGTAGTTGGTGATATCTGAATAGTGAGTGGTATCTGGGTAGTTGGTGGTATCAGAGAAGTGAATGGTTTCTAAGTAGTTGGTGGTATTTCCGAAGTTAAAGGTTATCTGAGTAGTGCGATGTATCTGAGTATGGTGGTATCTGAGTATTAGGTTGTATATGAGCTGTTGGTATCTGAGTATTGGGTGGAATCTGAGTAGTTGGTGGTATCTGTTTAATAGATGGTAACTTAGCAGTTGTGGGTTTTTTTAGTAGTTGGTTATATATGAGTATTTTGGTGGTATCTGAGTAGTTCGTGATATCTTTGTTGTGCGGGGGGAGGAGGGTATCTGCGTAGTTGGTGGTATCTGAGTAGTTGGTGGTATCTGAGTAGTACGTTATATTAAATTGGATTGTGGTATCTGAGTAGTTGGTGGTATCTGAGTAGTACGTTATATTAAATTGGATTGTGGTATCTGAGTAGTTGGTGGTATCTGAGTAGTACGTTATATTAAATTAGATGGTGGTCTCTGAGTAGTTGGTGGTATCTAAGTTGTAGGTGATGCCTGAGTAATGGGTGGGAGTATCTGAGTAGTGGAGGTGTCTTAGTAGTTGATTGTATCTGAGTATTTTATTGTACGTGAGTAGTATGTTGTGTCTGAGTAGTTGGATATATCTGAGTAGTGGGTGGTATCTGAGCAGTGGGTGGTTTTGTGAAATAAAAAAGACGTACTTTTGACAAGAGTCAGATCTCTTCCGGGTATTATCAAAAGTGTTGACTGGTGAAAAGATGGTGCCGGTGTAGCGCAGTGGTTAGTGAACTGGACTACACTACCAAGGACAAGAGGTCGGTTTCTAATACTAATCGATTACTTCCAAGTTCCCTCAGCCTTAAATGGGTACCTGAGCTCTCATGGAAAGAAAGAGCACTGAAGTAATATTGATCATGATCCTTACAGCGCCCCTAGACGTCACGTAGAGCTTTTTGTATTTTTCGCTACCCATCTCTATTCTTGGCGAGATATTCGATCTTATCTAATAAATCTATGCCTGCCAACTTTGCTTCTCTTATAGGTGTTCTTTTTTTTTTAGTGTCTGTCTCTAGGTCTTCCTCTCATTAATAAAAAAAATGTAAAGTAAAGTACCCCCGTCGCGCCAAGCTATATAGGGAATATGGTGTTAGTGACCATATTTTTGCTGATTTCAGTACTTGATATTTGGGGTAATGTGGTTGGTATTACGCCCTTTACTTTCCCAGTAAAAAATCCGGTACCCATTAAAGGCTGGGTGAACTGGAGCCGTCGATCGAGATCGAACCCTACCTCTTGTCCTTTGTAGATCAGTTCACTAACCACTGAACTATCCCCGTCTTCCTCTCATTCTGTTTCTTAATGTTTCACATAGAAGAGCCTGTTTTGGAATTATCTTGTTGTCTATTCTCAATACATGTCCGACATATGTCTCAAACTTCTCTTGCTAATTGTAGATGAGATCTTTGATTGCATGGCTATTTTTCTATTCTCTATATTAGCCTTGAATTCATTCCATTGTACACAGAGTAATTATCTTAGGCATTTGTCGTCAAGTGTGTTTAGTTTCCTCACAATCTCTTGTGTCGTTTTCCAGCTATCACGAACGTAAAGGTTGCTAATACGTTTGAGTTGAATATTCTAAATTTAGAGTCCTTGCTTATTAATGTCGTGATACCGATCCAAAAAAAAATGTCCCGAAAGTTCTTTTTTTTAATATGGACACTAAACCCATACAGTCTATACGTCACCATGGGAAGTGACGGGAATCATTTCAGAGGTGGAAGTATATTAACCGCACTCGTAAAAAAAAATCACAAATAATCAACAACAGAAAAAATAAAAACAAAGAACTATATATTCTTGGTCCGACGTCGGATCGAGCCCGTACTCCTTGGCACAGCGCCTTGCCACGAAAAACCAAACGCTAGAGCACAAGGCCAGCTCAGCTATCTAACAAAATATAGCTATTAATAGCGATGTCTTTCACACAAGCGTACTCATGCCTAAAGCATAAGGTTACGAGCACAGCTGGGAATAAATTGTATATCTGTAGTTTACTATTAAGACAATATCTTCCGGAGAGGGTAGGGCTAAATACTTGCGTTGCAGACAAACAATTATAGGACGAAATAGCATGAATAGTAGTTTCCAGTGATTTAGACTATAGACAAATAATAATAAATACATATTTCTATAGAGGGAACTTCCGAGGCGATAGATCAGTGAATCATTTGAAAGGAGGAGGTATGTGTACAACACTCGGGAAATAAACCACAAATAATCAACAACAGAATAAAAAGAACAATATTTGGTGAAAAGAATTGATTTCCCAGCACTCAAGGCAAGCCTATGGGTACTCTCAATCCTTGACAAAAGATTGAGTATAGTGTACACACATTTAGTCACGTAGTTTAATGGTTATCAAATAAATGTCCTCTCAGTAGCTCAACTTTACTCATAGTTTCACTGCTTAATTCCATATTTTCAGAGTCCCACAGCTGGCTGTGTTACCTTCCATTAACAAATCATAGAGAGAATTAGCTCTTTCCATACGTTTCGCCGCATAGTGCGTCACTCTCAATTTGATTAGTGTGAACGCCATCAAACCATATTCTTTCTACATGTCTTGTATCATCTTGATATTGGTGAAATCTAATACCTTGTTTAATTATCTAAAAGTTCATATATAATATGTTAGATAAAAATGTAGATTTATTCTTAAAGCGATGAAAAATATTGTCTCTGAAATCTCTTCCGTTGCGTCGATATAAAGATTCCGTACAGAAAGAGTTAAAGTGTCACTTTTGGACAAGTTTTACATTTTCTACTCAGGTCCTAGAACATAATCTGCTCTGAGCAATTGCAGCCAACTTCAATATTTCATATCAATCTGTGAATTAATGATTTATTTTTTGTTGAGGATGAAATATAACACATACCCATTGCATTAGTGATAATTACATTTGGCATATTGCCTACACACATACGGAAGATAAATAGTAATAAATGAATATTATTATGGAGATAAAATGTCCGATTTTACAGATGAATGAATCATTTCATGGGAACACCTATGTTTACAACACACGAAAAAATCCACAAATAATCAACAACAGAAAAATAAATAAAGAACAACAAGCAGCCTGGAGCAGGATCGAACCTATACTCATGGAAACAGCGCCTTGCCACACGAGAGATTATCTACTGCATTTCTCTCTCTCTCTCTCGATGTCTCTTTCTCACTCTCTCATACTAGGTCTCTTTATAAATATCGTGCTTCAAGAGAGGTTGGCTAACAGAGGCAGCCGTGTTCCCATAGTGAAGGCACCTACTGATATAGCAGACCTTGTATTGCAGTACCTCTAGACTAAGAAAAGGGGAGCCGCGATAGCTCAGTGGTTAGTGAACTGGACTACAAAGAACAAGGGGTAGGGTTCGATCCCAATAAAAGGCTTCCGGGTTCACCCAGCCATAATGGATACCGGATTTTTTTCTGGGAAAGTAAAGCGGCACGGGTGTAATACCGGCCACATTACCCCAAAATTCATGTGCTGAAGGTCTGTAAAATGTATGGTCACTAACACCATATTCCCTATACGCCACGTGACGTGACGGGGGTACTTTACTTACTAGACTAAGAAAAGTTCACGCTACTTCAACAGAACTAGCGAATTCAAGAAAACCATTTGAACCGGCCACGTCACCGCCTTTTGTCAACGAGCTTACGCTGGTATCAACAAGTAGCACTTAGTAGCATCATCATCATCAGTACCATCGTTGTCACCATCATCATCATCAGTACTATCGTTGTCACCATCATCATCATCAGTACCATCGTTGTCACCATCAGCATCATCATCAGTACCATCGTCATCACCATCATCATCATCAGTACCATCGTTGTCACCATCATTATCATCGTCATCACCATCATCATCATCAGTACCATCGTTGTCACCATCATTATCATCGTCATCACCATCATCATCATCATCATCAGTACCATCGTTGTCCCCATCATCATCATCAGTACCATCGTTGTCCCATCATCATCATCAGTACTATCGTTGTCCCCATCATCATCATCAGTACTATCGTTGTCCCCATCATCATCATCAGTACCATCGTTGTCCCCATCATCATCATCAGTACCATCGTTGTCCCCATCATCATCATCAGTACCATCGTTGTCCCCATCATCATCATCAGTACCATCGTTGTACCCATCATCATCATCAGTACCATCGTTGTCCCCATCATCATCATCAGTACCATCGTTGTCCCCATCATCATCATCAGTACCATCGTTGTCCCATCATCATCATCAGTACCATCGTTGTCCCCATCATCATCATCAATACTATCGTTGTCCCCATCATCATCATCAATACTATCGTTGTCCCCATCATCATCATCAGTACCATCGTTGTCCCCATCATCATCATCAGTACCATCGTTGTCCCCATCATCATCATCAATACTATCGTTGTCCCCATCATCATCATCAGTACCATCGTTGTCCCCATCATCATCATCAGTATCATCGTTGTCACCATCATCATCATCAGTACCATCGTTGTCACCATCATCATCATCAGTACCATCGTTGTCACCATCATTATCATCGTCATCACCATCATCATTCACATCATCGTCAACATCATCATCACTCCCATACCCATCATCACCACCACCTTTCCCACCTAATAAATTAAAGTGTCACGCTGTCATTGTATTGATTAATGTTCTCTCTTTCTCTCACTCTCTCTCTCTCTCTCTCTCTCTCTCTTGTCCTTTCGAGCCGAAGACGGCACACATAGGGCAGAACCACAATCTCAAAAACAGAAACCTTGTGTGCCAAAATGGATGTTCTACTACTACGAATAAATGATAAACAAGCAACAAATAATGAATACAACATGTAGATAAAGTGAACATACTAAAAAAAAAACCTGATGCCAGTATAGCAAGAAAATCACTAGCTTGGCACACACAAGGAATAAGAAAACGTGGAAGGCAGAATTCACATGGAAAAGAAGTCATGAAACTCTCAAAGCATTCCCTAAACTTGAAGAAAATATCGAAAATGTTCAAGAATAGGGATCTATGGAGCGACCTTGTCGGTAGTTAATCCTCCTAAAAGGGCCAGAAAGAATTTAATTGATTTATTGATTTATTGATTAATGGATTTATTATTTATAATCATACCTGCACAACTATTTTTTAATAATCTTGTCAGTGTTTTTTTTATACGTGGATTTGTTTCAATAAATTATAAACGCAACATAATTCAATTTATTGAGCATTAGCAGGAAAGACAACAAATATAAGTAAAGAACTATAAAGACACTCAGGAGTCAGCCCGCAATAAAATATATACAAAAACAACAAAAAAATGGTATACGTGCTAATAACACAGGACTAGCAAGACAATAAAGATAGCTATAAACAAACAATATAAAACAGCAGACCCGGAGAGAGCCTTTGAAAAGAATGGATAGATAGAATGCTAGAAACACATGGATATGTCTCAGCAGAAGTGGTAACCAAAAAGAGAAAGATCGAAAACATCCTCCCTGCTTCGACGCTGAAGAAAACAAATGATTAATAAAAGATGAAGAAACAAAGATGAGTATATTTATAATGTGGTAATTTTTGTGAAATCTTCTTCCTTTAAACTCCCTGTTGAGTATAGGTCTTCAAAATACACTTTTCAAGAAGTTCTGTTTCTTGTCATTCTTTAAGATCATCCCATGTCTTCTCCATCATCTTCATCTCTGCTTTCATCTGTTTTCTCCGAGAATAATGTGGTCTTCCTCCTTGTTTTTTCCCTTGGAGATTCCACAATCAATACAATCAATTTACTAGTATTTAGTAGAAATGTATTCATAATGACTTATATCTCTTGCTTAACTATAAGCACATTCAAGTCAATTTAGTTTAATTAATAAATGTGCTCATGTAAGGGAGACAACCAAGCATAAAGGCAACACGTTACAAACTACACGAGTTATCAAACGATTCACAAGATTAATTATATTGCAACCTTCAGGGGGAGGAGAATGGGTGAAGCAAGGATGAAGATGCTGATGAGTAGATGTGGAAAAGGAGTCTGGTCGATCAGGAGTGATTAATGAGAAAAACATGTGGCTATAATCAGCATCTTACAAGAACAATTAGTCCGCTTTACGCCTCTAGAAATGCTGGGACGAACGATGGAGCGGGGATGGGACGCCCTGACTGCAACAAAACTAATTCCATGAATAAAGCATAATAAAAAATAATATAATATATTAGAATATAATATATAAGAATAGAATAGAATAGAATAGAATAGAGTAGAATAGACTAAAGCAGAATAGAATTGCGAGATAAAGAAGATAAATGAGTACGGACACAATACCCAGTCTATAAGCTAAGACCAACAGAGGAAGAAGAAGAAGTGAGAGAACAATATGAGAGGGTTGACTTTGACTTCTTCTTTTCTTCCTCATTTGCCTTTCAGCGTTGAGGGCAGATATCATTTGCTGTCCTTTGCTCTTCTGTTCACCTCTGTTGCTGTTATGTTTCCTAGTGTTTCTAATATCCCATCAATCCATCTTTTTCGTGGTCGACCCTTGGGCCTGGTTTACTCGCAACGTTTATTGAAGGCTCGTTGTTTTGTATTTTGATCACTCTGTCTTGTCACGTGGCCAAATCATTGTATATGTTGTTTCTTTATATATTTTATGGCGTGGGCTATTCCTAACTTTTTTCTCAGTTCTTCATTTCTGTTCTTGACTCTCAGGTTGTTTCCTGTCATTCGTCTAAAACACTTTATCTCAGCAGAGGTTACTTTTCTTGTTGTCCTTTGATCTAGGGTCCAGGACTGGTATTGCTAGCACGACGTTGGGATGAAGATTGTATTGTAGAGTGCTCGTTTTGCCTGTAGACTTGTTTCCTTGCTGGTCAACGGTGCCGTGACTACAGCTGAGGAAGAGGCTCCTAATTCTGAATGCTGAAAGGAAACAGAGACGTCGTCAGCAGTGCTCCAACTACGGTCCTAGTTAGAGGACCAATGAAACATGACAAGTTATCCGAAATGTAATGGTCTGGATAAACAAAGATGGCACATAGTATGAGCAATTGTGGCAATTAGGACATTTGAAAATAAAAATGCGGTAGAGATCTTCTTCCTCTTCTACCTTTTTAGCTCCCAGTGGAGCATAGGTCTTCAACAAACACTTTCCAAGTTGTTCTTTTTTCCAGTCTTTTAAGATCATTCCATGTCTTCCCCATCATCTTTGATCTCTGCTTCTATCTGTCTTCTCCAAGAATTCCTTGGTCTTCCTCTTTGTCTTTTCCCCTGGGGATTCCAAAAAAGGGCCTGTTGTGTAATAGTTGGCTTCTGCAGTGTGTGTCCTATCCAGCGCCATCGTCTTTGCTGTATCTCTTTATCCACTGGTATTTGACTGGCACATTTCAATAATTCTATGTTAGTGATTTTGTCCTGCCATTTCCATCCTTTTATTCTGCGTAAGCATCCATTAATGAAAGTGTGTATCTTCATGATTGTCAATTGTGTTGTTCTCCATGTTTCACAGACATATAATAGGACTGACTTAACATTTGAGTTGAAAATTTTGATTTTTGTATTTAACCTAATTTCTTTGGATTTCCATATGTTTCCCAGTGCAATGAAAGCTCCTCTTGCTTTTGATATCCATATTTTGGTATCATTTTCTGTTCCTCCCTCTTTATCTATATTACTGCCCAGATATATGTAAGATTGTACGTCTAGTAGAGGTATTTCTCCTAATGCGGTATAAATACAGCACAGAAATAAAACAATGACACGGGTCAAGGTAGCGTTTCAGAAAGTGAAAGGCTGTGTTTGCAACAGGTGTATGTCAGTGGAGGTGTGAGAGACAGTTCATCGGTGTTATATAGAGCAAGTTCAGACCTGTGGAAGCGTATTATGGACAGTAGACAAACAAGTGAGGAGACGGTTAGAGGCCATAGAGGTAGGGTTCCTCAGAAGAATGTTGAGAGTCCCCTGGACAGCTAAAAAGACCAACGAAGAAATTCTCGGGGAGGCGAATACGGAAGGGGTGGGGGCCCTTAGGAGACATTTGATGGAGGCGGTCTACATTTCACGAGCACATCATGAGAAGAGAACAGTTGAAATACTTGGTTACAACTGGCAAAATACAGGGAAAGAGAGATTGCGGACAAAGGGAAACATACACTGTAGCTTGGAATTATGGCGAAAATAATACAGAATTAATAAGATTCACTTTAAACAGAAAATTGTTGAAAACCATGATTGCCTACGCCAATCACTATGGCACATGATGATAAGGAATGCTACAAAATACAGAATGAATAAGATCCACTTTAAACAGAAAATTGTTGAAAACCATGATTGCCTACGCCAATCACTATGGCACATGATGATAAGGAATGCTAAAAAATACAGAATAAAATGGATCGGAAATTTATCACAGAACTAAAATACAGAACTGAATAAACATGAGAGTGCCAACGCTAATTTGTGCTGCTTGCGCTTTCGCTAAATGGCAGTCGTAATAGTTCAGCATTTAGGACAAGCGGGAAGGGTTTTGTCCCATTCGTCGTTTTAAGGATCCATCTGTATCTGTGTCTATAGACTTTGAGGTCTGTGTTTGACTTATGTGTTTATATTTATTTTAAAGTAACATTTTCGATCGTACAAAAATAAAACAAAAAGGCACATCAACACTGGAAGAAGCGTTTATGTCAAAGTCAGAACACAAAAAGCGCAGGAGAAAGAAGATTCAGGTCAAAGAAATACATTTTATTCATTCTGCGGTCGGATCTGTCTATCCAATATTGGCAGATTCAGCCAGGAGATAAGTTGTTCAGTAAAACAACATCCATCATAAGACACTAACATTTTACCAAACTACTGACGTATCATAATTGTTTGCTATCAACCGTCTGTCAAGACTCCAAAAACCATATATAAATTATATATATATATATATATATATATATATATATATATATATATATAATAGTTCTAATAATGAATAGTAATAAATAACAGCACTAATAATAAATTGTAATAAATAATAGTGATAATAATTAATAGTAATAAATAGTAGTACTAATAATGAATACAAATCTGCGGTAATACCGGGTGGTATTGATGAGATGCTCTCAACACTATGAAGTTGTCAAATATGTGTGAAGAATCATCTGTCAACGAAAGGAAACTTTCCATAAATGCACCAACCACTTTATGAAGACATTTGACAGAACCGTCTTTCTGGTCAGGTCCGCTTTCAGCATATACCGCTGGGTATCATTGCCCTCCATACTTTCTTGGCCCATATTACGTAATAAAATACGTATGGTTCAGTTTCTACTAAACGTTTAACTATAAAGTCAGATATAAAAAGTGGAAACCACATGGCAATCGGATAATGTGGGAGCCAATTTAATTAATAAGTAAATGTAAGTAAAAGGAAGTTTAAAAGATGGAAGTGTTATCACCAGGAATTAACGATAGCCAACACCATCATCATTTGTGGATTACAGTGTCTGCGAAGACCGTTTATTTATTTAAACACAAGCTAATGAAACACTTCATTAGCTTAGATACTATTTCTTTCTTTTAAACACCAGCTATTGAAACACTTCATTAGCTTAGATGCTATTTCTTTCTTTTAAACACCAGCTGGTGAAACACTTCATTAGCTTAGATGCTATTTCTTTCTTTTAAACACCAGCTAGTGAAACACTTCATTAGCTTAGATACTATTTCTTTCTTTTAAACACCAGCTATTGAAACACTTCATTAGCTTAGATACTATTTCTTTCTTTTAAACACCAGCTATTGAAACACTTCATTAGCTTAGATACTATTTCTTTCTTTTAAACACCAGCTATTGAAACACTTCATTAGCTTAGATACTATTTCTTTCTTTTAAACACCAGCTATTGAAACACTTCATTAGCTTAGATACTATTTCTTTCTTTTAAACACCAGCTGGTGAAACACTTTATTAGCTTAGATACTATTTCTTTCTTTTAAACACCAGCTATTGAAACACTTCATTAGCTTAGATACTATTTCTTTATTTTAAACACCAGCTGGTGAAACACTTCATTAGCTTAGATGCTATTTCTTTCTTTTAAACACCAGCTGGTGAAACACTTTATTAGCTTAGATATTATTTGCTACTCCATTAAACTGAATTGTTAAAATTCTGAAGTTTTAACTTCCTGCATTACTTCTTTTGCCGTCAGTATCTCCAGTTGTCGTTACATTTGTCATTCCTTTCAAGCGTCCTAACTGAACAATGACTGTTTTTACCTATGTTCTTATTACTTTTATTGTCATTCTTAGTCTGTAATCTGTAGAACTTCTTTAATTGATTTCTTCGCTATTTAGGACATAATAATCATTCCACACAGAAAATACATTCTACTTGCCACATAAGATTCTACAAACTGTTGGTCCAGTCCACAAATTACATACAAAACCATCATTCAATCTAATTCTACATAGCCCCGTAGGACCCTAATCCTCAAAGTGATGAACTCTAACATAACAGATCCTGTCTCCATTTCATCACAGTTTCCTTTGATCATGTTTGCTTTTTCATTTGTACTAGAAACTTGGGTTTTGCACTTTTAGATTTTCTGTACATTTTAAAGACAAAGTCTTGACCAAAAAAAAAAAAGACAAGAAGATACTGAAAGGAAGCCCAGTATTATTTAGGAAGCAGGCACTTTAATCAAATATGAGAGGAAGTAGCAAGGTTATAATTTAGAAAATGTTTCTCGGGTTGTTTGTAATTGAAGAATTGATGACACATTCCGTGTTGTACTTTGTGGGATAATTACACATGCGCACGTAAAGATCATCATCATCATCAAGTACTATGTCTCCTGGCGTAGGTGATCATGTCTCTCTACAACTTTCGATTTCGACAGTTATTTATCAATTCTGTTGTTGACCTTCTGCCAAGCCAGCCACTTAATGTGTCTGGTATATTTTCTCTTTGCTTCCTTCTATCTTTTCGTCCCTCAATTTTCTCAGTTGTCACAAAATATTCCAGCTATTCCCTTCTCATTGCACGACCAAAAAAATTATGTTTGTTTCTTCCTTATATTGGAAATTAGCTCTCTCTTTGCTTTGGCCTCTTTCAGGACGTTTTTCAATACTCTTCTTACTTTTCGGTGGTATTCTCGACATTTTTCTGTAAAACCACATTTCTACAGCCTCCAGTGATTTTCGTGTCTAATGTCCTATTGTCCGTGATTCACATTCACATGTTAGAATGACTCTACACAACATTTAAGAGCTCTTTTTCCTGCTTCTATTTCTCAAAAAGAGATGGCACAGTATCATTATCTTTTTTTAGAAAGCTGCTTTTATCTGAGCTAATCTGCATCTCACCTCTGCTGTACATCTACCATCTTCCCTCTGTTGTACATCTACCATCTCACCTTTGTTGTACATCGACCATCTCACCTCTGTCGTACATCTACCATATCACCTCTGTTGTACATCTACCATCTCACCTCTGCTGTACATTTACCATCTCGCCTCTGTTGTACATCTACCATCTCACCTTTGTTGTACATCTACAATCTCACCTATGTTGTACATCTACCAACTCACCTCTGTTGTACACCTACCACCTGAGGTTAAAACGTAAAGATATATTAATAAAATGTTGAAATTATGTACGGTATTAAGGATTTAAGACGAGTGAAGGATTTAAGGCTAGACTTAAGGATTTAAGACGAGTGGAGGATTTAAGGCTGGACTTAAGGATTTAAGACAAGAGTGGAGGGTTTAAGGATGGACTTAAGGATTTAAGACAAGAGTGGAGGATTTAAAGCTGGATTTAAAGATTTAAGACAAGAGTGGAGGATTTAAGGCTGGACTTGAGCTTTTAAGACAAGAGTGGAGGATCTAAGGCTAGATTTAAGGATTTAAGACAAGAGTGGAGGATTTCAGCCTAGACAAGGAATTAAGACAAGAGTGGAGGATTTAAGGCTAGACTTAAGGATTTAAGACAAGAGTGGAGGATTTAAGACTAGAAAAGGATTTAAAACAAGAGTGGAGTACTTATGGCTAGACTTAAGGAAGGATTTAAGACAAGAGTGGAGGATTTTAGGCTAGACTTAAGGATTTAAGACAAGAGTGGAAGATTTAAGGCTAGTCTTTAGGATTTAAGACAAGAGTGGAGGATTTAAGGGTAGACTTTAGGATTTAAGACAAGAGTGGAGGATTTAAGGCTAGACTTAAGGAAGGATTTAAGACAAAAGTGGATGATCTAAGGCTAGACTTAAGGAAGGATTTAAGACAAGAGTGGAGGATCTAAGGCTAGACTTAAGGAAGGATTTAAGACAAGAGTGGAGGATTTAAAGCTGGATTTAAAGATTTAAGACAAGAGTGAAGGATTTAAGGCTAGACTTAAGCTTTTTACAACAAGAGTGGAGGATTTAAGGCTAGACTTAAGGATTAAAGACAAGAGTGAAGGATTTAAGACAAGAGTGGAGGATTTAAGGCTGGACTTAGGGATTTAAGACATGAGTGAAGGATTTAAGACAAGAGCGGAGGATTTAAGGCAAGACAAGGATTTATGAAACAAGTGGAGGATTTAAAGCTAGACTTAAGGATTTAAGACAAAAGTGGAGGGTTTAAGGCTGGACTTAAGCTTTTAAGACAAGAGTGAAGGATTTAAGACAAGAGTGGAGGATTTAAGGCTGGACTTAAACATTTAAGACAAGAGTGAAGGTTTTAAGACAAGAGTGGAGGATCTAAGGCTAGACTTAACGATTTAAGACAAGAGTGGAGGATTTAAGGCTAGATTTAAGGATTTAAGACAAGAGTGGAGGATTTAAGGCTGGACTTGAGCTTTTAAGACAAGAGTGAAGGATTTAAGACAAGAGTAGAGGATTTAAGGCTGGACTTAAACATTTAAGACAAGAGTGAAGGTTTTAAGACAAGAGTGGAGGATCTAAGGCTAGACTTAACGATTTAAGACAAGAGTGGAGGATTTAAGGCTAGATTTAAGGATTTAAGACAAGAGTGGAGGATTTAAGGCTTGACTTAACGATTTAAGACAAGAGTGGAGGATTTAAGGCTGGACTTAAGGATTTAAGACAAGAGTGGAGGATTTAAGGCTGGACTTAAGGATTTAAGACAAGAGTGGAGGATTTAAGGCTTGACTTAACGATTTAAGACAAGAGTGGAGGATTTAAGGCTAGATTTAAGGATTTAAGACAAGAGTGGAGGATTTAAGGCTAGATTTAAGGATTTAAGACAAGAGTGGAGGATTTAAGGCTGGACTTGAGCTTTTAAGACAAGAGTGAAGGATTTAAGACAAGAGTAGAGGATTTAAGGCTGGACTTAAACATTTAAGACAAGAGTGAAGGTTTTAAGACAAGAGTGGAGGATCTAAGGCTAGACTTAACGATTTAAGACAAGAGTGGAGGATTTAAGGCTAGATTTAAGGATTTAAGACAAGAGTGGAGGATTTAAGGCTTGACTTAACGATTTAAGACAAGAGTGGAGGATTTAAGGCTGGACTTAAGGATTTAAGACAAGAGTGGAGGATTTAAGGCTGGACTTAAGGATTTAAGACAAGAGTGGAGGATTTAAGGCTTGACTTAACGATTTAAGACAAGAGTGGAGGATTTAAGGCTAGATTTAAGGATTTAAGACAAGAGTGAAGGATTTAAGACAAGAGTGGAGGATTTAAGGCTGGACTTAAACATTTAAGACAAGAGTGAAGGTTTTAAGACAAGAGTGGAGGATCTAAGGCTAGACTTAACGATTTAAGACAAGAGTGGAGGATTTAAGGCTAGATTTAAGGATTTAAGACAAGAGTGGAGGATTTAAGGCTGGACTTAAACATTTAAGACAAGAGTGAAGGTTTTAAGACAAGAGTGGAGGATCTAAGGCTAGACTTAAGGATTTAAGACAAGAGTGGAGGATTTAAGGCTTGATTTAAGGATTTAAGACAAGAGTGGAGGATTTAAGGCTAGATTTAAGGATTTAAGACAAGAGTGGAGGATTTAAGGCTTGACTTAACGATTTAAGACAAGAGTGGAGGATTTAAGGCTGGACTTAAGGATTTAAGACAAGAGTGGAGGATTTAAGGCTTGACTTAACGATTTAAGACAAGAGTGGAGGATTTAAGGCTAGATTTAAGGATTTAAGACAAGAGTGGAGGATTTAAGGCTAGATTTAAGGATTTAAGACAAGAGTGGAGGATTTAAGGCTTGATTTAAGGATTTAAGACAAGAGTGAAGGTTTTAAGACAAGAGTGGAGGATCTAAGGCTAGACTTAACGATTTAAGACAAGAGTGGAGGATTTAAGGCTAGATTTAAGGATTTAAGACAAGAGTGGAGGATTTAAGGCTTGATTTAAGGATTTAAGACAAGAGTGGAGGATTTAAGGCTTGATTTAAGGATTTAAGACAAGAGTGAAGGTTTTAAGACAAGAGTGGAGGATCTAAGGCTAGACTTAACGATTTAAGACAAGAGTGGAGGATTTAAGGCTAGATTTAAGGATTTAAGACAAGAGTGGAGGATTTAAGGCTTGATTTAAGGATTTAAGACAAGAGTGAAGGTTTTAAGACAAGAGTGGAGGATCTAAGGCTAGACTTAACGATTTAAGACAAGAGTGGAGGATCTAAGGCTAGACTTAAGGATTTAAGACAAGAGTGGAGGATTTAAGACTAGAAAAGGATTTAAAACAAGAGTGGAGTACTTATGGCTAGACTTAAGGAAGGATTTAAGACAAGAGTGGAGGATTTTAGGCTAGACTTAAGGATTTAAGACAAGAGTGGAAGATTTAAGGCTAGTCTTTAGGATTTAAGACAAGAGTGGAGGATTTAAGGGTAGACTTTAGGATTTAAGACAAGAGTGGAGGATTTAAGGCTAGACTTAAGGAAGGATTTAAGACAAAAGTGGATGATCTAAGGCTAGACTTAAGGAAGGATTTAAGACAAGAGTGGAGGATCTAAGGCTAGACTTAAGGAAGGATTTAAGACAAGAGTGGAGGATTTAAAGCTGGATTTAAAGATTTAAGACAAGAGTGAAGGATTTAAGGCTAGACTTAAGCTTTTTACAACAAGAGTGGAGGATTTAAGGCTAGACTTAAGGATTAAAGACAAGAGTGAAGGATTTAAGACAAGAGTGGAGGATTTAAGGCTGGACTTAGGGATTTAAGACATGAGTGAAGGATTTAAGACAAGAGCGGAGGATTTAAGGCAAGACAAGGATTTATGAAACAAGTGGAGGATTTAAAGCTAGACTTAAGGATTTAAGACAAAAGTGGAGGGTTTAAGGCTGGACTTAAGCTTTTAAGACAAGAGTGAAGGATTTAAGACAAGAGTGGAGGATTTAAGGCTGGACTTAAACATTTAAGACAAGAGTGAAGGTTTTAAGACAAGAGTGGAGGATCTAAGGCTAGACTTAACGATTTAAGACAAGAGTGGAGGATTTAAGGCTAGATTTAAGGATTTAAGACAAGAGTGGAGGATTTAAGGCTGGACTTGAGCTTTTAAGACAAGAGTGAAGGATTTAAGACAAGAGTAGAGGATTTAAGGCTGGACTTAAACATTTAAGACAAGAGTGAAGGTTTTAAGACAAGAGTGGAGGATCTAAGGCTAGACTTAACGATTTAAGACAAGAGTGGAGGATTTAAGGCTAGATTTAAGGATTTAAGACAAGAGTGGAGGATTTAAGGCTTGACTTAACGATTTAAGACAAGAGTGGAGGATTTAAGGCTGGACTTAAGGATTTAAGACAAGAGTGGAGGATTTAAGGCTGGACTTAAGGATTTAAGACAAGAGTGGAGGATTTAAGGCTTGACTTAACGATTTAAGACAAGAGTGGAGGATTTAAGGCTAGATTTAAGGATTTAAGACAAGAGTGGAGGATTTAAGGCTAGATTTAAGGATTTAAGACAAGAGTGGAGGATTTAAGGCTGGACTTGAGCTTTTAAGACAAGAGTGAAGGATTTAAGACAAGAGTAGAGGATTTAAGGCTGGACTTAAACATTTAAGACAAGAGTGAAGGTTTTAAGACAAGAGTGGAGGATCTAAGGCTAGACTTAACGATTTAAGACAAGAGTGGAGGATTTAAGGCTAGATTTAAGGATTTAAGACAAGAGTGGAGGATTTAAGGCTTGACTTAACGATTTAAGACAAGAGTGGAGGATTTAAGGCTGGACTTAAGGATTTAAGACAAGAGTGGAGGATTTAAGGCTGGACTTAAGGATTTAAGACAAGAGTGGAGGATTTAAGGCTTGACTTAACGATTTAAGACAAGAGTGGAGGATTTAAGGCTAGATTTAAGGATTTAAGACAAGAGTGAAGGATTTAAGACAAGAGTGGAGGATTTAAGGCTGGACTTAAACATTTAAGACAAGAGTGAAGGTTTTAAGACAAGAGTGGAGGATCTAAGGCTAGACTTAACGATTTAAGACAAGAGTGGAGGATTTAAGGCTAGATTTAAGGATTTAAGACAAGAGTGGAGGATTTAAGGCTGGACTTAAACATTTAAGACAAGAGTGAAGGTTTTAAGACAAGAGTGGAGGATCTAAGGCTAGACTTAAGGATTTAAGACAAGAGTGGAGGATTTAAGGCTTGATTTAAGGATTTAAGACAAGAGTGGAGGATTTAAGGCTAGATTTAAGGATTTAAGACAAGAGTGGAGGATTTAAGGCTTGACTTAACGATTTAAGACAAGAGTGGAGGATTTAAGGCTGGACTTAAGGATTTAAGACAAGAGTGGAGGATTTAAGGCTTGACTTAACGATTTAAGACAAGAGTGGAGGATTTAAGGCTAGATTTAAGGATTTAAGACAAGAGTGGAGGATTTAAGGCTAGATTTAAGGATTTAAGACAAGAGTGGAGGATTTAAGGCTTGATTTAAGGATTTAAGACAAGAGTGAAGGTTTTAAGACAAGAGTGGAGGATCTAAGGCTAGACTTAACGATTTAAGACAAGAGTGGAGGATTTAAGGCTAGATTTAAGGATTTAAGACAAGAGTGGAGGATTTAAGGCTTGATTTAAGGATTTAAGACAAGAGTGGAGGATTTAAGGCTTGATTTAAGGATTTAAGACAAGAGTGAAGGTTTTAAGACAAGAGTGGAGGATCTAAGGCTAGACTTAACGATTTAAGACAAGAGTGGAGGATTTAAGGCTAGATTTAAGGATTTAAGACAAGAGTGGAGGATTTAAGGCTTGATTTAAGGATTTAAGACAAGAGTGAAGGTTTTAAGACAAGAGTGGAGGATCTAAGGCTAGACTTAACGATTTAAGACAAGAGTGGAGGATCTAAGGCTAGACTTAACGATTTAAGACAAGAGTGGAGGATTTAAGACTAGAAAAGGATTTAAAACAAGAGTGGAGTACTTATGGCTAGACTTAAGGAAGGATTTAAGACAAGAGTGGAGGATTTTAGGCTAGACTTAAGGATTTAAGACAAGAGTGGAAGATTTAAGGCTAGTCTTTAGGATTTAAGACAAGAGTGGAGGATTTAAGGGTAGACTTTAGGATTTAAGACAAGAGTGGAGGATTTAAGGCTAGACTTAAGGAAGGATTTAAGACAAAAGTGGATGATCTAAGGCTAGACTTAAGGAAGGATTTAAGACAAGAGTGGAGGATCTAAGGCTAGACTTAAGGAAGGATTTAAGACAAGAGTGGAGGATTTAAAGCTGGATTTAAAGATTTAAGACAAGAGTGAAGGATTTAAGGCTAGACTTAAGCTTTTTACAACAAGAGTGGAGGATTTAAGGCTAGACTTAAGGATTAAAGACAAGAGTGAAGGATTTAAGACAAGAGTGGAGGATTTAAGGCTGGACTTAGGGATTTAAGACATGAGTGAAGGATTTAAGACAAGAGCGGAGGATTTAAGGCAAGACAAGGATTTATGAAACAAGTGGAGGATTTAAAGCTAGACTTAAGGATTTAAGACAAAAGTGGAGGGTTTAAGGCTGGACTTAAGCTTTTAAGACAAGAGTGAAGGATTTAAGACAAGAGTGGAGGATTTAAGGCTGGACTTAAACATTTAAGACAAGAGTGAAGGTTTTAAGACAAGAGTGGAGGATCTAAGGCTAGACTTAACGATTTAAGACAAGAGTGGAGGATTTAAGGCTAGATTTAAGGATTTAAGACAAGAGTGGAGGATTTAAGGCTGGACTTGAGCTTTTAAGACAAGAGTGAAGGATTTAAGACAAGAGTAGAGGATTTAAGGCTGGACTTAAACATTTAAGACAAGAGTGAAGGTTTTAAGACAAGAGTGGAGGATCTAAGGCTAGACTTAACGATTTAAGACAAGAGTGGAGGATTTAAGGCTAGATTTAAGGATTTAAGACAAGAGTGGAGGATTTAAGGCTTGACTTAACGATTTAAGACAAGAGTGGAGGATTTAAGGCTGGACTTAAGGATTTAAGACAAGAGTGGAGGATTTAAGGCTGGACTTAAGGATTTAAGACAAGAGTGGAGGATTTAAGGCTTGACTTAACGATTTAAGACAAGAGTGGAGGATTTAAGGCTAGATTTAAGGATTTAAGACAAGAGTGGAGGATTTAAGGCTAGATTTAAGGATTTAAGACAAGAGTGGAGGATTTAAGGCTGGACTTGAGCTTTTAAGACAAGAGTGAAGGATTTAAGACAAGAGTAGAGGATTTAAGGCTGGACTTAAACATTTAAGACAAGAGTGAAGGTTTTAAGACAAGAGTGGAGGATCTAAGGCTAGACTTAACGATTTAAGACAAGAGTGGAGGATTTAAGGCTAGATTTAAGGATTTAAGACAAGAGTGGAGGATTTAAGGCTTGACTTAACGATTTAAGACAAGAGTGGAGGATTTAAGGCTGGACTTAAGGATTTAAGACAAGAGTGGAGGATTTAAGGCTGGACTTAAGGATTTAAGACAAGAGTGGAGGATTTAAGGCTTGACTTAACGATTTAAGACAAGAGTGGAGGATTTAAGGCTAGATTTAAGGATTTAAGACAAGAGTGAAGGATTTAAGACAAGAGTGGAGGATTTAAGGCTGGACTTAAACATTTAAGACAAGAGTGAAGGTTTTAAGACAAGAGTGGAGGATCTAAGGCTAGACTTAACGATTTAAGACAAGAGTGGAGGATTTAAGGCTAGATTTAAGGATTTAAGACAAGAGTGGAGGATTTAAGGCTGGACTTAAACATTTAAGACAAGAGTGAAGGTTTTAAGACAAGAGTGGAGGATCTAAGGCTAGACTTAAGGATTTAAGACAAGAGTGGAGGATTTAAGGCTTGATTTAAGGATTTAAGACAAGAGTGGAGGATTTAAGGCTAGATTTAAGGATTTAAGACAAGAGTGGAGGATTTAAGGCTTGACTTAACGATTTAAGACAAGAGTGGAGGATTTAAGGCTGGACTTAAGGATTTAAGACAAGAGTGGAGGATTTAAGGCTTGACTTAACGATTTAAGACAAGAGTGGAGGATTTAAGGCTAGATTTAAGGATTTAAGACAAGAGTGGAGGATTTAAGGCTAGATTTAAGGATTTAAGACAAGAGTGGAGGATTTAAGGCTTGATTTAAGGATTTAAGACAAGAGTGAAGGTTTTAAGACAAGAGTGGAGGATCTAAGGCTAGACTTAACGATTTAAGACAAGAGTGGAGGATTTAAGGCTAGATTTAAGGATTTAAGACAAGAGTGGAGGATTTAAGGCTTGATTTAAGGATTTAAGACAAGAGTGGAGGATTTAAGGCTTGATTTAAGGATTTAAGACAAGAGTGAAGGTTTTAAGACAAGAGTGGAGGATCTAAGGCTAGACTTAACGATTTAAGACAAGAGTGGAGGATTTAAGGCTAGATTTAAGGATTTAAGACAAGAGTGGAGGATTTAAGGCTTGATTTAAGGATTTAAGACAAGAGTGAAGGTTTTAAGACAAGAGTGGAGGATCTAAGGCTAGACTTAACGATTTAAGACAAGAGTGGAGGATCTAAGGCTAGACTTAACGATTTAAGACAAGAGTGGAGGATTTAAGGCTAGACTTAAGGATTTAAGACAAGAGTGGAGGATTTAAGGCTTGATTTAAGGATTTAAGACAAGAGTGGAGGATTTAAGGCTAGATTTAAGGATTTAAGACAAGAGTGGAGGATTTAAGGCTTGATTTAAGGATTTAAGACAAGAGTGGAGGATTTAAGGCTAGATTTAAGGATTTAAGACAAGAGTGGAGGATTTAAGGCTGGACTTGAGCTTTTAAGACAAGAGTGAAGGATTTAAGACAAGAGTAGAGGATTTAAGGCTGGACTTAAACATTTAAGACAAGAGTGAAGGTTTTAAGACAAGAGTGGAGGATCTAAGGCTAGACTTAACGATTTAAGACAAGAGTGGAGGATTTAAGGCTAGATTTAAGGATTTAAGACAAGAGTGGAGGATTTAAGGCTTGACTTAACGATTTAAGACAAGAGTGGAGGATTTAAGGCTGGACTTAAGGATTTAAGACAAGAGTGGAGGATTTAAGGCTGGACTTAAGGATTTAAGACAAGAGTGGAGGATTTAAGGCTTGACTTAACGATTTAAGACAAGAGTGGAGGATTTAAGGCTAGATTTAAGGATTTAAGACAAGAGTGAAGGATTTAAGACAAGAGTGGAGGATTTAAGGCTGGACTTAAACATTTAAGACAAGAGTGAAGGTTTTAAGACAAGAGTGGAGGATCTAAGGCTAGACTTAACGATTTAAGACAAGAGTGGAGGATTTAAGGCTAGATTTAAGGATTTAAGACAAGAGTGGAGGATTTAAGGCTGGACTTAAACATTTAAGACAAGAGTGAAGGTTTTAAGACAAGAGTGGAGGATCTAAGGCTAGACTTAAGGATTTAAGACAAGAGTGGAGGATTTAAGGCTTGATTTAAGGATTTAAGACAAGAGTGGAGGATTTAAGGCTAGATTTAAGGATTTAAGACAAGAGTGGAGGATTTAAGGCTTGACTTAACGATTTAAGACAAGAGTGGAGGATTTAAGGCTGGACTTAAGGATTTAAGACAAGAGTGGAGGATTTAAGGCTTGACTTAACGATTTAAGACAAGAGTGGAGGATTTAAGGCTAGATTTAAGGATTTAAGACAAGAGTGGAGGATTTAAGGCTAGATTTAAGGATTTAAGACAAGAGTGGAGGATTTAAGGCTTGATTTAAGGATTTAAGACAAGAGTGAAGGTTTTAAGACAAGAGTGGAGGATCTAAGGCTAGACTTAACGATTTAAGACAAGAGTGGAGGATTTAAGGCTAGATTTAAGGATTTAAGACAAGAGTGGAGGATTTAAGGCTTGATTTAAGGATTTAAGACAAGAGTGGAGGATTTAAGGCTTGATTTAAGGATTTAAGACAAGAGTGAAGGTTTTAAGACAAGAGTGGAGGATCTAAGGCTAGACTTAACGATTTAAGACAAGAGTGGAGGATTTAAGGCTAGATTTAAGGATTTAAGACAAGAGTGGAGGATTTAAGGCTTGATTTAAGGATTTAAGACAAGAGTGAAGGTTTTAAGACAAGAGTGGAGGATCTAAGGCTAGACTTAACGATTTAAGACAAGAGTGGAGGATCTAAGGCTAGACTTAACGATTTAAGACAAGAGTGGAGGATTTAAGGCTAGACTTAAGGATTTAAGACAAGAGTGGAGGATTTAAGGCTTGATTTAAGGATTTAAGACAAGAGTGGAGGATTTAAGGCTAGATTTAAGGATTTAAGACAAGAGTGGAGGATTTAAGGCTTGATTTAAGGATTTAAGACAAGAGTGGAGGATTTAAGGCTAGATTTAAGGATTTAAGACAAGAGTGGAGGATTTAAGGCTGGACTTGAGCTTTTAAGACAAGAGTGAAGGATTTAAGACAAGAGTAGAGGATTTAAGGCTGGACTTAAACATTTAAGACAAGAGTGAAGGTTTTAAGACAAGAGTGGAGGATCTAAGGCTAGACTTAACGATTTAAGACAAGAGTGGAGGATTTAAGGCTAGATTTAAGGATTTAAGACAAGAGTGGAGGATTTAAGGCTTGACTTAACGATTTAAGACAAGAGTGGAGGATTTAAGGCTGGACTTAAGGATTTAAGACAAGAGTGGAGGATTTAAGGCTGGACTTAAGGATTTAAGACAAGAGTGGAGGATTTAAGGCTTGACTTAACGATTTAAGACAAGAGTGGAGGATTTAAGGCTAGATTTAAGGATTTAAGACAAGAGTGAAGGATTTAAGACAAGAGTGGAGGATTTAAGGCTGGACTTAAACATTTAAGACAAGAGTGAAGGTTTTAAGACAAGAGTGGAGGATCTAAGGCTAGACTTAACGATTTAAGACAAGAGTGGAGGATTTAAGGCTAGATTTAAAGATTTAAGACAAGAGTGGAGGATTTAAGGCTGGACTTAAACATTTAAGACAAGAGTGAAGGTTTTAAGACAAGAGTGGAGGATCTAAGGCTAGACTTAAGGATTTAAGACAAGAGTGGAGGATTTAAGGCTTGATTTAAGGATTTAAGACAAGAGTGGAGGATTTAAGGCTAGATTTAAGGATTTAAGACAAGAGTGGAGGATTTAAGGCTTGACTTAACGATTTAAGACAAGAGTGGAGGATTTAAGGCTGGACTTAAGGATTTAAGACAAGAGTGGAGGATTTAAGGCTTGACTTAACGATTTAAGACAAGAGTGGAGGATTTAAGGCTAGATTTAAGGATTTAAGACAAGAGTGGAGGATTTAAGGCTAGATTTAAGGATTTAAGACAAGAGTGGAGGATTTAAGGCTTGATTTAAGGATTTAAGACAAGAGTGAAGGTTTTAAGACAAGAGTGGAGGATCTAAGGCTAGACTTAACGATTTAAGACAAGAGTGGAGGATTTAAGGCTAGATTTAAGGATTTAAGACAAGAGTGGAGGATTTAAGGCTTGATTTAAGGATTTAAGACAAGAGTGGAGGATTTAAGGCTTGATTTAAGGATTTAAGACAAGAGTGAAGGTTTTAAGACAAGAGTGGAGGATCTAAGGCTAGACTTAACGATTTAAGACAAGAGTGGAGGATTTAAGGCTAGATTTAAGGATTTAAGACAAGAGTGGAGGATTTAAGGCTTGATTTAAGGATTTAAGACAAGAGTGAAGGTTTTAAGACAAGAGTGGAGGATCTAAGGCTAGACTTAACGATTTAAGACAAGAGTGGAGGATCTAAGGCTAGACTTAACGATTTAAGACAAGAGTGGAGGATTTAAGGCTAGACTTAAGGATTTAAGACAAGAGTGGAGGATTTAAGGCTTGATTTAAGGATTTAAGACAAGAGTGGAGGATTTAAGGCTAGATTTAAGGATTTAAGACAAGAGTGGAGGATTTAAGGCTTGATTTAAGGATTTAAGACAAGAGTGGAGGATTTAAGGCTAGATTTAAGGCTTTAAGACAAGAGTGGAGGATTTAAGGCTTGACTTAACGATTTAAGACAAGAGTGGAGGATTTAAGGCTAGATTTAAGGATTTAAGACAAGAGTGAAGGATTTAAGACAAGAGTGGAGGATTTAAGGCTGGACTTAAACATTTAAGACAAGAGTGAAGGTTTTAAGACAAGAGTGGAGGATCTAAGGCTAGACTTAACGATTTAAGACAAGAGTGGAGGATCTAAGGCTAGACTTAACGATTTAAGACAAGAGTGGAGGATCTAAGGCTAGACTTAACGATTTAAGACAAGAGTGGAGGATCTAAGGCTAGACTTAACGATTTAAGACAAGAGTGGAGGATCTAAGGCTAGACTTAACGATTTAAGACAAGAGTGGAGGATCTAAGGCTAGACTTAACGATTTAAGACAAGAGTGGAGGATTTAAGGCTTGATTTAAGGATTTAAGACAAGAGTGGAGGATTTAAGGCTTGACTTAAGGATTTAAGACAAGAGTGGAGGATTTAAGGCTTGATTTAAGTATTTAAGACAAGAGTGGAGGATTTAAGGCTTGATTTAAGGATTTAAGACAAGAGTGGAGGATTTAAGGCTTGATTTAAGGATTTAAGACAAGAGTGGAGGATTTAAGGCTAGACTTAAAATATTATCAACAAACGCACGTGAATAGCATGGAACATGGTGATGATTCTTCTAGAATGTAAACTCTTAGGCCTAATTACAGTTACTCACCTGCTCCCATATTGCATGTAAACAGCTTTGAATGCAGCAGTCCTCTTTCTCTATCCTGAAAGTCTGGAATCAACCAGATTTGCTTGACGTTTCTAAATTCCACTCGGACAAATGTGCTGGCTCTTGATGATGGTGTTGCTATCTCACAATCGTCTCTGTTTGCGCGATACAGAACTAGGTACAGCACAAATAGCTCACACTTCCATAACAGTAGTTCTGGTCTCATGCCTGCGTGCCAGTAACACACAAGAATACACGACACAGTGTGTAGATCGGTCAGATGGAAGTCGCTCAAAATAAAACAAGACCATGAATTGTTTACATCCACGTGTGACTATCTTGCAGAAGAATAATGCATGTTTAACGGTTCACATTTTATAGCTTAAGAAAAGAATAACTTCCCAATGATTAATTCACATGTTTGAAACGTAATAAAGAAAAAGATTCAACTGTTTATTTCATACCTTCCACTGTTTATTGTATACCTTATACTGTTTATTTCATATCTTCCATTGTTTATTGTATACCTTACACTGTTTATTTCACACCTGCCACTGTTTATTTCACAACATCCACTGTTTATTGTATACCTTACAATGTTTATTTCATACTTTCCACTGTTTATTGTATACCTTCCATTGTTTATTGTATACCTTACAATGTTTATTTCATACTTTCCACTGTTTATTGTATACCTTCCATTGTTTATTGTATACCTTACACTGTTTATTTCACACCTACCACTGTTTATTTCACATTTTTAAGCGCAATAAAGAAACATAGTCCACTGTTTATTGTATACCTTCCATTGTTTATTGTATACCTTACACTGTTTATTTCACACCTACCACTGTTTATTTCACACCTACCACTGTTTATTTCACACCTGCCACAGTTTCACTACACACTTTAGAGCACAATTAGAGCAAATAAGAAAAAATAACTCTTTATAGTTTATCACCTTTTAAATTTTTTACACTGTAACTTCCCACTACATCGATCTTCATTTCTCAAAAAAAAAAAAAAAAAAAAAAAAAAGAGAGAAAAAACACATCACAGCGTGTTTCAACATAATTTTTTTCTCACCTAAAAAACAGTAAATAATAAATGATTATTTATTGCAATTTAAGTAAAATTAAAAATAGTTTACGTTTTGTATAATTTTTTTTACCAAACGAAAACACCGAATAACAGCAAGTATGTGGCTCGGAATTATTCACGTTCGTAGTCAATTTTAATAATAACATTTCATTAATGCAAATCATTCTTGGTCTTCTTCTTCGCTGCATAAGAGAAGGGGAGGAGGTTGTGTGGGACAAGGATGTATAAAATGAGTGGAAAAGAGGCGTGATTAATCCGGAGTTCTTTGTAGGAAAAGCTGATGCTTTTACAATCAACACCTTACAGGAACAATGGGACGGCATGCGCTTCGAGAAATGCTAGGACGAGAGATGGAGCATATATGGGCGTGGTTGCTGCAGAGACTGATTCATTCAATAGAATCATCATCATCACATACCTGGCCTGCTGGCGTAGGTGATCATGTCTCTCCATAACGTTCGATCACGACAGTTATTTACCATTTCTGTTGTTGACCTTCTGCCATGCCATTCTCTTAAATTGTCTGGTATCTTTTCTCCTTGCTTCCCTCTATCTCTTCGTCCCTCAATTTTCCCAGTTGTTACAATATATTCCAGTTGTTCTCTTCTCATTACATGGCCCAAAAAAATGATGATTGTTTCTTCCTAATATTGGAAATATGCTCTCTTTTTGCTTTGGCCTCTCTCAGAACCTCTTCATTACTCTTCTTAGCTGTCCATGGTATTCTCAATATTCTTCTGTAAAACCACATTTCTACAGACTTCAGTGATTTTCTTGTCTGTTGACAAATTTTCAACGATTCACATCCATATGTTAAGACTGGCTCTACATAACATTTAAGAACTATTTTTCTTGTTTCTTGTTTCGCGTGCTAAAACGTCGGTTTTAGTCTCGTAATTTACCTTTACTTTACCTTTTTTGTTTCTATTGTATTCAATATAATAGAATAGAATAGAATAGAATAGAATAGAATAGAATAGAATAGAATAGAATAGAATAGAATAGAATCCTTTTTTTGGTGATCAAGGAAGAATAATATTACGTAATAAAAATACCTAACTAGCTTGATACAAATTAAAGAATGGCGGTGGATCACTTGGATGCCAAACATGGTCACTTATGACTAAATGTAAAAGAAAGCGTGTCGCCACAGAGCAGCGATAATTGAGAAAAGTACTTGGAATAAACAGAAAAGACAGAATCAGAAATGACAATATAAGAGCAAAAGTAGGCATTGAGCCAATCCTAAGCTACATACAGAAACAACAAATAAACTGGTTTGCCCATCTAGAAAGAATGCTGTGTGATTCCTTACAATACAAAGCAGATATTAAAAGAGGAGAAGGGAGAAAAGAAAGAGACAGACCCAGAGTAAGATGGACAGACAACATGAAAGAAATGTTACAACAACATCAATTGACAATGAATGACGCCGTCAAAAGGGCGAGAGCCAGAACTTTGTATCTCCCTCGACACCGGAACCGGTTCAAGATGAAGTGAAGAAATAAGAAGAAAATCAATAGAAGAGCTAAACTGCTAGGATATCAGACACAAGAGTTAAAGGATAACAATTGAAGAGAACGTAAATGAGCTACACCATAATATTCTCAGGAGTCGGTTAGACATCATCATCAATTACCAAGCCTGCTGGCGTAGGTGATCATGTCCCGCCACAACATATGATCTCAACAGTTATTCATCATTTCTATTGTTGACTTTCTGTCAAGCCATCCGCTTAAACTGTCTGGTATCTTTTCTCTTTGCTTCCCTTTATCTCTTCGTCCCTCAACTTTCCCAGTTCTCACAATATATTCCAGCTGTTCCCTTCTCATAATATGGCCAAAAAATGTTTGTTTCTTCCTAATATTGGAAATTAGCTTTCTTTTCGCTTTGGCCTCTTTCAGAACGTTTTCATTACTCTTCTTAGCTGTCCATGATACTCTCAACATTCTTCTGTAAAACCACATTTCTACAGTCTCCAGTGATTTTCTTGTCTGTTGTCCTATTGTCCATGGTTCACATCCATATGTTAAGACTGGACCTACATGTTAAGACGGCTAGACAGAAACAACAAAATACTAATTGGGCTTCGGCATAGACCCATATTTACAGAACAAATGTTAGGAATGCACAATCTCTCAAAAATAGCCAACTTCAGGAAACTACTTTGAGAAGAAACACAAATAAGCACACAAATCTATTCACCTTGTTACCAGAACGAGATGGACCAATGATATGAATCACTAAACTAAATTATCTACAAGACGGATAAAATCAGGGGCATATTAACGATGGATAACTTTAATGGCAGGCTAGTGAAACGTTACAATGAAAACTTAGAAATCTTGGTAAACAAAGGCGATAATTCAGCTGATGGAAACGAAGATGAAATCAGATTATGTAATTAATTGTGTTAATTATGTAGTCAATTGACAAGTACATCGCCAACAAGTTCTTCAAATACAGAAACAAGCCGTTGTCCCTCAGCAATTGAGTTTGGGAAACGAAGTGTTAGTGACGTCACTGTAGTGAGCTTCAGATTGTCTGTAGTGATGTAGCCAGCTTCCTTCCTCGCTACCTTTTCTTCTCAGAGAATATCTCTGGTACCTATTTATAAAGGTTGGTTGGACCCCGACAGTTAATGTCGGAAAATAGTTGCCTGAACTGGTATTGCAGCTTTTAATCGTCAGGTCGGTTATGTATATCCTGAATCTTCAGGTCGGTCATTTAAACCCTGGATCTTTAGGTCGGTTATTTAAACCCTGAATCTTCAGGTTCGTCATTTAAACACTGAATCTTCAGGTCGGTCATTTAACCACTGAAATTTTTTCATGTCGGTCATTTAAACCCTGAATCTTTAGTTCGTTCATTTAAAAACTGAATCTTTAGTTCGGTCATTTAAAAACGGAGTCTTTAGGTCGGTCATTTAAATCCTGAATATTCGGGTCGGTCATTTAAATCTTGAATCTTCAGGTCAGTCATTTAAACCCCGAATCTTCAGGTCAGTCATTTAAACCCCGAATCTTCAGGTCAGTCATTTAAACCCCGAATCTTCAGGTCAGTCATTTAAACCCTGAATCTTCAGGTCAGTCATTTAAACCCTGAATATTCAGGTCAGTCATTTAAACCCTGAATCTTCAGGTCAGTCATTTAAACCCTGAATATTCAGGTCAGTCATTTAAACCCCGAATCTTCAGGTCAGTCATTTAAACCCTGAATATTCAGGTCGGCAGGTGAGTGCACTAACCGCAACGTTACTCGGCCTCCAAAAACACAGAGTGGCGTATATACATCTGGTAGAAGCGGAACCTCTCCAGAGGAATAGCCAAAGAGGAAGACCACAATATTCTTGGAGAAGACAAGAGGAAGCAGAGATGGAGACGATGTGGAATGCATGAAATGGTTTTAAAACAAGGATAAGAAACAGACGGTTTGGAATGTATTTGTTGAAGACTTATGCTCAAAAGAAAATTGAAAGGAAAAATAAGAAAAGAAGAAGACGACACGTGGAACCACCCTTTGTGTTGATGCCAACAAGATTTGAAACTAACAAGAACAAAGGAAGAGAAAGGAGTATAGGACAATAAAGGTAAAGGTACGAGACTTGAATCGGCGTCTTAGCACGAGGGTTTTTATCCGTATGTGCTCGGCCGCCTATCCAGATGTGTTCGGAGACGACTGTTTAGTGCCTCCTCAAACATCGTAACTCACGAGTGAGGCAATTTGTCTTGTTTGAATATTGTTTCATCATCATCAAGTACCGTGCCTACTGGCCTAGGTGATCATGTCTCTCCACAATTTTCGATCTCGGCAGCTATTTATCATTTCTGTTGTTCACCTGCTGCCAAGCCATTCTCTTATGCTGTCTGGTATCTTTTCTCTTTGCTTCCCTCTATCTCTTCGTCCCTAATTTTTCCAGTTGTTACAATATATTCCAGTTGTTCTCTTCTCATTACATGGCAAAAAAGATGATTGTCTGTTCCTAATATTAGAAATTAGTTCTCTTTTTGCTTTGCCCTCTTTCAGAACTTTTTCATTACTCTTCTTAGCTGTTCATGGTACTCTCAACATTCTTCTGTAAGACCACATTTCTACAGACTCCAGTGATTTTCTTGTCTGTTGTCCTATTGTCTATGATTCGCATCCATATGTTAAGACTGGCTGTATATAACATCTAAGAACTCTTTTTCTTGTTTCTATTGTCAAAAATGGATTGCATAGTATCTTCCTCATTTTTTGGAAAGCTGCTTTTGCCTGAGCCATTCTGCATCTCACCTCTCTTGCACATCTTCCGTCTGAGGTTAACAAAGTTCCCAAATATTTAAATTCATTTACCTGTTTTAATATTGTTCCACTTGTCTTTATTTTGCACTGAGGTGATGTCTCTTTCTTTGTTGTTACCATTACCTCTGTCTTTTTGCTATTAAGGCTGAGTCCTTTATTTTTTGCTTTCCTTCACTATAATGTCCAACATTTCTTGTAACTCATTTTCACTCTTAGCGATTAAGACTGTATCATCAGCATACCTTAAATTATTTATATTATGACCTCCAATTGTTATTCCAGGCATGTCCCTTATGGATCTTAAAATAATCTCACAATAAATATTAAACAAATCTGGTGACAGCACACAACCTTGTCTAACACCCTGTTTTATTTGTTGAAATATTCCCAATTGGTTTCCAGTTCTTATGGCCACTGTTTGTTGTCAGTACATGTTCTTCATTATTCTTAGATCTTTGCTGTCTACGTTTATGCTTTCTAAAATTGTGATTATTTCTTGGTGCTTAACTTTATCAGATGCCTTGGTGTAATCTATGAAACATAGGTATAGATCTGTTTTCACCTCTATGGCTCTTTCTACTAAAGATCTTATGATATAAATGGCATTGCTTGTTCCTTTATCTCTAACAAAACCACACTGTTCATCGCTAATTTCTGTACTGATTTTGTTTCGCACTCTTCGCATGATGATTCTTAGTAATATCTTAGTCATATGATTCATGAGGCTTATTGTGCGGTGATCATCGCATTCAATCGCACCCGATTTCTTTGGTAGGGCTATGAATATTGATTTGAGCATGTCGTCTGGTATATATCCGCTGTTGTAGATCTTCCTTTTTCTTCTTTTCTCTTTTCACTGATACCTAAAAGGTGTCGTAGTTTATATCATTTGTCGTTCTTGAGCTGCTGGAATTGTCTGAATTAGTGATTTTCATTTGTTGTTACATGTCTCTGTCACTGCATCTATCCTTCTTCTTCTGGGTCGTCCTCTTGGTCTTTTTCCATGCATTCTCGAGAAGAACGCCCTTGATGGTGATTGATGAGGATTCATTCTGACCAGGTGGCCAAACCATTTAAGCTGTTGTTGTTCTATATAGTCCTGGCAGGGTTTTTTTCCTACCGTTTTCTTATGGTTTCATTTGGTATTCTATCTCTTCTTGTGTTGTTTGTTACTTTTCTCAAGCATCGCATTTCACATTTATTTATCTTTCTTAAATGTGATTTAGAAAGGGTCCATGTTTGACTTTCATAGCACAAAGTTGGTATGAAAATGCTATTTATCATTTGTTGTTTAGCTGGCATAGAAATGTTTGGATGTCTTAGCAATGGTGAAAGCTGGTATGTGACAGCATTTGCTTTTTGTATTCTCATGTCAATTTCTCTGTCTAGTTTTCCATCTTCTGTGAAAATTGTGCCCAAATACTTGAATTCTTCTACTTGTTTTATTTCTTTATCTTTGATCTTAATGTTTAATAGGTGTCTTAATTTACTTATTCTCATAGCCTCTGTTTTTGCTGTGTTAATTTTCATACTGTAGTTTGTGCAGCTTTTATCTAGAGATGTTAAATGCTGTTGTAGCAGGTTTTTATCCTCATATATTAGGCATTGGTCATCTGCGAATAGTAGCTCGTTGGTGTTGGAGTTTTCTACCTCTATGTTATTATTTGATTTGTCCTTATTGTTGGTTGTTTCCTGATTTATTTTGTCCATATATATGATGAAGAGGAGTGGTGAGAGGACACATCCTTGTCTTACACGGGTTGTAACCTGAAACCATTCTGACAGACCTTCTGATGTTCTAACGGCACTTTTACTGTTTTTATATAGCGCAATTATATTATCTAGTAGTTGTCCTGCTACCCCGTAGGTTTCTAAAGTTTGCCAAAGTTTGTTCCTGTCCACACGATCAAATGCTTTTTCCTGATCTATAAACACTATATTTAGGTTTCTGTCATATTCTATTGTTTTTTCACGTAATTGCCTCAGTGTAAATATAGCATCTGTACAGCTTTTGCCTTTTCTGAATCCGAATGTGGAGCTTCTGGTGTGTGACTGTGCTGGCAACACGATACAACTTTCGATGGAAGTCAAATTTAAATTATAAGTGAATCTCAATGCCCGTAGTAAAAGAGATGCAGGCGTTCTTGTGCTACTTCGAGCGGATTTATTTGTGATTTATTCTTACAGTTTGTGCTGTTGTAGATATCATTCAATATTTTTGTTATTAATTCTATTCCAAAATCACCCATGGCTTCAATCTCTTCTTTAGTTTTATTATCTGGTCCAGGAGCTTTGACTGCTTTCATATTGTCAAGGCATCTTCCACTTCTTCTCTGAGTATTTCTGGTCCTTCTCCATTATCCTTAATAGTTACTTCCGTTCGTTCATCATTATAAAGATCTTTAATGTATTCTGTCCATCGTTCCCTTATGTTTTCTGAATATTGTTTAGTAGCTCTAAATTCATTTTTTCGGTGTCTTATGATTTCATCTTTTGTTTTGTTTTCTTTCCATCCAACTTTTTCCTATTCTTCTATAAATCCACATTTCAAAGCTTTCAATTGTATGTTCTGTTTTCTTGTTTTAATGTCCATGTTTCTGCATCATACAGGAATCTTGAGAAGATATAATATTTTCCTATTCTTAGTTTTAGCCCAGGTGTTATTTGTTTTGATGTTAGTATATTTTTCCTGGCATTAAAATTTCTTTTTGCATTCCTACTGATTTGTTTATTTACGTTTTATACTTTCCATCACTGATTATAGTATGTCCACGATAGAAGAGAATCCAAGAATAATATTTCTTAATTATTACTGAACATATTTTAATAAATGTGATACAAGGCTATCGCTTGTTGGAAAAATATATTGAAAAAAAATGCAATAGTTTATTATAGACACATGAGTAGCTTCTGTGTCCGCAATGAAGTGGTCCTGGAGTTTCTTTATATTAACACTTCTTTTTCTGTTGTTGGTCACTTGCATAAAACGGGACCAGAATAGCATAATGAATGTGTAGATCTCTATATGTTATTAAAATATCAATATACAGTATTTTATTGATTTAAATCAGAGGTTTTCAAAATTATGTATGTGATGGCTCCAACCGTGTCATAAAATCGTTGTAAAAACTCTGTGCTTTTCAAACTAATTATACTATACCCTCTGCTGGACTTAAAACTAAAACCAAAGTACAAAAGCCTGAGAATTGCCATTTTGTGATATAGAAATCACCCTTATATTTGCCACGGAATATCTTTGCTTCCATCCGCACTGGATCGCTCATTGTTCCAATCAGTTCTTCATTATTCCATAAACATCATCATTCACAAACATCAAAACCTCATCAAGTGAAAACCGGGAACTTCTGGGTAGGAACTTCGTCGCCCTCTTGGATCTAATGAGGCGCGATCCCATCTAGTTGAAGCGATTCTTAAGCTGTGGTCCGCGGCCCCAAGGGATTCGCAGTGCCGTAACAAGGGGTCCGCAAAAGGTTTGAAGCATAGTGTGGTATCGTGTAGCTAGATAGAAATAGAGAATGAATGAATTAACGAATGAATAAAAACCCAAAAGAATATAAAACCTGGGAATCCGCGACAACAAGATGTATTTAATAGGGGTCTGCGACAACAAGACGTATTTAATGGGGGTCCGCGACAACAAGACGTATTTAATGGGGGTCTGCGACAACAAGACGTATTTAATGGGGGTCCGCGACAACAAGACGTATTTAATGGGGGTCCGCGACAACAAGACGTATTTAATGGGGGTCTGCGACAACAAGACGTATTTAATGGGGGTCTGCGACAACAAGACGTATTTAATGGGGGTCTGCGACAACAAGACGTATTTAATGGGGGTCTGCGACAACAAGACGTATTTAATTGGGGTCCGCGGCAACAAGACGTATTTAATGGGGGTCTGCGACAACAAGACGTATTTAATGGGGGTCTGCGACAACAAGACGTATTTAATGGGGGTCCGCGACAACAAGACGTATTTAATGGGGGTCTGCGACAACAAGACGTATTTAATGGGGTCTGCGACAACAAGACGTATTTAATGGGGGTCTGCGACAACAAAACGTATTTAATGGGGGCTGAAACAACAAGACGTATTTAATGGGGGTCTGCGACAACAAGACGTATTTAATGGGGGTCTGCGACAACAAAACGTATTTAATGGGGCTGAAACAACAAGACGTATTTAATGGGGGTCTGCGACAACAAGACGTATTTAATGGGGGCCTCGACAACAAGACGTATTAAATGGGGGTCTGCGACAACAAAACGTATTTAATGGGGGTCTGCGACAACAAAACGTATTTAATGGGGGTTGAAACAACAAGATGTATTTAATGGGGGCTGAAACAACAAGATGTATTTAATGGGGGCTGAAACAACAAGATGTATTTAATGGGGGCTGAAACAACAAGATGTATTTAATGGGGGCCTCGACACCAAGACGTATTTAATGGGGGTCCGCGGTAAAGGAAAATTTGAGAACCGCCTCTTTAGTAGAAAGCTTCATATTCTCTTCTTTCTATGTCTAATGGGGCCTCTCTAGCGGATTAATTGTCAGATTTCAGTAAGAAAAGTGAAAATAATGTTTCGTTTAACAGTTGCTCTATAACACTTCTATAACACGGCACTAGTCACACAACTGTTATCGACCCCACACAATTTCAGACAACTATATATATATCAGTGACGTATTCTCCATGCTACCGCAGCTACCGCCGGTAGCCCGAACTTATTAACGAAATACAAAAGGCAATGATAATTTATTATATTTTTAAAAATAATTATGTTACAAATTTACGAATATTCTATTACACATTTCGTAGGCCAATATGATTTATTTGCTTTGATTTGCATTTGTTAAAGGCAGGTTTTCCTTTGGCCACTAAAACGTTTGTGAATTAAACCGAAACTACTCTACATTGAAACCTCTAGTAGCTAGCGGTACATTTTTCCTCTATCCGGACCTAGTATTAACGACCTTGACATTCAAATATGGGAGCCAAAATAATATAGCGGGTTCTACCGCTAGAGGAATGCGGTTTTATGGGTTATTTTTAGCTCTAGCCAATAAGAAGCGTTAAAAGTGAAAGTGAAACTATGTCTGATTACCGAAACGTCCTTAGCTATTTATAACAACGTTATGCGCATCAGCATCTGTAGAAAGAACGTTTTCTGCTCTCAAGAGAATCAAATCTTATTGTCTCTCAACTCAGACACAAGAACGCTTACCTGGTTTGGCATTAATGTCCATTGAAAAATCATTCCCTCAGAAACCTATAAACCAACCCAACAGTACTTTCAATGACAAAGTCATCAGTAGATTTTCGTCCCAAACAAGACGGATATAATTAACACATAAATAAATAAGTAAATAAAACATAGTGATGTCATTAGAAAAAATTACTTTATGCTAGCCTACTGAATATAATGTATGTTTTTATTTATTATGTCAGTGGTAGCCCAGACCCCCAAAAACAGTATCATCATCATGTGCCATACCGGTTGGCGTAGGTGATCATGTCCCTTCACAATCTTCTATTCACAGTGCATCGTATCAGTTCTGTTGTTGACTGTTTTCCATGCCATGACACCAAGCTATCCAGTATTTTCTCTCTTTGTCGCCCGCGATCTCTCTTTCCTTTTATTTTGCCAGTTGTAACCAAGTATATTGGAGGCTTATATTGGAGGAACACATTGAAAAGCAAAAACCTTTTGTACTTAACTTCATCGACTTCAAAAAAGCATTTGATAGTATTCATAGAGATTCTTTGTGGAAAATTCTGAAGCAATATGGCTTACCATCAAAATCATAAATATTATCAAAGACATGTATGATGGTTACACATGTGCAGTTCGAACAGAGGAAGGACTGAGCGAATGTTTCCCAATAGAAACTGGGGTTAAACAAGGATGTATTTTATCGCCCTTGTTATTTGGAATTGTTATGGACTTCATAATGAAGAAATGCTGCACTGGTAATAAAGGCATCGAATGGATACAAGGAGACCATTTGGAGGACCTGGACTTTGCTGATGACATAGTTCTCATCAGCAATCAGATAAAAACGATGCAGGAAAACACAAATGAACTATCATCAATAGCCAGCAAAATTGGGCTTGAGGTCAATCATGAAAAGACTAAAGTCATGAAAAGTTTAATTCCAACAAGTGACAAAATATACATGGAAAACAAACCAGTAGAAGAGATCGATCACTTCATCTATCTTGGAAGTCACATTGATCGAGAAGGGGATACGAGCAAAGAAATTAGAATCAGACTGGCTAAAGCAGCAATGTCTTTCAGAAGCCTTGAAAAGTTGTGGAAATCAAAACTCATTAGCACAAACACAAAACTTAGGCTATTCAAATCAGTTGTACTATCAACCCTTACGTATGCGTGTGAAAGCTGGAAAACAACAAGAGATATAGAAACAAAGTTGAACGCATTTGAAAATAAATGTCTAAGGAAAATACTTGGTATAGAATGGAACGAATTCAAAACAAACGAGGAAATTAGAGAAATCGCCAATCAACCACTAATATCTTCAGTAATAAAGAAAAGACGATGGTCATACGTTGGACATGTGATGAGAAGAGATAATAATCGAATAGCAAAGCAAGCCCTCATATGGGAAACAACAGGTAAAAGAAAAAGAGGAAGACCCAGGGAGACACTGAGAAGAACATTGATGAGAGAGGCAAGAGCAGCAGGAATCGGCTCCCTCAATGAGATAGAACTGCTTGCACAGAACAGAGACAGATGGCGAGATTTGATAAAATATCTTTAAAAGAAAACTGCTAGAACAAAAATTCATATAGGAGAAGGTGTATCTTGGTCTACGCCCTATGGGCCGGTTACGGCTCGAAAGGTCAATAGATAGAACCAAGTATTCCAACTTTCCTCTTCTCATGATGTGCCCGAAAAATGTTGATTGCTTCTTTCTGATGTTTTTTAAGATCTCCCTTTTTGTGTTGGCCTCTTTGAGAACTTCTTCATTGGTCTTTTTAGCTGTCCAGGGAACTTTCAACATTCTTCTGAGAAATCCCATCTCTGTGGCCTCTAATCGTCTTTTCATTTGTTTGTCTACTGTCCATGATTCGCTTCCATAGGTCAGAATTAGTTCTATATAGCACCGACGAACTCTCTTTCTCATTTTTATTGACATAGATTTGTTGCATAAGATATTTTTCATTTTCTGAAATGCTATTTTGGCCTGAGCTATTCTGCTTTTTATTTCTATGGTGCATCTCCCATCTGATGTTATTATTGTGCCCAAGTATTTGAAACGTTGCAATTGTTTCAAATTTGTCTCGTTTATTTTTATGCTGCATGATGGTGGTGATTGTCTCTTCGATATAACCATTACTTCTGTTTTCTTACTATTCAGACTGAGACCTTTCTTGTTGCTTTCTTTTACTATTATGTCTATCATTTCTTGTAGTTCATTCTCTGTCTCTGCTATTAAGACTGTGTCATCCGCATATCGCAAATTATTTAAGTTGTGACCGTTGACTTCAATTCCTTTTTTGTCTACTAATGATCTCATAATATACTCGCTGTAAAGTGAAAACAAAAATCCGGCGACAGAATACAGCCTTGTCTGACTCCTTGCTTTATATATACCAGTATACGCCACTGATATATATATATATATATATATATACATATATATATATATATATATATATATATATAGAGAGAGAGAGAGAGAGAGAGTGAGAGAGTGAGAGAGGGAAAGTGAATGCGAGAGAGATGATGAGATAGAGGACAATTGAGGAGAGAGTGAAAGAGAGGGAGCATAAGAGAGAGATTAAAAAGAGGCAGAGAAAAGGAGAGTGAATGAGAGGGGAAGAGAGGGAGAAAGAGAGAGGAGCAGATAGAGTGTGGGAGATTGCAAGAGGGATGGCGAGAAAGAGAGAGAGTGAGTGAATGAGAGGGGGAGAGAGGCTTAGAGAGGCATAGAGTGGATGAGGGGGAGAGAGAAAGAACATTAGAAGAACTACTGAGAAAGTTTATTTGTTGTGATGTCTCAATGCTAACACACACAGCCATCAATTACGCTTTTTTAAAGATAGTGCACACTTTGGTGATTATTACCCATAAATACATAAATTGTATTATAAAAACAAACAAATTAAAATCCATTATTGCTCAACCGTCCGTGCCAATGGAAACATCGGAATTAACATCTCATCTCATTGAAGGATCCAAATAAAGATACGCAGCTGCAGTCTTTATCATAGCAGCTACAGGACACGCCAATAGACATAAGGCGTGGCCGCACCGAAAGTGAACACAACCGAACTGTCCTCTGTCATACGATATCATTTATCGTAAGCAATCGGAATATCGAAATACAATCCTGATGAAACACTCAGTTCACGGTGTGCACAGATCACTAAACCCTTTAGATCCAGCAGCAAGCCGGACTTGGTATATGAGGAAACTGCAACAAAGAACGCTTTTTAGAAAAAGCCTCAACGGTTCCTGCTGCTTTTCCGCCATATTGACCGGAATGTCCTGTTCTTTATATAATCCCATAAAACAGTTCTTCTTCAGCTTTCCATTCACCCGCCATGTTTGACGTTTATGTGTTGTGTTGCTATTAGACGGAATGACGCGATATCTGCACCGCTTCACCCTTCTTCATTTGTTCTATCATTGGTAGACAATGTTAACTCCTGAACAACTGTGTCTACAGGCAGCAGTGATTTGATCCAATTGTTTCCGACTTTAACTGTCTAGGGTTCTATAACGTGCCTAGAGGTTGTCCTGTTTTATCATCGGCATAAGGGAGTGCTAGATCTCACACGCTACGGACCGGGGAAGGTTAAGACCACTATTACAACTATCTTTACGACACATAGTACCATTGCTGGTGTATGTCGGAGGGCTCACGATAGAACCAGAGTGATAAAGGCCGGTTGCTCAAAGCAACCGCCACGACGTGTGAGACTCAGGATTGTTATTTCATCCCCGATAGAAAAATTCCTTTCTCGTACACATACTTATATGCACGATATATATCACGGACCTTAACATTTTGTAAACATATTTAACATTTATCACCACAATTAACACACCAACCAACATACCAACAAGTACGGTGCTGAAACATGGACATTAGACAAGAATACAGAACAGAGAATTGAAGCCTTTGAAATGTGGATATATAGAAGAATAGATAGAATTGGATGGAAGGAAAAGAAAACAAACGATGAAGTCTTAAAACAACTAAAAATGAAAAGAGAACTACCGGACACAATTAGAACAAGACAAATGCGATTCTTGGGCCATGTTAAAAGACACAACAGCCTACTGAAAGTAATCCTGGAGGGGAAAATACAAGGTAAAAGAGGCAGAGGCAGACCAAGATTAACATGGACGAGTAACATCAAAAGATGGACAAATCAGCCTATGACAACCTGCACCATCAAAGCAAGAGACGGAGCAGAATGGCGCTCCATGGAAGCCAACCTTCGTTGCGGAGACGGCACTCGATGATGATGATGATGATCACCACAATTATTGAAGATGAATGAGGAACAATTACATTATCAAGCATTGGTAACGGGCGAATGAAAGCTGTCATGCATTGAACACGAAGTGAGAAGAAAGAACCATCGGTAACGCCAGTGTATTGGAGCTAGAAACGCTTTTCATTAATCATGTATGGACATCAACAGAAAATAGCCCTACCGGTGTAGGTTAGAAGTGCATTCTTGCTTCATTGCGTGCACACAAGCATTACACAGACCTAAACATGATGAAATCATTTTCTTAATAGCAGTAAAATATAGATGGGAAAGATCTAAGAGCAATAATAAATATTTACTGATAGCCAAAATCAGCGGTAAGAAGTGACAAATGAGGTCACCAAAACCAGAAATTTATCAAGAATCAGAGATGTTTCCTCTCACATTTGATCTTTCTTTATCTCTACTTTCACTTGCAATTTACTTCACTTTACTCCACTTTACTTCACTTTAGTTAATTTTATTTCACTTTATTTCACTTTACTTTACTTCACTTCACTTAATTTAGTTCAATTTACTGTACTTCACTTGAGTTAACTTTACTTTAGTTCACTTCACTTTAGTTCAATTTACTTTACTTTACTTTAATTCACTTTACTTTAGTTAATTTTACTTCACTTTACTTTAGTTCACTTCACTTTAATTTAGTTCAATACACTTTACTTTCGGTTGGCTTACCACGGCAACAGCCGGGGTTCGTAATCCTGGCGAGGACACCTGGTTTTACTAATTCCCTAAAAATTAGTAGGAGCCGCGATAGCTCAGTGGTTAGTGAACTGGACTACTACGGACAAGGGTAGGGTTCGATCCCAACCGACGGCTCCGGGTTCACCCAGCCTTAAATGGGTACCGGATTTTTTCTGGGAAAGTAAAAGCAGCACGGGCGTAATACCGACCACATTACCCCAAAATCATGTGCTGAAGGTCTGTAAAATATAGGGTCACTAACACCATATTTCCCTATACGCCACTTGGCGTGACGGGGGGTACTTTACTTTACTTACACTTTACTTTAGTTCACTTTACTTTACTTCACTTTTGTTAATTTTACTTCACTTTACTTTAGTTCACTTCACTTTACTTTACTTCACTTTAGTTAACTTTACTTCACTTTACTTTAGTTCACTTCACTTTAGTTCAATTTACTTTACTTTACTTTAATTCCCATTACTATATTCTACTTAGAAACCAACAGAAGAGGTCAATTACACATAAAATTGATAGTCATAAACTGAAAGATGAAGCCATAAAGGAAAAGTTTAACATAGAGCTAAGTAATTGTTATACAGCACTCGGTGAAATAGACTTAGATATCAATGAGATGTGGGACTCACAGAGCAAAATACTAATGACAGCAGCAGAAGCAAGTGCTGGACTGAAGAAAATGGAAAAACGAGCTTGGATCTCAGACACCACGTGGAAATACATCAAAGAAAGAAGAGAAGCGAAGAGAGCCATGACTAATGTAAAGACAGATCTTGGAAAGGTTCTGGCAAAAGCAACATACAAAGAATTAGACAACAAAGTGAAAAGTTCAGCAAGAAGAGATACAAGAGCTTATATAGACAATTTGGCAGAGAAAGCAGAAACAGCTGCAATTACAGGAGACAGCAGAACTCTTTATACTGTGCAAAAGATGCTGACAAACACCTATACATCCAGTGGAACACCAATTCTAGACAAATCTGGATCAATGCTAACAACAAGCGCAGACATAAAAGCCCGTTGGGCGGAACACTTCAAAGAAATTCTTAACCGTCCACTACCCCACAGTTTAATAGATTTTGAAACTGAAACACCAGCAGCAGAATTAAATGTAAATTTAGATGACTTCACCTTGAGTGAAATAGAAACCACCTTAAAGCTTATGACCAATAACAAGGCTGCTGGAGAGGATAAGTTAACAGCTGAGATCCTCAAGGCAATTGATAGCCATAATCTAATACATCTCCAAAAAATGTTCAACATCATTTGGAAAACAGAGAAGACGCCTCATAAATGGAAAAAAGGAATCATTGTTAAGATCCCAAAAAAGGGCAATCTTAGAGATTGTAACAACTGGAGAGGCGTGACACTTTTGTCAGTTGCCTCAAAGTTATTCTGCAAAATCATCCTAAATAGAATACAGGATTCAATAGATACAGTAATGCGTGAAGAACAGGCTGGGTTTAGAAAAGGGAGAAGCTGTATTGACCACATTTTCACTCTACGACTTATATTGGAGGAACACATTGAAAAGCAAAAACCTTTTGTACTTAACTTCATCGACTTCAAAAAAGCATTTGATAGTATTCATAGAGATTCTTTGTGGAAAATTCTGAAGCAATATGGTTTACCATCAAAAATCATAAATATTATCAAAGACATGTATGATGGTTACACATGTGCAGTTCGAACAGAGGAAGGACTGAGCGAATGTTTCCCAATAGAAACTGGGTTAAACAAGGATGTATTTTATCGCCCTTGTTATTTGGAATTGTTATGGACTTCATAATGAAGAAATGCTGCACTGGTAATAAAGGCATCGAATGGATACAAGGAGACCATTTGGAGGACCTGGACTTTGCTGATGACATAGTCCTCATCAGCAGTCAGATAAAAACGATGCAGGAAAACACAAATGAACTATCATCAATAGCCAGCAAAATTGGGCTTGAGATCAATCATGAAAAGACTAAAGTCATGACTAGTTTAATTCCAACAGGTGACAAAATATACATGGAAAACAAACCAGTAGAAGAGATCGATCACTTTATCTATCTTGGAAGTCACATTGATCGAGAAGGGGATACGAGCAAAGAAATTAAAATCAGAATAGCTAAAGCAGCAATGTCTTTCAGAAGCCTTGAAAAGTTGTGGAAATCAAAACTTATCAGCACAAACACAAAACTTAGGCTATTCAAATCAAATGTACTATCAACCCTTACGTATGCGTGTGAAAGCTGGAAAACAACAAGAGATATAGAAACAAAGTTGAACGCATTCGAAAATAAATGTCTAAGGAAAATACTTGGTATAGCATGGAACGAATTCAAAACAAATGAGGAAATTAGAGAAATCGCCAATCAACCACTAATATCTTCAGTAATAAAGAAAAGACGATGGTCATACGTTGGACATGTGATGAGAAGAGATAATAACCGAATAGCAAAGCAAGCCCTCATATGGGAAACAACAGGTAAAAGAAAAAGAGGAAGACCCAGGGAGACACTGAGAAGAACATTGATGAGAGAGGCAAGAGCAGCAGGAGTCGGCTCCCTCAATGAGATAGAACTGCTTGCACAGAACAGAGACAGATGGCGAGATTTGATAAAATATCTTTAAAAGAAAACTGCTAGAACAAAAAAAAAAAAATCCATATAGGAGAAGGTGTATCTTGGTCTACGCCCTATGGGCCGGTTACGGCTCGAAAGGTCAATAGATAGATATTTTACTTTAGTTAATTTTACTTCACTTTACTTTAGTTCACTTCACTTTACTTTAGTTCAATTTACTTAATTTTACTTCACTTTACTTTAGTTCACTTCACTTTACTTCACATTACTTTAGTTCACTTTACTTCACTTGAATTTACTTTACTTCACCTCACTTCACTTTAATTCACTTCACTATACTTCCATTTAGTCGGCGGATCATTTTTATTGCACAACGTACAACTCCATATTTCTTTAATCCCCATCATTACACGTTCGTCAAGATGAACATGCCCATGACATACAAGCAAAAGTAAGAAAGTTGAATTCAGCTCAGATGCACAAATCCATAGCACCTGCGAAGACCTTGATTCCAACCGTTTTAATCGCCTCTTACGACAAGAGTGGCAAGTGACAGTGGCTCTGTTCCTTGGTCAGGACCCCGGTAGCCACACGGGCGAACTTCATTTACATTGTTGTTATAGATCCAGCGGTTCGTGAGCTGACGCCCTTCGGCCCAATGCCATGTAATAATACCTGCAAGAATTTCTGAGTTCCCTTGAGTTACGTACAAGGTGTTCCATTTATCAGGACTTTGATGAAGTTCAGTGAGCTTTGGGCAGTCAAAAAAGGCGACGTTCTACTGTTTTATGTGGGTGTTCATGGAGTGGACATGCTAGAGTTTGGTTTCGTTGTATTCTATTGGTGTGGTTGTTCAATGGTACATGACCGGAGTAGTATACAATGTTGTGACTTAGTCGCATTTAGGTGCTAAATTAACAAGATATATAGTAGGTGCGCCGCGCACCTACTATATATCTTTGTTAATTTAGCACCTAAATGCGACTTAGCGACGTTCTACTGTTTTATGTGGGTGTTCATGGAGTGGACATGCTAGAGTTTGGTTTCGTTGTATTCTATTGGTGTGGTTGTTCAATGGTACATGACCGGTTCTCAGTCTGAAGATGGTGTCAATCATAGGAGGAAGAGATATGTTTTACAGCACTCATAAAAAATGACAAATAAACAACAACAGAAAAAACAAAGAACAATATATGGTCCGAAACAGGATCGAACCCGTACTCCTTGGCACTGCGCCTTGCCACGAGAAGCCGAATGCTAGTGAACACTAACTAAAAAAATATTTTCACCTCTTCCTCCTATGATTCGCTGAATTATCGCCTCGGTAGTTTCACTCTATAATAATATTCATTTATTATTATTTTGTCTTCTGAAGATGCTGGGTTGGTCTCTTCTTCTTCTTCTTCTAAATTTCGGCTCCCACTGGAGCATAGGTCTTCAACAAACACTTTCCAAGCCGTTCTGTTTCTTGCCAATCTTTTAAGATCATTCCATATCTTTACCATCATCTTCATCTATGCTTCTGTCTGTCTTCTCCAAGAATTTCTTTGTCTTTTCTCCTGGGGATTCCAAAAAGGGCCTGTCGTGTAATACTGTAGCCGGCTTCCGCAGTGTGTGTCCTATCCAGCGCCATCGACTTCGCTGTATCTCTTTATCCACTGCTATTTGACTGGTATATTTCTATAATTCTATGTTAGAGATTTTGTCCTGCCATTTCCATCCTTTTTATTCTGCGTAAGCATCCATTAATGAAAGTCTGTATCTTCATGATTGTCAATTTTGTTGTTCTCCATGTTTCACAGCCATATAATAGGACTGACTTAACATTGAAGTTGAAAATTTTTATTTTTGTATTTAACCTAATTTCTTTGGACTTCCATATGTTTCCCAGTGCAACAAAAGCTCCTGTTGCTTTTGTTATCCTTATTTTTGTATCATTTTCTGTTCCTCCCTCTTTATATTCTATCTATCTATTGTTCTTTCGAGCCGAAGACGGCACATAAGGCAGAACCACAATCTTAAAAACAGAAACCTTGCGTGCCAAAATGGCACATATTGCAGAGATCACTGCTTCCAAAATCTATGGCTCTGTTTCCATAACAATACTTTTTACAATGACAACTTGTGAAGCCATCGATCAACCTCCTTAGTCGCCTCTTACGACATGCCTGGAAGGTCACAGTGTCAATATTCTTTACTACCTCATAATGAGGCCCCGGTAACACACGAAGGTCTTTTCATTACTGCCCAAATATAGGGTGTTTATAAAGTCTCACTACACTTGGTATCTAGGTCAATTTGAAAAAAATGTTTATGACGTCATCACAATATGTGCTCAATGGTAAGTTCACTTGTTGCGACAGTTTTCTTAATGACTTGTCTGGACTTTTAAGGATTCTGTCTTGGATATCTAAACATATTTCATCATTCACAGCAGGCCTACCAGATCGTGGAGCATCTTCCACATTTCCAGTAGCAATAAACTTATTCAACAAATTTCATTGACAGTGGGAGCACATATTGTGATGACGTCATAAACATTTTTTTTTCAAATTGACCTAGATACCAAGTGTAGTGAGACTTTATAAACACCCTGTATATTATTATTTTGTCTCCTGAAGATGGTGGTTTGGTCTCATCTTTTTAGATTATTAATATTGTCATGGGGTTTGGTCTCTTCTTTTTACATTATTAATATTGTCATGGTGGTTTGGTCTCTTCTTTTTACATTATTAATATTGTCATGGTGGTTTGGCCTCGTCATGTATTTAAAAAACTCTCTCCCTGTTTTTCCCGTGGCCCATCAATTCATCTTCTCCACTGTTGGTGTTTATTATTTTATGGGCTATGTTTTAAAAAAAAAAAATATCGATGTGAAGTTGTATCTGTCTGGATCATTCTTAGCTAATGTATCTACCTTATCAATTGCTGGTGTTTTGCGGTGTCCTGGGATCCAGTGTATCACTTGCCTTACTTGTATTATTGATGTTTTCTCACTTATGTTACTTCACTTTACTTTCCTATACCTATGTTGTCTTTCAATGCCGAGAGAAAGTGGAGTACTATTTGGGTTGCTCTATTATTTTTCTCTCGCATATTTTTCATATGAAAAGACGATTAGAGGCCACAGAGATGGGATTTCTCAGAAGAATGTGGAAAGTTCCCTGGACAGCTAAAAAGACCAATGAGAAAGTTCTCAAAGAGGCCAACACAAAAAGGTAGCTCTTAAAAAACATCAGAAAGAAGCAATCAACATTTTTCGGGCACATTATGAGAAGAGGAAAGTTGGAATACTTGGTTACAACTGGCAAAATAGAAGGAAAGAGAGATCGCGGACGACAGAGAGAGAGAGAAAATACTGGATAGCTTGGTGTCATGGCATGGAAAGCAGTCAACAACTGATACGATGCACTGTAGATAGAAGATTGTGAAGGGACATGATCACCTACGCCAACCGGTATGGTACATGATGATTATATTTTTCAACGTGATGTCCGATATTGATTGATCCAATGTTTTCTTGGATCCTCTTTCCTCTCTTGACTTAGAGTGTTAATGTTCTCTCTCGTATGTTGTCTGATGGTGATCGGTTCACATAATAAACAAATGTGATCTGTTGTTTCTTAAAATGGTCCAGTACAGGTGTTACTCCAGCCGGTCGCTTCTGATTCTGTATCTTCTCGTCACGTTCAGCATTTTTCCCAGGCCTGCCACGTTCAGTATTCTACCCAGCGTGTCACGTTCATTATGTCATCTACTTTATGACGACTTCCTTTCTCCTATTCATTGGTGATCATGATCAGCGAATCAGATTTGTCCACGATCCAACGACATCTTCAAGCTAGTAAAAAAAAGTAAAGTACCCCCGTCACGCCAAGTGAAGTATAGGGAATATGGTGTTAGTAACCATAAATTTTACAGACCTTCGGCACATGATTTTTGGGGTAATGTGGTCGGTATAACGCCCGTGCCGCACTACTTTCCCTGAAAAAAATCCGGTAACCATTAAAGGCTGCGTGAACCAGAAGCCGTCGGTTGGGATCGAACTCTACATCTTGTCCTTTGTAGTCCAGTTCACTAACCACTGAGCTATCGCGGCTCCCTCTTCAGACTATGGCCTGAGCAAAACTACTTCTCAGTCGGGCCAAGCCTAGCGATTGAAGACCCTGTCCAATAATCATCCCGTGAAATCTTGCATTTGTTTGGCCTGAAGAAATGGAATTTAAGATGCCTAACAGCACCTGGGCTGAAAGCGTTTAGCAACTCATAGCTGACTACTTGAGTCAGGATTAACAATAAAACAGAAAATTAAAATTTTACTGCACCTTTAACTGAGCATTAAAATAGACAAAGTAGTCTAGCTAAACAAGTAGGAAACGAAGAAAAAAGACCAACCCAGTCACAAAAAATGCCTTATTGAAATCGGATTTACCTGGCCGAAAAAATGCAAATGTCACAAATTTATATATATAACAGCGCAACGAATCTACGCCAAAGTCAAATACTTGTAAAGACGGACGGTAAAGAGGTTTAAAACGTGCAGTAAACTCAATAGAAGAAGAAAATAGACAAAAGTTCTTGTCTATTATTAACATAAAGCAGAAAGAAAAGAAAATATGTGAACTAAACGTTACGTGTGGGTAACTACATATTTTTTGACAATAGAAACAAGAAAAGAGTTCTTAAATGTGATGTAGGGCCAGTCTTAACATATGGATGTGAATCATGGACAATAGGACAGCAGACAAGAAAATCACTGGAGTCTGTAGAAATGTGGTTTTACAGAAGAATTTTGAGAATGCCATAGACAGCTAAGAAGAGTAATGAAAACGTTCTGAAAGAAGCCAAAGTAAAGAGAGAGCTAATTTACAATATTAGGTAGAAACAATCATAATTTGTTGGCCATGTAATGAGAAGGGAAGAACTGGAATATATTGTAAGAACTGGAAAAATTGAGGGACGAAGAGATAGAGGGAAGCAAAGAGAAAATATACTAGACACGTTAATTGAATGGCTTGGCAGAATGTCACCAACAGAAATGATAAATAGCCGTCGAGATCGAAAGTTGTGGAGAGACATGATCACCTACGTCAACAGGCATGATACTTGATGATGATGACGATGAATATGAGGATGATTTCCTTTTGAATGTCCGACCCATCCTAAATAATTTGTTGAGACACGTACCAACAGCAATTAGTAACTGATTGTGATCGTTGGTCGAAGGCACCAGTATTACCGCACACGAATTAAAATCCATAATTAATTAGTAACTTAATGGTTAACAAACTGGCTTTGGTAACTTAAAGGCTAACAAACTGGCTTTGGTACCTTAAAGGCTAACAAACTGACTTGTTAACTTAATGGCTAACAAACTGGCTTTGGTAACTTAAAGGCTAACAAACTGGCTTGGTAACTTAATGGTTAACAAACTGGCTTTGGTAACTTAAAGGCTAACAAACTGGCTTGGTAACTTAATGGTTAACAAACTGGCTTTGGTAACATAAAGGCTAACAAACTGGCTTGGTAACTTAGTGGTTAACAAACTGGCTTTGGTAACTTAAAGGCTAACAAACTGGCTTGGTAACTTAATGGTTAACAAACTGGCTTTGGTAACTTAAAGGCTAACAAACTGGCTTGGTAACTTAATGGTTAACAAACTGGCTTGGTTACTTAATGGTTAACAAACTGGCTTGGTAACTTAAAGGCTAACAAACTGGCTTGGTAACTTAAAGGCTAACAAACTGGCTTTGGTAACTTAATGGTTAACAAACTGGCTTTGGTAACTTAAAGGCTAACAAACTGGCTTAGTAACTTAATGGTTAACAAACTGGCTTTAGTAACTGAAAGGCATACAAACTGGCTTGGTAACTTAATGGCTAACAAACTGGCTTTGGTAACTTAAAGGCTAACAAACTGGCTTGGTAACTTAATGGTTAACAAACTGGCTTTGGTAACTTAAAGGCTAACAAACTGGCTTGGTAACTTAAAGGCTAACAAACTGGCTTGGTAACTTAATGGTTAACAAACTGGCTTTGGTAACTTAAAGGCTAACAAACTGGCTTGGTAACTTAATGGTTAACAAACTGGCTTTGGTAACTTAAAGGCTAACAAACTGGCTTGGTAACTTAATGGCTAACAAACGTACGTGGTACAGTAAAAGTAAAGAGCCTCGTCACGCCATGTGACGCATAGGGAATAAGGTGTTAGTGACCATAAATTTACTGACCTGCGGCACATGATTTTTGGGGTTATGTGGTCAGTAATACACCAGTGCCGCTTCATTTCCCCTTCCCCCCCCCCCCTAAAAAAAAACAACATCAGGTACCCATTTATGGCTGAGTGAACTCGGAAGTCGTCGATTAGGATCGAACCCAACCCCTTGTCCTGTGAATCCAGTTCACTAACGACTGAGCTATCGCGGCTCCCGAACTGTCTTGGTAACAAAGTGAAAATAAATGAATATCCAACGATATTCTACAGACGATTCAGCTAACAAGGGAAGTTACTTCGCTTGCCGTGCTGGGAGTGTAATAACAACAAGGAATATTACCGCCCCTCTAAACTCAAATACTGTGTCACAACAAAATTATATGTAAAGGTATCCGCTACCTTTAGCTTACTTTAGTAACTAATTAACATATGATGATGATTCCATTTTACCGAATGTGCAACGCCTACACTCTCATAATTACTAATTAAATTCTGCTAAATTACGAATGTTTTTGCGCAAATATTCAACAGAATCCCGTCACCAAAAAAATATGTTATTTATTTATGTAAACAGACAAATAAATTCTCCTGCTTTACTCCCGTTCATAATACCAAACTATTGATCACTTACGCAACGTTTTTCTTGGGCATGCGTGTTGTTATCACGTCATTAATCCAGTAAATCCGGAGCGTGACAAATATAAACAGCGTCACGTTTACAGTCACGAACTACTAGGGGATTGAACTCTGAGTTTTTAATTCTTCAAGAAGTGCAATTGTTTCCCTTAGAATAGAAATAATCGTTGAATGAAGGGTTTGACGTGTTCGCCTATTGTGATCGACATGTTGAATGTTTGTATTCACATGAACAATTAGGTATTTTCTCAAATACTCTTTTGAATGCATGACTATGCAGAAATATTAATGGGTTAAGTTAACTATGCTCTGTAATCTATTATTGCTAAAAATTAAACTACCCAGGTCTTTAAAAAAAATAAATAGAACATCTAAATAAGGGATGAAAGTGAAATCGAAATAGGTGAGATAACATTGGGGATGGATGGTTTGTCATTTTAGAATCCGGTACGAGGTTAATTAATGAGGTGTGGGAGGTGTGGGATATAGGAAGTGTGGGAGGTGGCGACTACACCAGATGCGGAACGTTAGAAAGTAAGAGGAAGTGTGGGAGGGGACAATATAAAGTGCCAGGTAGAGCAAAGGAAGTGTTGCAAGTTGGAAACAGAGATAAGTAGATGTGGGAGGATGGAAAAAAATAAGAAAAAGTGTGGGTGTAGATTAGAGAAAGAGAACATACTGGTCCAGATGAGAAAATAGAGAGTGTGGGTGAAGTTGAAAAAATGTGGGAGTTGATGATAAAGGAGAAAGTGTTGCGTAGATGAGAAAATGTGGGTGTAGATGAGAAAGGAGAAAGTGTGGGTGTAGATGAGAAAATGTGGGTGTTGTTGAGAAAGGAAAAAGTGTGGGTGTAGACGAGAAAAGAGAAGAGAAAATATGAGTGTAGGTGAGAAAAGCTAATGTGTGTATGGTAGATGAGAAAATAGAAAGTAAGCTTGTATATGAGAAAGGAGAAAGTGTGGTGTAGATGAGAAAGGAGAAGTGTGGTGTAGACGAGAAAGGAGAAAGTGTGGTGTAGATGAGAAAGGAGAAGTGTGGTGTAGACGACAAAGGAGAAAATAAACTTGTAGACGAGAAAAGAGAAAGTGTGGTGTAAATGAGAAAGGAGAAAGCGTGGTGTAGATGAGAAAGGAGAAAGTGTGGTGTAGATGAGAAAGGAGAAGTGTGGTGTAGACGAGAAAGGAGAAAGTAAACTTGTAGATGAGAAAAGAGAAAGTGTGGTGGAAATGAGAAAGCGTGGTGTAGATGAGAAAAGAGCAAGTGTGTTGTAGATGAGAAAAGAGAAGGTGTGGTGTAGTTGAGAAAAGAGAAAGTGTTGTGTAGATCAGAAAAGAGAAAGTTTGTTGTATATGAGAAAAGAGAAGGTGTGGTGTAGATGAGAAAAGTGAATATGCGGTGTAGATGAGAAAAGAGAAAGTGTGGTCTAAATGAGAAAAGAGAAAGTGTGTTGTAGATGAGAAAAGACAAAGTGTGGTGTAGATGAGAAAAGAGAAAATGTTGTGTAGATGAGAAAAGAGAAAGTGTGGTGTAGATGAGAAAAGAGAAAGTAAGCTTATAGATAAGAAAAGAGAAAGTAAGCTTGCAGATGAGAAAGGAGAAAGTGTGGTGTAGATGAGAAAAGAGAAAGTAAGCTTGTAGATGAGAAAAGAGAGAGTAAGCTGGTAGCTGAGAAAAGAGAAAGTGTGGTGTATATGAGAAAGGAGAAAGTAAGCTTGTAGATGAGAAAAGAGAAAGTGTGGTGTATATGAGAAAGGAGAAAGTAAGCTTGTAGATGAGAAAAGAGAAAGTAAGCTTGCAGATGAGAAAGGTGAAAGTGTGGTGTAGATGAGAAAAGAGAAAGTAAGCTTGTAGATGAGAAAAGAGAAAGTAAGCTTGTAGATGAGAAAGGAGAAAGTGTGGTGTATATGAAAAAAGAGAAAGTAAGCTTGTAGATGAGAAAGGAGAAAGTGTGGTGTAGATGAGAAAAGAGAAAGTAAGCTTGTAGATGAGAAAGGAGAAAGTGTGGTGTATATGAGAAAAGAGAAAGTAAGCTTGTAGATGAGAAAAGAGAGAATAAGCTTGTAGATGAGAAAAGATATAATAATCTTGTAGATGAGAAAAGATAAAATAATTTTGTAGATGAAAAAGATAAAATAATCTTTTATGCATCCTTCTTCAGAATACAGGGACAACAACAACAAACGGTGAAGCACAATTATCTATAACTACATGTTAGATTATCAAAGTGGAGGGAGAGGTGGACAGAGAGAGGAAAGTATGATGTTGAAATAAGGAAGGAGGCTACATGAGGGGAGGTAGGATGAGCGTCGAGAAATATAAAATAGAAAGATTAGAAAATGAGGGAACTCTAGACGTAAATAGTAAAAAGTGAATAATGTCTCATTAAAAGTATATGAAAATGACTTAGCCCGAACGACTGGTCTGTCCTCCGTGATGGAATTCATTCAACTTGATCAACCTGTTACTTTTTTTCTGCTATAGCCTTGACCTTTAAACTCAGCGCTTTGAGAAACCTACTCCATCTCATTACCCATTACCTCAATACCCATAGTGCTGAGAACGGTCAGTTGGTATTGCCAGGTTTTTGCCATTTCTGCATCTCCGAACTCTATGAGGTTTTGAGGTCTTGTATTTTTTTTTTATTAACTGAAACGTGATAACGACCTTCTATTGTGACTCCCTAGGATTCTAAACTGGAACCTCGGGTGTGATATATCCTCGCGTGCGTGTGTGTGTGTACGTATGTGTGTGTGCGTGTGTTTATGTGCGTGCCAGTGTGTATGCGCGTGTGTGTTTGTGCGTGCGTGTGCGAGCGTGCGTGTGTAAGCGACAAATTAAATGCCGCGAATTACATATGGCACAATACCAGCAAGGCAGTAAAATGAAAATTACGAAGGATATGTATGTTCCCGATAGCAACATATGGTTGTGAATCATGACCTGTCTCTCAAACAGTACGGAAGGGTTGTGATTCATACGAAACAAAATGCTACTGAAATATCCTTAAGATACCTTGGGCAATGAAAGAGAGCAATGAAGACATATTAAAAGATTGAAAATATTAAAAAGAAGTGGTTTATAAACATCATTCTACAGGGAAAATCAAAACACTACGGCCACATCCAATGACACAGAGGGCTGGAAAGAGCAATAATGGAATGCATGGTTCCTGGGAAACAGACCAAGAAGAAGGTGACTTCAATACATCATGGAGACTGAAAATGACAGCAGAATAAATGAGACATCTGGCTAGAGACATAGATTCATTCAGACAGGTTGTGGTGATTGCAACGTTCTGTGGAAGTTCTGGATAGAGACAGAGATTCTTTCAGACCGGCTGTGGTGAATGTAACGTTCTGTTGAAGATCTGGCTAGAGACAGAGATTCTTTCAGACCGGCTGTGGTGAATGTAACGTTCTGTTGAAGTTCTGGCTAGAGACAGAGATTCTTTCAGACCGGCTGTGGTGAATGCAACGTTCTGTTGAAGTTCTGGCTAGAGACAGAGATTCTTTCAGACCGGCTGTGGTGAATGCAACGTTCTGTGGAAGATCTGGATAGAGACAAAGATTCTTTCAGACCGGTTGTGGCGAATGCAACGTTCTGTGGAAGATCTGGCTAGAGACAGAGATTCTTTCAGACAGGCTGTGGTGAATGCAACGTTCTGTGAAAGATCTGGCTAGAGACGGAGATTCTTTCAGACCGGTTGTGCCGCTGTGGTGAATGCAACGTTCTGTGAAAGATCTGGCTAGAGAAAGAGATTCTTTCAGACCGGTTGTGCCGCTGTGGTGAATGCAACGTTCTGTGAAAGATCTGGCTAGAGAAAGAGATTCTTTCAGACCGGCTGTGGCGAATGCAACGTTCTGTTGAAAATCTGGCTAGAGACAGAGATTCTTTCAGACCGGTTGTGGCGCTGTGGTGAATGCAACGTTCTGTGAAAGATCTGGCTAGAGACAGAGATTCTTACAGACCGGCTGTGGGGAATGCAACGTTCTGTGGAAGATATGGATAGAGACAGAGATTCTTTCAGACCGGCTGTGGTGAATGCAACGTTCTGCAAAGGTTATGCGACTTGATGATGATATAAGCGATAAACTCGCTTGCAGCTTTGGCACTGAGTGTTGCATTATCTTGGACAAAGAAGACATCGTCAAGTTTGTTCTCCTTTCCTTAAGAGAAGAGAAGATGTGTAGGTCAAGGATGTATATATTGAGAAACTGATGAGTCTAGAGCTGGAATAGGGATCTCATCGATAAGGAGTGCTTAATGGGAAGTGTAGACGTTTTTATAATCAGGCGCTTACAGGAACATACAGTCTGTATATGCTGCGAGAAACGGACGCGGCACGGATACGGGAAGGTCCTAACTGCAATGAAACTAATTCCATGAACAAAATAGAATGAATATCATCTTCATCAAGTACCGGGCCTACTGGCGTAGGTGATCATGTCTCTCCACAACTTTCGATCTCGGCAGCTATTTATCATTTCTGTTGTTGACCTTCTGCCAAGCCATTCTCTTAAGCTGTCCGTTATTTTTCTGTTTTCTTCCCTCTATCTCTTCGTCCCTCAATTTTTCCAGTTGTTACAATATATTCCAGCTGTTCTCTTTGCATTACATGGCCAAAAAATTATGATTGTTTCTTCTTAATATTGGAAATTAGCTTTCTTTTTGCTTTCACCTCTCTCAGAACATCTTTATTAAGAATGAATATATATATATATATATATATATATATATATAAATCTAAAATTTTGAAAATGAAAATATGTCTATGCTGTACTTTGTGTTCAAGCAATGTGTATCTTTTGGTTAAAAAAATAATAGCAGCCAACATGTATATCTAGCCAGTGATTTTTGTCTGGATAATTCCACCTGTGTGTTCTAAACAGGAAGCATTATTTGCAAACCCCAGAGAGTCGACGGAAAATTAGAAGGCGGGCGAAGAGTCTGCAACCGCCAGTATTTTCAACTGCCTAAAAGGCAGGAAGAGACTGTCCGAACCATTTTGAAATGAACTAATTACGATCTAATTAACTGAGAACAGAACATTCTGTTCACACAGAACGACAGAGAACTTCGAATAAATGTAGAAAAAACTCTTCATTATATTCCATGTTTTTTTTTTTTTTAAATCATATGTAGGCGTGTTCTTTTTCTAAGAAATAATGAGCATGTCCAATGAGGCACATGGGACATCAGCAGATGGTGAAGACAGGAAGTGTGTGACAGAATCAGTGAAGTGACGAGAAATTCTGAATTGAGGAGCGATAATTGGGGAGATAAGATCATGAAGTGATGAAAAGATGCAGTTTGATGAGCTAGAAGATTTTTGCTTATGCGAGCGTATATATTTATTTATTCTTACAATTAAATTATAATTTCCTTTCGTAGCTACATTCAAGTTACTTATTATCTACGCATGTAAAATTATTACGGCAATGCATGTGTGCCTGTTTTTATTTACGTACGTTGTGAGTTCTATTGCTTGCATGTGTCTCCTGCTTCTCTTATACAAAACGGATAAATGCATGTTCTATTTTTGTGTTCATTGCTGGCACTTATTTGGCTGGGGGCTTAATTAATTCTCTGTCATTTCTGCTTAGAAAAGCCGCTTACTTCACAAGAGACCCAGCACGGTGTCGGCTCTCGTCATTATGTGCGTGTCTTGTAGCGTCAATCACAAATTTATGACACAATTACAGCTATTTTTAGGAGAATACGTCATCAACTTTCACTGGAGCTGTTACCACGGCATAGATTTCAGAACGGGAAAGAGAGACTAGTTCAGGATAAACGGGTAGTGAAAAGTTGATGTAGGAATGTATATGTGGGGTAGACTTGGGGCACTCTTTGAGGACGGACCATAGGTCGAAACATGTTGAGAGATTTGATGTTGTTGGGGCTTGTTCTATTGACACCTGATTTTTTATTGATACGCTACCTAGGAAAAGAAAATAAGGATTTTGTTGTTGCTCTTTACTGCAATACGAAAGGTGTGAGAAATTGTTTTGTTGTTGCTCTTTACTGCAATACGAAAGGTGTGAGAAATTGTTTTGTTGTTGCTCTTTACTGCAATACGAAAGGTGTGAGAAATTGTTTTGTTGTTGCTCTTTACTGCAATACGAAAGGTGTGAGAAATTGTTTTGTTGTTGCTCTTTACTGCAATACGAAAGGTGTGAGAAATTGTTTTGTTGTTGCTCTTTACTGCAATACGAAAGGTGTGAGAAATTGTTTTGTTGTTGCTCTTTACTGCAATACGAAAGGTGTGAGAAATTGTTTTGTTGTTGCTCTTTACTGCAATACGAAAAGTGTGAGAAATTGTTTTGTTGTTGCTCTTTACTGCAATACGAAAGGTGTGAGAAATTGTTTTGTTGTTGCTCTTTACTGCAATACGAAAAGTGTGAGAAATTGTTTTGTTGTTGCTCTTTACTGCAATACGAAAGGTGTGAGAAATTGTTTTGTTGTTGCTCTTTACTGCAATACGAAAAGTGTGAGAAATTGTTTTGTTGTTTCTTGGTCAAAAAGAACACGAAGAGGATTACTCCACAGTCCTAGTTTTGTCAACTTTTCATTTCTGTTCCTTCCACTAACTTCCTCTGCTTCTTCGACCCTCACATTTTCTCTTATAACCAGGTTTATCATGTGTTTCTCTCTAAATATAGGACCTCTCTCTCTCGCTCTCTCTCTCTCTCACTCACTCTGCGATCAGGACTCAATCAGAGTAGGATTCCAGACTCTCACATGAAGTAAGCTGTCGGGTTAAGTGTGTTGATCGCCCCCACAGACAGAACATCACAATTAGAGTCTGCCAGATCCACTCTGATTGAACACCCGTTAAAACGTTGCACTGTGTTCTGCGCCAGTGACCCAGTGCATCCAATTTCAGCCAGCATTTTATTCAGGTTTGCTTTCCTTAGCCTTTGATTGTCCCCAATCTTCCTGCAAGGCAGCAGATTGTCTTTTCTGTAGGGTGATTCTGCCCTTAGATGGTCGGCCCTCCCATGTTGACGAGCACCATCTGCCCGAGTCACTAGACGTGACTAACACAGACATGCACACACAAAGATATGAGATGTGACTAACACAGACATGCACACAGTGATACGAGGCATGACTAACACTGACACACATCAAGATATGAGATATGAGTAACACAAACATACACGCAAAGATATGACACGTGACTAACATAGACATGCACACAAAGATATGAGATATGACTGACATAGATATGCACACACAAAGATATGACACATGACTGACATAGACATGCACACAAAGATATGTGTTATGACTGACATAGACATGCACACACACAAAGATATGAGATGTGACTAACATAGCGAGGCACACACAAGGATATGCGATGTGACTAACACAGACATGCACACCCAAAGATATGAGATATGACTAACATAAACATGCACACAAAGTTATGAGATATCACTAACCCAGACATGCACACACAAAGATATGACACATGACTAACACAGCTACACACAAAGATATGAGACATGGCTAGCACACACACACACACACACACACACATACACACTCACACACACACACTCACAAACTTAGATTTGAGCCATGGCTAGCACAGAAACATATTAAGATATGAGCCATGGCTAGCACGGAAACACACCAAGATATGAACCATGTGTAGCACAGAAACACATTAAGATATGAGCCATGGCTAGCACGGAAATACACTAAGATATGAGCTATAGCTAGCACAGAAACACATTAAGATATGAGCCATGGTTTCAGGGAAACACACCAAGATATGAACCATGTCTAGCACAGAAACACATTAAGATATCAGCCATGGCTAGCACGGAAATACACTAAGATATGAACCCTGGCCAGCACAGCCACACACCAAGATATGAACCCTGGCCAGCACAGCCACACACCAAGATATGAACCCTGGCCAGCACAGACACCCACCAAGATATGAACCCTGGCCAGCACAGACACCCACCAAGATATGAACCCTGGCCAGCACAGACACCCACCAAGATATGAACCCTGGCCAGCACAGACACCCACCAAGATATGAACCCTGGCCAGCACAGACACCCACCAAGATATGAACCGTGGCCAGCACAGACACCCACCAAGATATGAACCCTGGCCAGCACAGACACCCACCAAGATATGATAAAGGACCATAAAAAGACGTTAAGTGGACTAAGATACGTTGTGTTACTCTTGCAGTAAACACTGTGATATTCACCATTCACTATTCATTTATTATTATTTGTCTCCAGCCAAAACCACTGGAAACTACTATTCGTGCTGTTTCCGTCCTAAATGTTTGTATGCAACGCAATCATTCAGCCCTACCTTATCCGGGAGATACTTGTCTTAAGAGGAAAAAATACAGATACACTATGTATATCCGAGCTGTGATCGCAACCTTATGCTATAGTCATGGGAACACCTGCGCGAAAGACATTGCCTACGAAGCTAATTTTTTTAGTTAGCTGAGTGGCAGTATTTCCTATCGTTTGGCTTTTCGTGGCAAGGCAGTGCCACTGAGTACGGGTTCGATCCTGCTTTGTCCATATTTTTTTTCTGTTGTTGATTAATTATTTGTCATTTTTTCCGAGTGCTGTAAACATACCTCTTCCTCTGAATTGATTCGCTGAATATCGCCTCGGAAGTTTTCCTCTAAAACAATATTCATTTATTGTTGTTTGTCTCCAGCTTAAGAGAATGCCTTGGCAGAAGATCAATAGCTGAAATTATAAAGAACTGTAAGGATCGAAAGTTGTAGAGAGACATTACCACCTGCGCCAGCAGGCACGATACGTGATGATGATGATGATGATGATATACATACACACATATACATATATATATATATATATATATATATATAACAGCTGTTTCTTGTCACTTTGAAGTTTATGTTTCATCTTAGCAATATAGCAGCATATGGTTGAAGTAGCCATGCACATAGTACATTCTACCCACTCTTAAAATTTATATTTGATGGAGGTGGTTTGAATTTGTGACACGAAACCAAAACGTTCACTCTTTTAATCGGTAAAAATCTAGTTAAGTATGAACGATGTTTCAGAAGTTGATGATGAAGATCAAAGTTTGGCAAATTGTAATGTTTTGAGGAATCAATATTTAATATTTAACCACACACGTTTTTAAATGTTAAGGTACAGCTTCTTCTAATCGCTTTGAATGTGTAATGGAAAAAGGATAGGCATTTTAACTTTCCGGAAAATAAAACACAAATGAGCAAATAAAAAGTAAAGTATCAATGACGAACAAATGAGAAGACGATTAGAGGCCACAAAGGTCAGAAGAATGTTGAGAGCTCCTTGAATAGCTTAAATAAAATCAATGAGGCCATTATCAAAGAGGCCAAAACAAAACGGGAGCTCATAAAAAAGATCAGAAAGAAAAAACAATCAATATTTTTCGGGCATATCATGAGAATAGGAATGTTAGATACTTGGTTACAACTAGCAACATACAGGGAAAGAAAGATCGCGGTGACAAAGAGAATCGTTAGTGAACTGGACTACAAAGGACAAGAGGTAGGGTTCGATCCCAACCGACGGCTTCCTATTCACCCAGCCTTAATGGGTATCGAATTTTTTTTCTGGGAAAGTAAAGCAGCACGGGCGTAATACCGACCACATTACCCCAAAAATCATGTGCCGAAGGTCTGTAAAATTTATGGTCACTAACACCATATTCCCTACACGCCACTTGGCGTGACGGGGGTACTTTACTTTTTTTGATGCAGACTGATTGTTCTTGTAAGATATTGATTATAGATGCATCTACTTTAACCCCTAAGCACTTAGGATCGATCAGGTCTATCTTTCCATCTTTAGACTACTCAGTCTCTCAACGTATACATCCTTGTCCCACTCATCCTCCACCTCTTCTCTTAAAGAGTGAACAACAAACTTGGTTATGTTCTCTTTGTCCAGAGTAAATCCACACTCAGTGTCAGAGCTGCCTGCGATCTTATCGCCTATCTCATCATCATGTACATATTTATTTTTGTATATTTTTCTCAGCTTTTGAGAAAGACCAAACTACGATTGGGGCCACACAAATGGGATTTATAAGAACAATGTTGAGGGTTCTTTGGACGCCTAAACAGAACAACAAGGATATTCTCAAAGTTCCCAGGATATTCTCAAAGTTCCCAGGATATTCTCAAAGTTCCCAGGATATTCTCAAAGTTCCCAGGATATTCTCAAAGTTCCCAGGATATTCTCAAAGTTCCCAGGATATTCTCAAAGTTCCCAGGATATTCTCAAAGTTCCCAGGATATTCTCAAAGTTCCCAGGATATTCTCAAAGTTCCCAGGATATTCTCAAAATTCCCAGGATATTCTCAAAGTTCCCAGGATATTCTCAAAGTTCCCAGGATATTCTCAAAATTCCCAGGATATTCTCAAAGTTCCCAGGATATTCTCAAAGTTCCCAGGATATTCTCAAAGTTCCCAGGATATTCTCAAAATTCCCAGGATATTCTCAAAGTTCCCAGGATATTCTCAAAATTCCCAGGATATTCTCAAAGTTCCCATCACAAAAATTGAGCTTTCAAAAAATAGTTTTAAAATAACCATCCATATTTTTCGGGCACATCACGAGAAAAGGAAAGTTCAAATACTTGGTTACAACCGGAAAAATACAGAGAAAGAAAGATCGTGGACGACAAAGAGAGAAGATACTAGATAGCGTAGTGTCGTGGCAAGGTTAACAACAGAACTTATACGTTTTACTGATGACAGAGAGTTGTGAAAGGACAGTTCGCCTACGCAATCGGTATCGTATATAACGATGATGATGATACTAATGATGATAATGATAATGGCGACAACGAGGGTAATGATGACGAGAAAGACGAACACAGCTTTAAAATACGCTCTCCTTCTCCCACCCGCTCTCCTTCTAGAGCTATTAAGACTAAAAAAAAATCATCGATTCTCACTTCTTCCATTCTCTCAATTCAAATTATTTCTTCATCCATCCATCTCAGTGATTTGGAGCGCTGCAGACAGAAGGATAAAGGAGATATTAGCGGAGGACGTGTTTCTGAATTCTTTTAGGACACACTAAGATAGGCCATAGGCCTTTCCATAATAGAATTAGGCGCCCATTAGGTACTGTTGAGTGCTGAATAAATACGGGAATACAATTAAGGTTGGTGTGCTCCCTGTTTTTGTGAGAAAATAGGAACAAGAAGTGAGGCTTTTACAGCGTGAAAGAGTGTGTATTGAGGTTATGATAGCATTGATTGAAGATTGTGTATTGTGGTTATGATAGCATTGATTGAAGATTGTGTATTGAGGTTATGATAGCATTGATTGAAGATTGTGTATTGTGGTTATGATAGCATTGATTGAAGATTGTGTATTGTGGTTATAATAGCATTGATTGAAGATTGTGTATTGAGGTTATGATAGCATTGTTTGAAGATTGTGTATTGTGGTTATGATAGCATTGATTGAAGAGTGTGTATTGAGGTTATGATAGCATTGATTGAAGATTGTGTATTGAGATTATGATAGCACTGGTTGAAGATTGTGTATTGAAGTTATGATAGCATTGATTGAAGAGTGTGTATTGAGGTTATGATAGCATTGGTTGAAGATTGTGTATTGAAGTTATGATAGCATTGATTGAAGAGTGTGTATTGAAGTTATGATAGCATTGATTGAAGAGTGTGTATTGAGATTATGATAGCATTGATTGAAGAGTGTGTATTGAGGTTATGATAGCATTGATTGAAGAGTGTGTATTGAAGTTATGATAGCATTGATTGAAGATTGTGTATTGAAGTTATGATAGCATTGATTGAAGAGTGTGTATTGAAGTTATGATAGCATTGATTCAAGAGTGTGTATTGAGGTTATGATAGCATTGATTGAAGAGTGTGTATTGAGGTTATGATAGCATTGATTGAAGAGTGTGTATTGAGGTTATGATAGCATTGATTGAAGAGTGTGTATTGTGGTTATGATAGCATTGATTGAAGATTGTGTATTGAGGTTATAATAGCATTGATTGAAGAGTGTGTATTGAGGTTATGATAGCATTGATTGAAGAGTGTGTATTGAGGTTATGATAGCATTGATTGAAGAGTGTGTATTGAGGTTATGATAGCATCGATTGAAGATTGTGTATTGAGGTTATAATAGCATTGATTGAAGAGTGTGTATTGAGGTTATGATAGCATTGATTGAAGAGTGTGTATTGAGGTTATGATAGCATTGATTGAAGATTGCTTAGTTTAATCAGAAAAAGGAAAATAAAAGAAATAGCCAATATGGCGATGAAATAGACGAATGGTAAACGAATGACAGGAAACAGCCTGAGAGATAAAATCAGAAATGAAGAACTGAGAAATAAGGTAGGGATAATTCCCGCCATAGAATTTATAAAGAAACAACAGATTAAATGATCTGGCAACATGATAAGGCAGAAAGATCAAAACACAATACATCGAGCCTTCAATAAACGGTGCGAGTACATCAGACTCAAGGGTCGATCACGAAAAAAAGATGGATTAATGGAGTATTAGAAACACTAAGAAACATAACAGCAAGAGAAGTCAACAGGAGAGCAGAAGATCACATTTTATATCTCTCCTCGACGCTGAAAGGTAAACGAGGAAAGTAGAAGAAAATGAATTAGGAAAACATAAATATGGGTTGTGAATATAGCACTAGTGTCTAGGTGTTTCAAGGAATAATCCTACTTTTTATGGGCGACATGTTCCATGTGGGTGCCCTACATTCCCAGAAAAAAATATCTATTACCTCATTTTATATGTTGATGGTATCAGGAGGCCGTGTCGGTCCAAATATTGCCAGAAAGTAATGTCATGGCGTCTCTCTCACACTTGTAGCCTCTGTCAGTCATAGTTGACTATGAATTTTTCAGCCCCCCTAGAAAATGTTATTTTTTTTCCCCTTTTCTATTGCCATGTAAGGTAAAGATAAAGTACGAGTTACCGTTTAGGCACACCCCCCCCACCCCTTATCAGGATTACGTGAAGCCATTGGAGCAGGTGGTGGATGGTATTGTGGGAGCAGTCGACAAGTAAATCCGGTTATGGTCCCCACTCCGTGATGGCAGGCAGAGGATTTCATGAATGGAGGCAATGGCTGCGATCTCCGACTAGTGCAGTCACTGCCAAGAAGGAAAGGAATGGCAAACTACCTTCTTATATATTGCCTAGTATAATTATTATTGAAAAGACGATTAGAGGCCACAGAGATGGGATTTCTCAGAAGATTGAAAGTTCCCTAGACAGCTAAAAAGACCAATGAGGAAGTTCTCAAAGATGCCAACACAAAAAGGTAGCTCTTAAAAAACATCAGAAAGAAGCAATCAACATTTGTCGGGCACATCATGAGAAGAGGAAAGTTGGAATACTTGGTTACAACTGGCAAAATAAAAGGAAAGAGAGATCGCGGGCGACAAAGAGAGAAAATACTGGATAGCTTGGTGTCATGGCATGGAAAACAGTCAACAACAGAACTGATACGATGCACTGTAGATAGAAGATTGTGGAGGGACATGATCACCTACGCCAACCGGTATGGCACATGATGATGAGTATAATTATGCCAAAACACAACTTAATATCTACTTAAAGTACGAGACTTGAATCGGTGTCTTAGCAAGCGAATGTTCACCCATATGTGCTCGGCCGCCTGTCCAGAAGTGTTCGGAGACTACTGGATAGTGTCGCTTCAAGCATCGAAGCTCGCGATGTGAGACTGCATTTCTCAACTTCCCTGGTACCCATTTATGCCAGCGGCTGGGTCGATCGTTGGGGTATTTTTTCCCAACCACGAATACAATTCACATTGCTTGCAGCGGGAACAGAACACGGATTATCCGAACGTCGGTAGCCCAATCGGGTGATTTTCCCAACTAGGCTACCGTGGCCACCTTTGTGCCGCGTATTCTTCTTTTCCATGAATCTGTCTACTTCTTGCTTGAGTTGGAGCTTTAGGGTGTGTTTCTAAAGATTGTAGTCTGCACTATCTCTTGCAAGGCTACAAGGTTTATGTTCAGAGTCTTCATGTCACGTTTACAAACGTCTATAAATCGCAGTTTTGGGCGTCCCCTATTTCTTTTGGCATCTGCTTGTTGTCCATAAAGTATATCTTTTTAGGTATGTGGCCATCTTTCATACGGTGTATGCAACCAAACCAGTGTAACCTACGTTGTTTGAGCAGCGTGTTGATGTTCGGAAGGCCTGTGTTACCAGGGCGCAAGCTTGGACAGACGACAAAGAAGAGACAAGATTTTGGTCATGAAACATGTTTCTTCTCTCCACATAGCCTCGCGAACCAAAGACCTAACACGGCCAGAACAATGTGGTGCCAACTGCGTCGCAGGAGTTACCAGAGCAACGTTGAAATCAACACATAACTGCCTTTCTCTCTCTATGTCTCCCACCAAAGATAGCAAAACCGTATGAAACCATTACATTTAACAAACATATGGAATTATGGGTAGCGGTGATGTAAGTATTAGCATATAACAGGCTTAATTATTTGTTCGAAAGAACAATAACATTTACAATAACATTAACAATAATAATAACAATAACATTAACAATAACATTAACAATAACATTAAGAATATAACATTAGCAATAACATTAACAATAACATTAACAATAACAATAAGAATATAACATTAGCAATAACACTAACAATGACATTAACAATAACATTAACAATAACATTAACAATAACATTAACAATATAATATTTACAATAACATTAACAGTGGCATTAACAATAACATTAACAATAACATTAATAATAACATTAATAATAACATTAACAATAACATTAACAATATAACATTTACAATAACATTAACAGTGGCATTAACAATAACATTAACAATAACATTAATAATAACATTAACAATAACATTAACAATAACATTAACGAGAACATTAACAATAACATTAACAATATATGATTAGCAATAACATTAACAATAACATTAAAAATATATCATTAACAACAACATTAACACTGACAGTAACAATAACATTAACAATAACATTAACAACAACGTTAACAATAACATTAACAATACCATTAACAATATCACATTAACAATAACATTAACACTGACATTAACAATAACATTAACATTAACAATAACAGTCAATAAACAGTGAAGACAACACATGCACGTGATAAATGACATCAGCTGTAGCGTGTTCTGAGCTTTAACTTAAATTGAGGAAGAGTTGCGCTATTCGACAGCATCACTTTCTCTTCATGAGCTATTCAGATCAGGTGCATTACAATGTTACATACTAAAAATAGTGTCTGATGCAGTGGAATACATGATTTCACTTTTCTTCAGTTAAAAAAAATACATTTTCAGAGGAAAATACACACAATTATTATCGATTTGACTGAAGACTCTGCGACTTTGAAACTATTAGGGCACTGTTCCCATCCGCTCCTCTCATTATATCAAACAGTTATAAGAAAACTATCAGTAACTACCAAAGGCAAGTCAACTATAACAAAGATAGGGGAACCCACGGTGAAGGCAAGTAAATCGTACAGAAAGTAGGTAAATCATAAAGAAAGTAGGTAAATCATAAAGATAGAAAGTAAATCATAAAGAAAGTAGGTAAATCATAAAGATAGAAAGTAAATCATAAAGAAAGTAGGTAAATCATAAAGATAGAAAGTAAATCATAAAGAAAGTAGGTAAATCATAAAGAAAGTAGGTAAATCATAAAGATAGAAAGTAAATCATAAAGAAAGTAGGTAAATCATAAAGAAAGAAAGTAAATCATAAAGAAAGTAGGTAAATCATACAAAAAGAAAGTAAATCATACAGAAAGTAGGTAAATCATAAAGAAAGAAAGTAAATCATAAAGAAAGTAGGTAAATCATACAAAAAGAAAGTAAATCATAAAGAAAGTAGGTAAATCATAAAGATAGAAAGTAAATCATACAGAAAGTAGGTAAATCATAAAGATAGAAAGTAAATCATAAAGAAAGTAGGTAAATCATACAGAAAGAAAGTAAATCATAAAGAAAGTAGGTAAATCATAAAGATAGAAAGTAAATCATACAGAAAGTAGGTAAATCATAAAGGTAGAAAGTAAATCACACAGAAAGTAGGTAAATCATAAAGATAGAAAGTAAATCATACAGAAAGTAGGTAAATCATAATGATAGAAAGTAAATCATACAGAAAGTAGGTAAATCATAAAGATAGAAAGTAAATCATAAAGAAAAAAGTAAATCGTAAATAAAGAAAGTAAATTATAAGAAAGAAAGTAAATCATAAAGTAGGTATATCATAAAAGAAATAAGTCAACCATAAGCAGATAAGGGAGTCGCGTTATCTCAGTGGTTAGTGAACTGGACTACAAAGGACAAGAGGTAGTGTTCGATCCCAACCGACGGCTTTCGGGTTCACCCAGCCTTTAATGGGTAGCTGATTTTTTTCAGGGAAAATGAAGCGACATGGGCGTAATACCGACCACATTACCCCAAAAATCATGTGCCGAAGGTTTGTAAAATTTATGGTCACTAACACCATATTCCCTATACGCCACTTGGCGTGACGGGGGTACTTTACTTTTTTTTTTTTTTTTTAAGCAAATAAGTAAATCATAAAGAAAGTAAAAAAAAAAAATCATTTTGAAAATAGGTAAATCGTAAAGAAAGAACGTAAATCATAAAAAAATAAGTAAATTATAAGGGAAGTAAAAAAATCACAACAAAAATACGTAAATCGCGAAGAAAGAAATTAAATCATAAAGAAGGTAAGCAAATCATAAAAAAGCAGGTAAATCATGAAGAACATAAATAAACCATAATGAAAATAAGTAAATCAAAAGGAAGATCAGTAAATCATCTCTTAGTTAATTAAACCATAATAAATTCTATCTATCTATCTATTGACCTTTCGAGCCGTAACCGGCCCATAGGGCGTAGACCAAGATACACCTTCTCCTATATGAATTTTTGTTCTAGCAGTTTTCTTTTAAAGATATTTTATTAAATCTCGCCATCTGTCTCTGTTCTGTGCAAGCAGTTCTATCTCATTGAGGGAGCCGATTCCTGCTGCTCTTGCCTCTCTCATCAATGTTCTTCTCAGTGTCTCCCTGGGTCTTCCTCTTTTTCTTTTACCTGTTGTTTCCCATATGAGGGCTTGCTTTGCTATTCGATTATTATCTCTTCTCATCACATGTCCAACGTATGACCATCGTCTTTTCTTTATTACTGAAGATATTAGTGGTTGATTGGCGATTTCTCTAATTTCCTCGTTTGTTTTGAATTCGTTCCATTCTATACCAAGTATTTTCCTTAGACATTTATTTTCGAATGCGTTCAACTTTGTTTCTATATCTCTTGTTGTTTTCCAGCTTTCACACGCATACGTAAGGGTTGATAGTACATTTGATTTGAATAGCCTAAGTTTTGTGTTTGTGCTAATGAGTTTTGATTTCCACAACTTTTCAAGGCTTCTGAAAGACATTGCTGCTTTAGCCAGTCTGATTCTAATTTCTTTGCTCGTATCCCTTCTCGATCAATGTGACTTCCAAGATAGATAAAGTGATCGATCTCTTCTACTGGTTTGTTTTCCATGTATATTTTGTCACTTGTTGGAATTAAACTTTTCATGACTTTAGTCTTTTCATGATTGACCTCAAGCCCAATTTTGCTGGCTATTGATGATAGTTCATTTGTGTTTTCCTGCATCGTTTTATCTGACTGCTGATGAGAACTATGTCATCAGCAAAGTCGAGGTCCTCCAAATGGTCTCCTTGTATCCATTCGATGCCTTTATTACCAGTGCAGCATTTCTTCATTATGAAGTCCATAACAATTCCAAATAACAAGGGCGATAAAATACATCCTTGTTTAACCCCAGTTTCTATTGGGAAACATTCGCTCATAGTTAAATAAAATAAACCATAACCATAACATAGAAACCATAGTTAAATAAACCATAATGAATGTAAGTAAACCATACAATACAACAACGAAGGTAAGTAAATTAAGTTTTATTAAAGAAGGCGGTACTTGTTCGTCCGGGAATTATTGTAATCAAATACAGACTGACTCGGTGGCTGATTGGTTAGTGCGCTTGCTTCCTGATCAGAAAGGCTTGGGGTCAGTTCCCAGAGGTGGGAATATGTCTTGCGAAACAGGGGTGGAGGGGATTGTACTTATTTTAATCAGATATCAGGTGACTGACGATTCATGATTGTACAAAGATGCTACGACGGTGGTTTTCTGTTGCCTTCCGTCGGTTTGTTTACGGTACGGAATATATTTTAACAACTGGGAAAACAGAGGGACAAAGAGATAAAGAAAGCAAAGAGAAAAAATACCAGACACTTAAGAGAATGGCTTGGTAGTAGGTCAACAACAGAAATGATAAATAACTGTCGAGATCGAAAATTGTGGAGAGACATGATCACCAACGCCAGCAGGCATGGTACTTGATGATGATGATGATCAGGTGACTGAATCCACCAACACAAAGAGACTGCGCGAATATCATGTCAAAGTCGGAGATCCCACATGGGATCGCGACGTAAGAATCCAAAGAAGGCTTATAACCCACATGTTGAGGGATATACTTTAGAAGAGATATGAGCATTTATAGACTTTTGTCCGCTGTATGCCCTGTGTTATATATATATATATATATATATATATATATATGTTGTAGCAACATACCCCCACCAATGCTGGATAGTTAATGAGTTATTGCGTTATTTGCGGGTCATCATCAGTGCACTCCGGACATGTCCATAGGTGTTCAGATTACCCCCACCCCACCCCCCCCAACAACTCCCACTGTGTCCAGCAACTGACGGCTCCACTTCTGTGCTGGTTGATAAGTCTACTTACACGCCCTCTAAGTTTCTCTTTCCTCTCTGTGCCCATCTTAGCTCCCATCTCTTTCATCCGAAGGAGTGCCATGGACTCATGGTTGTCGGAGTCCTGTGCCCTTCCCACATCTAGGAGTGCATTCTGACGTGCATTGATCTGGTTCGATCCATTGGATGACGGCCTTCAACGGCAGTGCAGCTAGCCGACCTGTCAATTCTTTCATTTAACCGAACTCCCGTTTGTCTGGGGACGTAGACAAAGGTGACCCTATGTATTTTCACGTCTGCAATGACTCTACTCATTGCATGCGCACAGAGCCCGCATCAACTTTTCTTATCATGCTCATCGAATCACTTAGTATGCAGGCGGGGGTGTAGTTTTGTGATTCTAACCGGCACAGTTAACGACCACATTCTAACCGGTACTGTTAACCAGCACATTCTAACAGACACAGTTAACCACCACATTCTAACAGACACAGTTAACCACCACATTCTAACCGGCACCAGAAAATTCATCAACTGGTTGCTTAATCTTCTTCAACTCCATCAGAAAGTTCATGAACTCGCCCTTAATCTTCTTCAACTCCACCTGAAAGTTCATGAACTCGTCCCTTAATCTTCTTCAACTCCATCAGAAAGTTCATGAACTCGCCCCTTAATCTTCTTCAACTCCGTCAGAAAGTTCATGAACTCGCCCCTTAATCTTCTTCAACTCCATCAGAAAGTTCATCAACTCGCCCCTTAATCTTCTTCAACTCCACCAGAAAGTTCATGAACTCGCCCCTTAATCTTCTTCAACTCCACCAGAAAGTTCATCAACTCGTCCCTTAATCTTCTTCAACTCCACCAGAAAGTTCATCAACTCGTCCATAAATCTTCTTCAACTCCACAAGAAAATTCATCAACTCGTCCGTAATTCTTCTTCAACTCCACCAGAAAGTTCATCAACTCGTCCATAAATCTTCTTCAACTCCACCAGAAAGTTCATCAACTCGTCCATAAATCTTCTTCAACTCCACCAGAAAGTTCATCAACTCGTCCATAAATCTTCTTCAACTCCACAAGAAAATTCATCAACTCGTCCACAAATCTTCTTCAACTCCACAAGAAAATTCATCAACTCGTCCATAAATCTTCTTCAACTCCACCAGAAAGTTCATCAACTCGTCCATAAATCTTCTTCAACTCCACCAGAAAGTTCATCAACTCGTCCATAAATCTTCTTCAACTCCACAAGAAAATTCATCAACTCGTCCATAAATCTTCTTCAACTCCACCAGAAAGTTCATCAACTCGTCCATAAATCTTCTTCAACTCCACCAGAAAGTTCATCAACTCGTCCATAAATCTTCTTCAACATCACCAAAAACTGTCCTCTTCCTTATCATCGTCATATGCGTCCTTGCGTTAGAACACGATTATACGCGCTGCTTTACGCGAATAATATAGTCGACGATTTTATTTCAGCACTTAGGAAGAAATCAAAACTCAAATAATTAGACATTAATACGGATTTACTAAAAACAGGCTATGAGGATAAACACATTAAGACAACCATTAAACATTAAGATCAAAGATAAAGTAATAAAACAAATAGAAGAATTCAAGTATTTGGGCACAATGTTCACAGAAGATGGAAAATTAGACAGAGAAAATGACATGAGAATACAAAAAGCAAATGCTGTCACATACCAACTTTCACCATTGCTAAGACATCCAAACATTTCTATGCCAGCTAAACAACAAATGATAAATAGCATCTTCATACCAACTTTGTGCTATGAAAGTCAAACATGGACCCTTTCTAAATCACAATTAAGAAAGATCAATACATGTGAGATGTGATGCTTGAGAAAAGTAACAAACAACACAAGAAGAGATAGAATACCAAATGAAACCATAAGAAAAATGGTAGGAACAAATCCCTGCCAAGAATATATAGAACAACAACAACTTAAATGGTTTGACCACCTGGTCAGAATGAATCCTCACCAATCACCATCAAGGGCGTTCTTCTCAAGAATGCATGGAAAAAGACCAAGAGGAAGACCCAGAAGAAGATGGATAGATGCAGTGATAGAGACATGTAACAACAAAGGAGAATCACTAATTCAGACAGTTCGAGCAGCTCAAGAATGACAAATGATATAACTACGACCCTTTTAGGTATCAGTGAAAGAGAAAAGAAGAGGAAGAAGAACGATTTACTACAGCTGCTGTAGCTAACAATTAATACACATGCCCCACGATAGAAAGCTGCAACTTCCAAAGACGTGTCGTGAGTATGTAGAGATAATAACAAACTTAACATGAAAACTAGTTTGTCTTTTAAGAAGAATGGTTCTATGCCAGGCCTGATCACGTATAAGTCGGAGTAAAGCACACACTAAGGGAAGTAAATACAAGGTTTCTTGGCTGACTATAGATTTTGTCTTTCTATGGCGAGGCACGTTCCAATCAACCGCAGACAGCGTCTGTGAGTTATATTACAGTACATTTTTTAAATAGGAAAATGTTTGTTGTTAAAGATAAGAAGGGAAACGATTTCAGATTTAAATAGAAATAACAAATCATCAATATAAAAAATAATTAGGAAGTGGAACTGAGCATAGAACAGAACAAACCTTCATTAAAGACAATAAGTAGGAGATGAAACTGAAAAAAAGAAAAGAGCAAACCTTTATTAAAAACAATAATTAGGAAGCGGAAATGAAAATAGAACCGAACAAACCTTTATTAAAGACAATAAGTAGAAAGTGGAACTGAACATAGAAAAGAGCAAACCTTTATTGAAGACAATCATTAGGATGTAGAATTGAACATACAAAACAGAAAACCTTTATTAAAGACAATAATTAGTATGTAGAACTGAACATACAAAAGAGCAAACCTTTCTTCTTCTTCTTCTTCTTCTTCTTCTATCCTTCCTCTGTTGCCGTTGGCGTCGAGGGGAGAAACAATCTGCGATTCTTTGCTCTTCTGTTGGCCTCTTCTGGTGTTATCCCTCCTAGTGACTCTAGTATTCCCTTTATCCATCTCTTTCTCGGTCTTCCTCTTAATCTGGCGTTTTCGTAGCGTTTGTTTATGGCTCTTTGATTCATTGTTAGTTCTTTCTGTCTTGTTATGTGGCCGAACCAATTTATCTGTTGTTTCTTTATGTATTCGATGGCTGGTTCAATTTCGAGTTTCTTCCTCAGGTCAGTGTTTCTTACTCTGTCCCTTAAGCTGTTTCCTGTCATTCTTCTGACACATTTCATTTCTGTGGTCGTTATCTTTCTTATTGTTCTAGTCTAGAGTCCAGCGTCCAATTCTGGCACTGATAGCACAGAGTTGGTAGAAAAATTGATTTGTATATTGCCCTTTTTGCTTCCGTAGTTATTGCTTTGTTTTTCAATAGTGTTGATACTTGGCCTATAACTTGGCATGCTTTGTTACACCTTATATCTATCTCTGTTTCTTGGTTATTGTCTTGTGTTAGCGTGCTACCCAGATATTTAAAATTGTCAACTTGCTTCAAAGATGTATTATCTATTATGATGTTTAGTTTTTCTTCCTTTCTCGCTATTGCCATTACTTCGGTTTTGCTTATGTTGATCTTCATGTTGTATTGTTTACAACCTTTATTAAAGACAATAATTAGGAAGTGGAACTGAATATACAAAAGAGCAAACCTTTATTAAGACAATAATTAGGAAGTTGAACTGAACATAGAACAGAGAAAACCTTTATTAAAGACAATAATTAGGCAGTGGAACTGAACATAGAACAGAGAAAACCTTATTAAAGAAAATAACTAGGATGTAGAACTGAACATACAAAAGAGCAAACCTTTATTAAAGACAAAAATGAGGAAGTGGAACTGAATATAGAACAGACATGAAAATGGACAGGATGAGAAAAGACACGAAAAGTTTAACTTTTACTCTTGTGTTCTATGTGCTCTTATGCCTTACAGCGTTGAGGGAAAGTGAAATGCTCTGGATAGAAGTGATGGTATTGAGCTGCTGTAAAGTCAAGCAATGGTGAAACCATAAATGAATAATGTGATAGTCACATTAGTATCAACATAAACGTAACAACGTTAATTTTTGTTAAAGGGAGGGAGAATGAGGCAACTTGGGATTTTTTTTTAATGTGTCTGCGCACAACTGTAGCTATTCCGTTTTTTCCCCTTTTAGAATTGTTTTATTTTATTTATATTATATCATTGTTTATTTTTTCATGATAGTGTATATTTTTTATATTTTTATATTCATTTTCTTTGCAGTGCCCTTACATTTTGATTGATCCATGAATACTTAACGATGGAGAGAAATAAAGGGAAACCCTGTCAACCGTTGAGTACATTAAGTAGCTTTACTCAAGCAGGTGGTTACAAACTACATACGTTTGTTCATTTGAACAGTTTAAAGTACAGAAAATATAATTACTGACTGGAGTTTCAAGAATTTAATTTTAACAGAATATAGGGCAAATAATTTCATTTGAACATATTAAAGTACAAGCAATTTCATTTAAACACACTAAAGTACAAGCAATTTCATTTAAACACACTAAAGTACATGCAATTTCATTTGAACAGACTAAAGTACGAGCAATTTCATTTGAACAGAATAAAGTACAAGCAATTTCATTTAAACACACTAAAGTACAAGCAATTTCATTTAAACACACTAAAGTACAAGCAATTTCATTTAAACACTCTAAAGTACAAGCAATTTCATTTGACCAGACTAAAGTACGAGCAATTTTATTTGAACAGAATAAAGAACAAGCAATTTCATTTAAACACACTAAAGTACAAGCAATTTCATTTGAACGGACTAAAGTACGAGCAATTTAATTTGAACAGAAAAAAGTACAAGCAATTTCATTTAAACACACTACAATACAAGCAATGTCATTTAAACACACTAAAGTACAAGCAACTTCATTTGAACAGACTAAAGTACGAGCAATTTAATTTGAACATAATAAAGTACAAGCAATTTCATTTAAACACACTAAAGTACAAGCAATTTCATTTAAACAGACTAACGTACGAGCAATTTCATTTGAACAGAATAAAATACAAGCAATTTCATTTAAACACACTAAAGTACAAGCAATTTAATTTGAACAGCCTAAAGTATAAGGAATTTCGTATTAACAGACAAATGAACTGACAATTTCATTTTAACAGACAAAAGCATCAATAATTTCTTTTTTAACTCTGAAAGAAGATGCAACTCTGCTAGCAAATGTCACTCTGCTAGCATATATGTCACCATGTTCTGTCAACGTTCTGGGAAGCAGTTCAACGAATGACCAGAAAAGGAAGTAATTATACAAAACACTAATCTAAGTAGGGTGAAACACGAAACAATGTTTGGTCTATATCAGTGAAAAAGGCCACGGCTATTAACAATGTTGCAGTTCACTATTCTGTTTATTTCGTTGCCTAGCAACAGCTTAATATTCAGATGTTGCATAATTTCCTTAATGCACAATTTTCGTGTTTTGTAGGAAACATTTTTTTCGCACAGTTTATTTTTATATTTTATACTTCGACCAACATTTGCAGCAATGTTTTGCTGTTTAAATTGTAATAGCTGTAAAGATTAAACATGCTTTTTTTTAACATTTAACATGAAATTATTACGAGGACAGCCGTCGTCATCCCATTAGGAGCAGGAGAGGGAGAAAAGGGGTCGTTGTTGCACAGATGTCTGCAATAAGCATTTCATCTCACTCTCACCTCTCATCTCTGCAAGGATAAAGAAGGAAGGATAAAGTGACAAACGTGGAGGTTAATACTCGCACAGGCTTCCCGAACATCTACACGCTGCTCAAACAACGTAAGTTACGCTGGCCTTGGCACGTACACGGTATTAAAGATGGCCGCATACCAAAAGATATACTTTATGGACAACTAGCAGATGGCAACTGGACTAGGGGGCGCCCAAAACTACGATTTGTAGACGTGTGTAAACGTGACATGAAGACTCTGAGCATAAACCCTGCAGCCTGGGAAGAAATAGCTGCAGACCGCAATCTTTGGTAACACACTCTAAAGCTCCAACTCAAACAAAAAGCAGACATATTCATAGAAAAAGTGAGGACACGGTGGAAGAAAAGAAAAAAAATAACATTTCTCGAGGCGCTGCAAAATCCATAGTCAACTATGACTGGCGCAAGCTACTACTAACCTATATACCATTAAAGACTTGTCCACGTGGCAAGGCGCTGTGTCAAAGACTACAGATTCAATCCTCTTTCGGGCTGTCTATTGGTCTTTGTTTTTTCTGTTGATTATTTGTTTTTGTTTTTTTCAGAGATTTATAAATTTTTAAAAGAAGAGCAATCGACGCAATACGCAATGATAAAAAGAAGAATCAAAATACTCGGAGTAGCAGACACAAGACTGAAGTAGAATAAAGAAACAACAGATAAATTGGTTCGGCCACATAACAAGACAAAAAGAACTAACAATGACTCAGAGAGCCATAAACAAGCGCTACGAAAACGCCAGATTAAGAGGAAGACCGAGAAAGAGATGGATAAAGGGAATACTAGTCACTAGGAGGGATAACACCAGAAGAGGCCAACAGAAGAGCAAAGAATCGCAGATAGTATCTCCCCTCGACCCCATAGGCAATGGAGGAAGGATAGAAGAAGAAGCAGTTTTATAAACATGACTTCTGAAATGATTCGACGTCCTAAGACGTTTATTTCACACATTGTTTTTCCCTGCCTTTCTTTTATCATCATCATCATCATCACCATCATCATCATCACCATCATCATCATCATTATCATACAGTTACAGGCGGTATTGGTTTAGTCAGCACGGGCAAACCGATCATGTGACCGCACAACTTCCGCTTTCGCGTCGCCATCACAATAATGATGAAGATGGGTGACCCTATTCATTTTTACCGTTGAACACTTTCACTGATGTCGCTGCTGTGTCAGCAGAGTGTGCAGGTTAGTGCTCGTCTTTTCTGTAACCGACTTCAGATTTACTTGTCACCTGTGTGGCTTACCGAGCCATGACAATGATGAGGCGTGATAAGAATAGAGCCAATGTCTCTTGTCACGTCAATGAGGCTAATGGGGATATGTCAAGGATAAATGGAGAAAAGAATAGAGTCACTGTCTCTTGTCACGTCAGTGAGGCTAATGGGGATATGTCAAGGATAAATGGAGAAAAGAATAGAGCCACTGTCTCTTGTCACGTCAGTGAGGCTAATGGGGGATATGTCAAGGATAAATGGAGAAAAGAATAGAGTCACTGTCTCTTGTCACGTCGGTTAGGCTAATGTTGATATGTCAAGGATAAATGGAGAAAAGAATAGAGCCACTGTCTCTTGTCACGACAGTGAGGCTAATAGTGATATGTCAAGGATACATGGAGAAAAGAATAGAGCCATTGTCTCTTGTCACGTCAGTGAGGCTAATGGGGATAAATCAACGATAAATGGAGATAGGAATAGAGCCATTGTCTCTTGTCACATCAGTGAGGCTAATGGGGATATGTCAACGATAAATGGAGATAGGAATAGAGCCATTGTCTCTTGTCACGTCAGTGAGGCTAATGGGGATATGTCAACGATAAATTGAGATAGGAATAGAGCCATTGTCTCTTGTCACATCAGTGAGGCTAATGGGGATATGTCAAGGATAAATTGAGAAAAGAATAGAGTCATTGTCTCTTGTCACGCCAGTGAGGCTAATGGGGATATGTCAAGGATAAATGGAGAAAAGAATAGAGTCATTGTCTCTTGTCACATCAGTGAGGCTAATGGGGATATGTCAAGGATAAATGGAGAAAAGAATAGAGTCATTGTCTCTTGTCACGCCAGTGAGGGTACTGGAGCTCTGTCAACGATAAATGGAGCCAAGAACAGAACTACTGTCTCCTGTCATGTCAGTGAGGCTAATGGGGATATGTCAACGATAAATGGAGACAAGAATAGAGCCACTGTCTCTTGTCACGTCAATGAGGCTACCTTGGATCAGTCAATGATGAATGGAGACAAGGATAGAGCCACTCACTGTCTCTTGTCACGTCAATGAGGCTACTGGAGATCTGTCAACTATAAATTGAGACAAAAATATAACTACTGTCTCATATCATGTCAGTGAGGCTAATGGGGATATGTCAACGATAAATGGAGACAAAAATATAACTACTGTCTCATATCATGTCAGTGAGGCTAATGGGGATATGTCAACGATAAATGGAGACAAGAATAGAGCCACGGTCTCTTGTCACGTCAATGAGGCTACCTTGGATCAGTCAATGATGAATGGAGACAAGGATAGAGCCACTCACTGTCTCTTGTCACGTCAATGAGGCTACTGGAGATCTGTCAACTATAAATTGAGACAAAAATATAACTACTGTCTCATATCATGTCAGTGAGGCTAATGGGGATATGTCAACGATAAATGGAGACAAAAATATAACTACTGTCTCATATCATGTCAGTGAGGCTAATGGGGATATGTCAACGATAAATGGAGACAAGAATAGAGCCACTGTCTCTTGTCACGTCAATGAGGCTACCTTGGATCAGTCAATGATGAATGGAGACAAGGATAGAGCCACTCACTGTCTCTTGTCACGTCAATGAGGCTACCTTGGATCAGTCAATGATGAATGGAGACAAGGATAGAGCCACTCACTGTCTCTTGTCACGTCAATGAGGCTACCTTGGATCAGTCAATGATGAATGGAGACAAGGATAGAGCCACTCACTGTCTCTTGTCACGTCAATGAGGCTACTGGAGATCTGTCAACTATAAATTGAGACAAAAATATAACTACTGTCTCTTGTCATGTCAGTGAGGCTAATGGGGATATGTCAACGATAAATGGAGACAAGAATAGAGTCACTGTCTCTTGTCACGTCAGTGAGGCTACTGGAGATCTGTCAACGATAAATGGAGACAAGAATAGAGCTACTGTCTCCTGTCACGTCAGTGAGGCTACTGGATATCTGTTAACGATATATGGAGACAAGAATAGAGGAACTTCCATCCCGTGTGTCTATCCAGACCCTGATAACGGTGAGGGGAGAAAAGAATAGTGGAACTGTTAGCTGCCATATATTATGTAAGAGACGACTAAGGAGATTTGAGGACAAGGTCCTCGTGCTACATGTTATAGAGCTGGATGTTATTTATTCTTTATATTATCTTTGTACTCTCTTGACAGAACATCACATTGATCACAACCGGTAAATCATGACAGACTCTTTTACTCTCATTATATAATCATAATCAGTTTGTTGATTTCTATTATTAATCTTGGCCTATGATCGTTCTGTAGTGGATGCACTTATCATAAATTAATGTTAATTAATTCGGGACTTCTCTGAGGCTACCGCCGATGGCTATGATCAGTCCCAAGTGCATATCTTGCATACAACATTATTCAACTTACGTTCATAAGGAATGTGAAACAACTTGAAATACTCTTAAACACTTTCACAACACTAAAGTTCATATTTCATTGCTATACTCACTACTCTCGATCAACTTACTTAATATCTTCTCAACTGACTTAAAACTACAACTTAAAGATTCTTAACTTCCTAACTAACTGGCTAAACTTTATAATCTTAACTTTTCTAACTGTGTGTCTAATTTCCTAACTTGTCTAATTCTCATTCCATTCCTGACTGTCTCTATCTCTAACTGTTCTGTCCCGACTCCTGACTAACTCAAACCTATAGTGTTGAAGTTTAAATACTCCAACCTCACACTCTTCGCCTAAAATCTATTGCCAATCAAACTGTCGCAAAGTGACAGTTTGCACTCTTCTGATCACTTGAGTTGGTCACTCCTCGTCATTCTGTGATTCAAAATCTGACCTGTGTCTCAACTATCCACGACTTGATAAATAACACTTTGTTTTCGTGACTTTCTATGCCCTATTTAAATAATGGTTACCTCATGTCAATGACCTATCCTGGTAGTTGGATGACAACTTATTTATTAGACGGGCCAAAGTCATGGGGTCAATGCATGCTATTGTCATGCATTGCCTAAAAGTTGAAGTGGAAATTTCCATCGACCTAAACTCATCATCGTGTCGTCCAGTAATTCTGGACATGACCTCCTTCCCCCTTTCTGTGTATCCACTACCCCCTATGTGAACTTCTTTTATCCCTTATTCTGGCTGGAAATTGTCCATACTTAAATAATTGTCCTAACACTGATGGTCGCTACCACCTGTTACTGCTATTGTCTATTGAAAAGCGGGTAACAAATAAGTTACCCGCTCCCAGTTACCCGCTCCCAGTTACCCGCTCCCAGTTACCCGCTCCCATGCTTTCACTAGCTTACTGTTATATACATACTTCATTCATCTGAGCTGAAACCATCTTCACTTCTTTCTCTTGTATGTGGCGTGTATGTTTCATACTGAGGAGCGTATTGATGATGGTATGTAAGCACTGGATATGTATGTTGTACATTGAATAAGATATGCAATCTAAACTAAATTAGTCTAAACTGAACAATACATGTGGGTGATGTTGCTAGCTAGATTGAAGATCGATAACCATTTTAGGAGATCTATCAGAATCAAACTTTGCCTCTTGTCCTATTGAAGCCTACTAACCACCTCTATACCACGGGCTATACTCCACTTTTATGCTTAGTAGCAGTCTACATTGTTTTTATTTGAAGCTTCTGTCAATGCTGACCTTTTCCTGACATACAAAATGACAATATAACAATAGTTGGCATCACTCAAATTATGGATGTAAAAGTTGTGCTATTATCTTTCTATATTAGTCTTAACATGTTACTGCTGTTCTAGTGTGTACAATTCTGGTCAATAGTTTTTGTGTGGAGATGTGTTCTCGGACGTGACAAAACCAAAGTATTTGAAATGTTAGACTATTCACCCAAAGATTACCTCTTACCTACAGGAAGATCTTCAACTTCATCAATAATAACTTTAAGAATATCAGTTGCTTTCCATTTCATCAGAGATTGTTCATATCACATGGAATGAAAAACTACATTATATCGATCACAAGTACCGGGTAACTTCATCAGAAAGTTCACCTACTCGTCCATTAATCTTCTTCAACTCCAACAGAAAGTTCACCTACTCGTCCATTAATCTTCTTCAACTCCAACAGAAAGTTCATCAACTCGTCCATTATTCTTCTTCAACTCCACCAGAAAGTTCACCTACTCGTTCATTAATCTTCTTCAACTCCACCAGAAAGTTCATCAACTCGTCCATTAATCTTCTTCAACTCCACCAGAAAGTTCATCAACTCGTCCATTAATCTTCTTCAACTCCACCAGAAAGTTCACCTACTCGTCCATTAATCTTCTTCAACTCCAACAGAAAGTTCACCTACTCGTCCATTAATCTTCTTCAACTCCACCAGAAAGTTCATCAACTCGTCCATTAATCTTCTTCAACTCCAACAGAAAGTTCACCTACTCGTCCATTAATCTTCTTCAACTCCAACAGAAAGTTCACCTACTAGTCCATTAATCTTCTTCAACTCCAACAGAAAGCTCACCTACTTGTCCATTAATCTTCTTCACCTCCAACAGAAAGTACATCTACTCGTCCATAAAACTTTTTCAACTCCATTTCATCTACTGTTGAGAACACTTACTTTACTACAAAAATCACCATGCGTGTTGAGAACACTTACTTTATTATAAAAGCCACCACACATATTGAAAACACTTACTTTACTACAAATGCCACCACGCGTATTGAGAATGCTTTCTTTACCACAAAAACCACCACGCGTATTGAGAACACTTATTTAACTATAAAAGCAACTGCACGTGATGGGAAGCTTTCCTTGAAACCATCTTGACGTACAGTGGTAATGCAGTTGCAAATATTACTCGCTGCCGAGCAGTTGCCCAGGTTTGAATGCTTCGAGCTGCACTCAGAGTTGCAATAACTCCTGTGATTCACCCAGTCACCAAGTAAAATATTTAAAAGAATCCACGTTTTTTTGGGAAGGTCGAGGAATGCCGTCATCATCGGGGACTTTAGTGCTGAAGGCAACACCAGTCTAAAATGTCTGGTCCGACTAGGCGGCTGTAATGTGTTGTTTAACGCTGCTATAACGCTGATTTACGTCTCATTTCTTTACCGTCATCTGTGAAGCATTTTCACGTGATTTTTTTGGGTTTGTTCTCATAATTTACTGCCAAGAATATATAGAGCAACAACAGCTTAAATGGTTTGGCCACCTGGTCAGAATGAATCCTCATCAATCACCATCAAGGGCGTTCTTCTCGAGAATGCATGGAAAAAGACCAAAAGGAAGACCTAGAACAAAATGGATAGATGCAGTGATAGAGACATGTAACAACAAAGGAAAATCACTAATTCAGACAGTTTGAGCAGCTCAAGAACGACAAATGATATAAACCACGACACCTTTTAGGTATCAGTAAAAAGAGAAAAGTAGAAGAAGATTCCCATAATTTAAAAAAAACTACTGCACTTGGCCTTTTCAATTCAACAACATACGAAAGGAATCAAGATAAGATTTGAATTACCACCATTACTATATTCTTCGTTATTTTGTTCCCGTCTTAATTTACCTTTCAGCGTCCCGGGGAGAAATAATAATTTGTTGTAGTTTGATCTTCTGTTGACCACTGCAGCGTTTATATTTCCTAGTGTTTCTAATATATACACAATACATCTTTTTCGTTGCCAGCCCTTGAATATGGTGTTCTCGCAACGTTTATTAAAGGCTCGGTGTGTTGTGTTTTGGTATTTCTGTTTTATCGTGTGGCCAAACCATTTTAACTATTGTTTCTTTAGGTATTTTATGACAGGAATTATTCCTATATATTTTTCTCATTTCATTTATAATCTTATCTCTGCCACTGCTTCCTGTAATACGTCTAGCACATTGAATCTCGGTAATGGTTATTTTTCTTATTGTTTTTGAATCTAAGGTCCAGGACTTACATTGATAGCACAACGTTGGGGTGAAGATTGTATTCCATTTATATGAAGACAAACATAAAACGGATACAAAAATAGGCTCTTTCAACATGTCTACGGAACCTATTCTACATAGAAAATATCCGATACTACAAATGTACGATTCCATTTACCTACACATAGAGGTGTCATCATCATCATCAAGTACCAAGCCTGCTGGCGTAGGTGATCATGTCTCTCCACAACTTTCGATCACGATAGTTATTTATCATTTCTGTTGTTGACCTTCTGACAAGCCATTCTCTTAAGCTGTCTGGTATTTTCTCTTTGCTTCCCTCTATCTCTTTGTCCCTCAATTTTCCCAGTTGTTACAATATATTCCAGCTGTGCTCTTCTCATTACATGGCCAAAAAAGTATGATTGTCTCTTCCTAATATTGGAAATTAGCTCTCTTTTTGCTTTGACCTCTTTCAGAACGTTTTCATTACTCTTTTTAGCTGCCCATGGTGTTCTCAACATTCTTCTGTAAAACCACATTTCTACAGTCTCTAGTGATTTTCTTGTCTGTTGTCCTATTGTCCATGATTCACATTCATATGTTTAAACAGTCAGAGGTGTCAGGATTCACTAACAAGTTGACCGTTCTAAATGGAACTTAAACGATAAATTTCATAAGTATTCTTAACCACTACATTATATGTATCCCCCTAATTTGTTTCATTAATTAATAACATAAGTTACTATTACTATACATTACTCTTCATTTACATATCATTTTGCAGTTATTTTATTTCGTTTCACATTAATCCTAGCCCGGTTTCAACATTTCAAGTCCATATTTGCCTATTTTTTCTGCTATTCGGTCTCATTATTCTATTTGATCTGTTTACTGACCCATCAAATTGTTATCGCATTTCTTATCTTGTTGTTCATGTTATCGCTGATATGATTTATTTTAATATTTGGTGCATTGATCCACTCAGCTCTCCCAAAATTTTTATTGATGCATCAACCCCTGGCAATCTTTATTTTGTTCTTGTTGGGAGCAATGTTGAGATTATCGTGGACAGCTCACACAAAGTAACAAAGATGTGATAGGTAAAAGAACATCTTGCCCGCATTACATCGTGACATTACATTATTCTTCCTCTTCTACCTTTTTAGCTCACAGTGGAGCATAGGTCTTCAACAAATATTTTCCAAGTCGTTCTGTTTTTTGCCATTCGTTTAAGATCATTCCATGTCTTCCCCATCATCTTCATCTCTGCTCCTATCTGTCTTCTCCAAGAATTCCTTGGTCTTCCTCTTTGTCTTTTCCCCTGGGGATTCCAAAAAGGGCCTGTTGTGTAATACTCTCAGTTAGATTCCGTAGTGTGTGTCCTATCCAGCGCCATCGTCTCGCTGTATCTCTTTATCCATTGGTTAACAAACATGTACATTAACAACCCAGAAATACCGTGACCTTAAACAATAAAATGTTATACATAACTGCATTATGAAATTATATGTTGCCGTGTATGTTTTACCCTCACACAGATTTTTAATGTATTATTATAAGAATAATGGAAAGTTCCTACAGCAATATTTACCGTAAACAATTCATAAATCAAATTACCGTGTTTATCTTTAATAACCCAGACACTGGCAACGCCCAAACCGGATATCCGGTTTCAGGTTTCAATAATTAGGCGGATCACGTCAAGCTAATTTCTGCAGCGCCGTTATTTACAAGACGTGACCAGTAACTTTGTTTACGTTTTACATTTGTCTCAAGTTACTGTCTCCTTCGTCTCATACACGGATATATTTATATTTTACTAAGTCCTGCCGGCTGAGAGGGAAATCTCTAAATCACGCAAAGTTTGTGACGTCTTACTGACGTCATTTTACCCACAACTACCCTTCTTGCAATGCTGAAAACGTCACAAACATTGGGTGGTTCCTTTAGTCTGGAGGACCTTCTTAATAATATAGATGGAGATAAGCAGATATAAAATGTACATAATATCAATTACTATGTGGGGTTACTATTAGAGCTGCAGAGAACATGTAAAATAAACATTAAAATTATATCAAGCATCTGTAATTATCAAAGAGACGAGGGAAATAACGACGTTTCGGCAAAAGTCTTCATCAGGGACAAAACAATAATATAAACACGTCATTTATCAGATCAGTCTTTGGCTTTCGAGTTTATATTTCTTTGTTTATCTTATAATAGTATTTAAATGTAAAGTAAAGGTAAAGTACCAGACATGAATCGGCGTCCAAGTACGCAAGTTTTCACCCATATGTGCTCGGGCGCCTATCCAGAAGTGTTCGAAGACTTCTGGATAGTGTCGCTTCAAGCATCGAAACTCACAATGCCAGGCGACATCCTCACCTTCGAAGATTACGAGCCTGGCACCCATTTCTGCCAGGGACTAGGTCGACCACGGAGGTTTTTTTTTTTAAAACTATGAGTTTACCATGAAACCAATTCACACTGCTTCCAGCGGGAATCGAACACAGGTTGTCTGAACGTCGGAAGCCCAGTCACGGGGTTTTCCCAACTAGGCTACTGAGGCCACCTTATAATAGTATCTACCTATCACGTTGATGTTTGTATATTTTCTTCTTTTTTTTTTTGTACATGATGAAGGTTTTTGCTGAAACCTCGTTTTTTGTTTGTCTCGTCTCTGTACTAATTTACCTGCTAGATATAATTGTATGTTTGTTTTACAACACTATAGAATGGCTGTGATCTAAAACAAAGAAATATCAACAAATGTTTGTATTGTTTCAGAAATAAGCTCGCGTTTATTTTTAATATTATTGCAAGCAGAGACGAGACGCCTCTACAGCATCAGGACAGTGTGTGGTATATAACCCATAGCTGACTGCTTGCGACAGGATCAGCCATACACAGCAGCTGATTAGGATCCTTCTCAATCTTAAAGCGTAGGCTCTGGTAGCAGACTAACTAGTTTGACCAGGTGGGGATCGAAGAGGGAAAGAAGGCAGATATTCAACAATGTCGTGGTGAAGTCGAATTTGGTGGGCCGTCAGAAACAACCGTCACAGCTTGTGGTAAACCACAACACACCGCATTTACACTAACTTAAAGCCCATTTATGTGCTAACGATGAAGAACAGTCGGATGGAAGGAAGGACGGAAGTAGGGAAGGAAAAAAGGAGAAAGAAAGAAAGAAAGAAAGAAATTATTAAAGAATTAAACTATATTTTTCTTTTTTTTCAGGATTTCGTTCAGTTTTCTTACACGCCTGGTCTACCATGATATATAATTTGGTACCTGACACGTATAGCTGTAGAAGGTAAGATTGTAATAGAATGAGCTAGTAAGAGCATGGGGGCAGGTAACTTAGTTGTTACCCGCTTCTCAATAGATAATAGCATTAACAAATAGTAGTGACCAGCAGTAGTTAGGACATGAAGTTGGGGAATGGAACATTTCCAGCCAGAAACAGATGTTCACATCGGGGTAGGGTCCTCAGAAATAACAAGGACACACACCAAGCTAAGGAGGAAATGTCCAGAATTACTGGACGACACAATGATGAGTTGAGATCCATGGAAATTTCCACCACGCAGGTTGTTTTGGAAATGGGGATTAAAATAAGCGCATAACAATACCCGCATGCATTGACCTTATGACTTTACTGTCCAGTAAACAGCTACCAGTAGAGGTCATTGTCATGAGGTAACCATTATTTAAATAGGTTATAGAAGTCACGAAAACAAGGTGTTTTCATCAAACCAGGAGATAGTTCAGGTGTCGGTCACAGAATGGCGAGCAACGACCAACACAAGTAACCAGAAGAGCGCAAATTGTCACTTGGCAACGATTTTGATTGGTTACTGATTTTCAGACGTAGAGAGTGGTTGGAGTATAAAAACTTCAACACAACAGAAGTTATGGATAAATAGATAGAGACATAAAAAGACAGGCAGAGATGAATTAGTCAAGAGTAGAAAGTCAACAGTTCGAGTTAGTTATTAGACAGTTAAAATAGTCATAACACTTAGAAAGTTAAGATTAGAAAGTGAAGACAGTTAGTTAGGAAGTTGGAATCTCCAAGATGTAGTTCAAGTTAGTTTAGAAGTTATTAATGATAGAGAGTTGATAGAGAATATTATTAACTTAAGCTGTGAAAGCGTTTTGAAAGATTCATAGAATTGTGTTTCAATATATTCTTCCAAGTTCGTAAGTAGACAAATGAATAATGTTTTATGAAGCTATGCACTTACGGACATTCAAATAGTCACCGACGATACTCTCTTGAGTGTCCTGAATTAACGAATGTTAATTTAAGATAAGTGCACAATTATGAGCCAAGATTAATAATAGAGAAATCAATAAACTGATTATGATTTTATACTGAGAGCAAAAGAGTCTGTCGTGAATTTACCTGTTGTATTGGTCAACTAAATCAATGGGATGTGTTGTCAAGAAGTACAAAGATAAATACAAGAGCCAGTGTGGCTCTATAACAAGATGAGTAAGGAAGAACAACCCTATGTTCTCTTAACTTTCCCCCACTCTTCAATAACAAATAGCTTGACTTAGCACTATGAGCTCAAAGCACTGGCCACGTGCAAAATAAACATAAAATGATATGAAAAAGCTAAACTAAGAGAAATACAAGACACATTTTTACGTTTCGGCAAAAGCCATCAGTAGGTATATCAAACTATAATACACTTACCACATGTCGTTATAATGACACGTTATGGGAATTTTGCCCACTTTTTTTTGGCGAGACACGACCTGTTCAACCTCAGACTAAGTCTCTTAGTTTATATTAGACCGTAATTACCATCGATCAGTAAATGAGAAAATTACTTTTTCCTACCAAAAAAAATAAATAAATAAAACAATTAATAAAAAATAAATAAGTAATAATTATAATTACTGACGTATATATACCAGGGAGCTGCGACAGCTCAATGGTTAGTGAACTGGACTACAAAGGACAAGGGGTAGGGTTCGATCGCAAACTACGTCTCCGGGTTCACCCAGCCTTAAATGCGTACCGGATTTTTTTTCTGGGAAAGTAAAACCGCACGGGCGTAATACCGACCACATTACCCCAAAAATCATTTGCTGAAGGTCTGTAAAATCTATGGTCACTAACACCATATTCCCTTACTTTTTTTTGTGTGACTGTATGTGCATGTTATGGTTCCCTATATGCCTTACACTGTGTGGGGAATATGGTGTTGACGCCAATTTTTGTCAGTGACGACACAAACGTCACAATTTGTGGGTCGGTATCACGCCAGTCCACCAAAATTTCCTGTAAAGAAAGCTCTAGTGCCTATTTTCAGACACTGGATGAACATGAAAGCTGCATCGGTTTGAAAAACAAAGTCTGGAAATTGAAGTTGAACCCTACTGGTCAGAAGCTGACTCGCCAGTCACATCTGTTTAATCTATAATCTTTGCAAATTGTTTTCTCTTTTTTTTTTTTTTGGGGGGGGGGGGGTTTGAGGTAACCACACCTATATAATGTGAAACATCATACAGGGCCGCGATTAGAGTTGCAGAGAACGGGTATAATAAAAATAAAATGGTATAAGCAGCCGAACCAGTTTAGAGGCTAGTCAAAATACGACGCTTCGGCAAAGGCCTTCGTCAGGTAGCAAGGAGCAGGTGGTGTGGTGTAACGTACACTCATACAAGATAGGGTATCAGCTGTACAAATAAGGTAACACAACAAAATACTGACGTTTCGGCCAACATACGGCTTCTTCAGAAAACGAGAACAATACAGACGGAGAACGGCATGATGGGTAATCTAACTAGAACACATAAACATTAATGACGTTAGACATACATGAAGTAGCGGCGGTATGAAGTAGGTGGGGAACAATCAAATAATTGCAGTGCTGCGGTAGAGATGGTAGCAAGGATAAAGTGATGGAGTGTAACCATGTAGGGGCGTACGTTAAACCTCACCACTTGCTCCTTGCTACCAACTTTACCGCAAACAGTGCAATTATTTGCCTGTTCCCTCTGTCAGGTACACTATCATCATCACCATGTGCCATACAGGTTGGCATAGACAATTATGCCCTTCCTCAATGTCCTATCAACAGTGCATCGTATCAATTCTGTTGTTTACTCTTTTCTACGCCATGATACCAAGCTATCTTGTATCTTCTCTCTTTGTCGTCAACGATCACCCTTTCCTTGTATCTTGCTAAAATGACGATTGTTTCTTTCTGATTTTTATAAATATTTTGTAGCTCCCTTTTTGTGTTGGCTTCTTTGGGAATGCCCTAGTTGGTCTTTTTTAATTGTGAAGGAAAATTGCAACATTCTTCTGAGATATCCCATCTCTGTAGTCTCAAATTGTCTTTTCATTTGTTTGTCTACTGTCCAAAATTCGCTTCCATAGGTCAGAATTCCATAAGTACACTATAACAAACAACAATTTTTTAATGTTATTTTGTACCAATCTGGAAAACATTATGATTTCGACAACTATGAGTCCATGGCATTCATTTGAATGAAAGAGATGGGAGTTAAGATGGACACAGCCAGAAACGAGAAACTTTGTGGGCGTGTAAGAAGACTTATCAACCAACACAGAACTGGAGTAGTCAGTCGCTGGACACAGCGGGACTTGCTGGTGAGGGGATTTGAGCAAGTCTGGACGTGTTCGGAGTGCAATGATGATGACCCGCTAATATCTCAATAACACTAAATAATATGGGCTGTTGTCAAACAAAAAGGAACACCCTTTCGATACCATAACCCGTAATTATAAATGGGGAGAATGGAAGTAGAGCCCTAAATAAACTTCGAGTAACATGAAGTGACAACATCAAAGATGAATTCTTGCTAAATTTAAAAAAAACGAATATCTGATTCTGCCCTAATCGAGAGGATAAGAACTGTCTGCACTCTCGTCATCAAAGGGGTTTTGTGTGGAATGAAGATAATGAGAATAAATGAAAGAAGAAGAGATGAGAAGAGGAGGATGAGAAGAAGAGAGGAAGAAACAAAGAAGAATGACAGCAATAAATAGAAGACAAAAAGAGGAGAAAGTGTACAAGAAGTAGACAATAAAAGCAAGAAGAGAAGAGAAGAAATTACACGTGGCGAAAGAAGAAAAGAATGAAAGAAGAAATGAAAAATGAGAAGAGAAAAGTAATAATAATAAGAAGAAGATGAGGAAAAGTAACTCTTTTCTTCTGTCCACCTCATTTGTGATAAATCTTTTAATCTGTTATGAGTTCATCTTGATGTTGATCAAGAAGAATATGTCCGTCCATTAATTATTGTGAGCTAATGTCAAAATAATTTGCGATATGCGGATGACACAGTCTTAATAGCAGAGACAGAGAATGAACTACAAGAAATGATAGATATAATAGTAAAAGAAAGCAACAAGAAAGGTCTCAGTATGAATTGTAAGAAAACAGAAGTAATGGTTATATCGAGGAAACAATCATCACCATCATGCAGCGTGGAAGCAAACGAGACAAATCTGAAACAAGTGCAACGTTTCAAATATTTGGGCACAATAATAACATCAGATGGGAGATGCACCACAGAAATAAAAAGCAGAATAGCTCAGGCCAAAATGGCATTTCAGAAAATGAAAAATATCTTATGCAACAAATCTATGTCAATAAAAATGAGAAAGAGAGTTCATCGGTGCTATATAGAACCAATTCTGACCTATGGAAGCGAATCATGGACAGTAGACAAACAAATGAAAAGACCATTAGAGGCCACAGAGATGGGATTTCTCAGAAGAATGTTGAAAGTTCCCTGGACAGCTAAAAAGACCAATGAGGAAGTTCTCAAAGAGGCCAACACAAAAAAGCAGCTCCTAAAAAACATCAGAAAGAAACAATCAACATATTTCGGGCACATCATGAGAAGAGGAAAGTTGGAAAACTTGGTTACAACTGGCAAAATAGAAGGAAAGAGAGATTGCGGACGACAAAGAGAAAAAATACTGGATAGCTTGTTGTCATGGCATGGAAAACAGTCAACAACAGAAATGATACGATGCACTGTAGATAGAAGATTGTGGAGGAACATAATCGCCTACGCCATCCGGTATGGCACATGATGATGATGAATATCAAAATTGTTGATTCATTCTTGTATCATCATGTTGTGTTTGCTTCGAATTTTACAGAAAATTGCTTGCAGCAAATTTCATTGCCTTAATATTCTTGTAAAATAAATCTCTTATATTGTATCATGTTGTCTGAGCTAATCAATTCAGCAAACACATTACTAGCTCGATTTCAATATTACATATGTCAGCATATTGCTGTGACATGCAATCATTTATTTATTTATTTATTTTTGGCGATTTTAGCATCCATGATCAAGGGAAAATGAAACAATTGAATATTAAACATGATTTGTGCCTCTTTTTCTTCTTTCATTTGTCCTTCAGCGTCGAGGGGAGAATTGCGGCTTTTTGCTCTTCTGTTCGCTTATGCTGCTATTATGTTTCCTAATGTTTTTAATATTCCATCGATCCATCATTTTCGTGGTCGACCCTTGGGTCTGGTATTCTCGCAACGTTTATCTCCACTTTCTGTGAATTCTCTGTGAGCATAAAACATTTATCCATTACCGACCTGCTGAGTCAGTCGTAAGTTAAGGGCTTAATTTAAACATACACGTTGGGGGTTTAGCCTGGCTGATGTTTCCCCACGTGTTAGATTGCTAAGGTCTCATATGCGATCATTTTATGCTCTAACTATAAATTTTTAACTGTTTACATTTTAAAAAGTACTTATCTGAAATTACCCTTCTCCTTGAATAGAACACTTTACGCAAGTTTTCTTTTTTATATGATTTGTACGGACATATCAAATTGTCTGAAAATTTAGCAAAATTCATATATATATATATATATATATATATATATATATATATATATATAGACATTTCCAAAACAAACGATGAAGTTTTAAAACAACTAAAAATAAAAAGAGAAGTACTAAACACAATTAGAACAAAACAAATGACATTTTTAGGGCATGTTAAAAGACACAACAGCTTAATAAAAGTAATATTGGAAGTGAAAATACAAGGTAAAAGAGGCAGAGGCAGACTAAGACTAACATGGACGAGTAACATCAAAAGATGGACATGTCAGCCTATGACAATCTTCACCATCAAAGCAATAGACAGAATGGAATGGCGCTCCGTGGTAGCCAACCTTCGATGCGGAGACGGCACTCAATGATGATGATGAGACACTTCCAAAGCGTTCATTCACGAGGCATGATTCAGAATAAACAAGGAGACGTAACTTAGAGCTATTTCATTCAAACAGCCAGAACTAAAACAAATAAGTTAAGAGTAATATTCTCTTCCTTGTCTTGCTACTGTTTGTTACTTTGTGTGCAAGAATATGGTCGGTGAACCTAAGAGAGCGCCAGATATTTTCTTTCAAGATTGCTCTTTAACAATATTCTTCTATTGAGTTATTGAGGTATTGAGTTATTGAGTTATTGAGGTATTGAGTTATTGAGGTATTGAGTTATTGAGGTATTGAGTTATTTAGATATTGAGTTATTGAGGTATTGAGTTATTTAGATATTGAGTTATTGAGGTATTGAGTTATTGAGTTATTGAGTTATTGAGGTATTGAGGTATTGAGTTATTTAGATATTGAGTTATTGAGGTATTGAGTTATGAGTTATTGAGTCATTGAGTCATTAAGTCAATGAGTCATTGAGTTATTGAGTTATTGCGGGTCATCATCATTGCACTCCGAACATGTCCATAGTGCTCTGATACCTTTCTCAGAAACTACCGCAGCGCCCAGCCACTGACGTACACTGATAGTTTACGAATAACGATAGTTACTATTATTAGCCAAAACGGTGCAAAATGTGTTCCCAAAAACTTGTCGGATTATCTAGACTTTGATCCCTTCCAGGGCTGCTTGACGTAGCAAAGGACTCGTATTGTTTTTCGTCATCTATCACTATTCTTGGCGAGATGTTCTATGTTATCTAATGAGTCTATGCCTACCAAATTTGCTGCTCTTATAAGTGTTCTTTTTAGCGTCTCTCTAGGCCTACCCCTTTTACTGCACCCTGGTGTTTCCTCATAAAAAAGCCTGTTTTGGAATTATTTTCTTGTCTATTTTCAGCACTTGTCCAACATTTGTCCATATTCTCTTCCTAATTGTACATGATGGGAGCCGCGTTAGCTATGTGGTTAGTGAACTGGACTACAAAGGACAAGGGGTAGGGTTCGATCCCAACCGACGGCTTCCGGGTTCACCCAGCCTTAAATGGGAACCGGATTTTTTTTTGCTGGGAAAGTGAAGCGGCACGGGCGTAATACCGACCACATTACCCCAAAAATCATGTGCCGAAGGTCTGTAAAATTTATGGTCACTAGCATCATATTCCCTATACGCCACTTGGCGTGACGGGGGTACTTTATTTTTTTTTTAATTGTACATGAGACCATCAGTTGCATGGCCATTTCTCTTAGCTCTATATTACTCTTGAATTCATTCCATTGTACACATAGTATCTTGGATTTTAAGGGTCACGAAATACATTTGTAATATATAATTGAAAACTATGGTTGCTAGGCTTGTATTTTTTTCTTTAACGCAGTAAATCATTAATAGAACAGAGAAGATAAAGAGAGAAAGATTTAGAGCAGTGAATGTTGTAATAAGAATGATAGCAGTGAACAATGAAGGAAATGTGGATATTACTTGTGGTGATGTTGTTTATTTTGTGATTTTTTTAATGAATTAAAAACATGAAATACTAAAAAGGAAAGAATGAAATGAATACAAGAAGATAAAGAAGTATAAGTGCAAAAGATCTAGAAAGAGAAGAAAACACATAAGTTGAAGAAAACGAAAGTAATGAGAAGAATACGAAGAGGAAAACGAAGAAGAAAATATAAGTAGAAATGGGAAACTGGAGGGAAAGAATGTAGAAAAGAAAGAAACAAAAAAAAGGAGAGAAGAAAACAAAGAAAAAATGGAAAATGAAGAAGGAACAAAGAAAGACGAAAACACAATGTATTAAAATAAAAGCGAAAATAAGGAGAACAAGATGAGAAAGAAATAAAAAGAGAAGTCATGTTTAGAAGAGAAATGAAAACAATAATTAGGAAACAAATGAAATAAAGGAAGAAGACGATACAGATAAAAAGTAGGAGTAATAGAAGTAATAACAAAAAGTAAAAGAATAGAAAGAAACAAAAGAGGTAGAGAAGAAGGCAGCAGCATTAGTCTCACCAACATCAACTGTGATCTCTCTTGTAAATAAAACAGTCGATTCAGCACATGGAAACATATATCATCTTTCATGTATTTGAAACTTCTAAACGTCACGCATCCAAACATGGCAATCACTGAACGCGGAATAGTTGTCAAGAAATCTAATACAGCCGTGAAGCTAGCAAGGAAGGAGACAGAAGCTAAAAGAAGATCGATAGGCACTACAAAGCCCCGAGGCCGTGTTTTATCAAATAACTTTGTTCATGAAGCATCTAATTTCTTGTTTGTTAAAAGTGAAAGTCACGCGCGATTTTGGCAAATACAACTTAAGTCGTAAGATGGAGGGAGACTAACTTGAAATAATAATGATATCGGATTGTTCTGTTTCTTGTCGTTGGATGATGGAAGTTGTTAATGTCGAGACATTTTGTGGGACAGCAGCAATGTTGTCATTACCATCCAGTAAATGTGACAAACGTGAGAATACCATGGACAGCTAAGAAGAGTAATGAAAACGTTCTGAAAGAGGCCAAAGCATAAAGAGAGCTAATTTCCAATATTAGGAAGAAACAATCATAATATTTTTTGCCATGTAATGAGAAGATAACAGCTGGAATATATTGTAACAACTGGAAAAATTGAGGGACGAAGAGATAGAGGGAAGCAAAGAGAAAAGATGCCAGACAGCTTAAGGGAATGGCTTGGCAGAAGGCCAACAACAGAAATTATAAATAACTGTCGAGATCGACAGTTGTGGAGAGACATGATCACCTACGCCAGCAGGACCGGTACTTGATGATGAAACGTGACAGTCGTTTGAGACATTCTTGATAACGTTTTCACCATTTTTTTACACGGATTAACAATGTCTGACATTGACAATTATGATTAAGTAAATACATACTAAATGATTCGATGAGCATGACCAAAAAAAAAAACGGTGGAGGCTGGCTCTGTATGCATGCAATGGCTAGAGTCATTGCAGAAGTAAAAAATACGACCGGTCACCTTTTGTCTACGTTCCTGGACATGCGGGAGTACGGGGAATTGAAAGTGCGGACATGTTGGCTAGCTGCGCTGTCGTTGAAGACGGTCAACAAATGAATCGGGCGGACATCATCAATGCCCCCGAGATGAGGGAAGAGCACAGGACATGGATAACCATGAGTCCAAGTCATTCCTTCGGATGAAAGAGATGGGCGTTAGGATGGACACAGCCAGTAAAGATAAACGCAGTGGGCGTATAAGAAGCTTTATCAACCAACACCGAACAGGAGTCGTCAGTGGCTAGACAATGCGGGACTGCTGAGGAATAGATCTGAGCACCTATGGGCATGTTCGGAGTGCAATGATGGTGACCCGATAATAACTCAATAACTTATTGTCTTACAACGTTCATGATTAAGAATTCGTTTATGTGGTGTGACGAAGGTTAATCCAGTCTATTGTTGGTGTTGTCTCTGTGGTGTGACGAAGGTTAATCCAGTCTATTTTTGGTGTTGTCTCTGTGGTGTGACGAAGGTTAATCCAATCTATTTTTGTTGTTGTCTCTGTGGTGTGACGAAGGTTAATCCAGTCTATTTTTGGTGTTGTCTCTGTGGTGTGACGAAGGTTAATCCAATCTATTTTTGTTGTTGTCTCTGTGGTGTGACGAAGGTTAATCCAATCTATTTTTGGTGTTGTCTCTGTGGTGTGACGAAGGTTAATCCAGTCTATTTTTGGTGTTGTCTCTGTGGTGTGACGAAGGTTAATCCAGTCTATTGTTGTTGTTGTCTCTGTGGTGTGACGAAGGTTAATCCAGTCTATTGTTGGTGTTGTCTCTGTGGTGTGACGAAGGTTAATCCAGTCTATTTTTGGTGTTGTCTCTGTGGTGTGACGAAGGTTAATCCAATCTATTTTTGTTGTTGTCTCTGTGGTGTGACGAAGGTTAATCCAATCTATTTTTGGTGTTGTCTCTGTGGTGTGACGAAGGTTAATCCAATCTATTGTTGGTGTTGTCTCTGTGGTGTGACGAAGGTTAATCCAGTCTATTTTTGGTGTTGTCTCTGTGGTGTGACGAAGGTTAATCCAGTCTATTTTTTGTGTTGTCTCTGTTGTGTGACGAAGGTTAATCCTGTCAATTTTTTGTGTTGTCTCTGTTGTGTGACGAAGGTTAATCCAGTCTATTTTTTGTGTTGTCTCTGTTGTGTGACGAAGGTTAATCCAATCTATTTTTGTTGTTGTCTCTGTTGTGTGACGAAGGTTAATCCTGTCAATTTTTGGTGTTGTCTCTGTGGTGTGACGAAGGTTAATCCTGTCAATTTTTTGTGTTGTCTCTGTTGTGTGACGAAGGTTAATCCAGTCTATTTTTTGTGTTGTCTCTGTGGTGTGACGAAGGTTAATCCAATCTATTTTTGTTGTTGTCTCTGTTGTGTGACGAAGGTTAATCCTGTCAATTTTTTGTGTTGTCTCTGTGGTGTGACGAAGGTTAATCCAGTCTATTTTTTGTGTTGTCTCTGTGGTGTGACGAAGGTTAATCCAGTCTATTTTTTGTGTTGTCTCTGTGGTGTGACGAAGGTTAATCCTGTCAATTTTTTGTGTTGTCTCTGTGGTGTGACGAAGGTTAATCCAGTCTATTTTTTGTGTTGTCTCTGTGGTGTGACGAAGGTTAATCCTGTCAATTTTTGTTGTTGTCTCTGTGGTGTGACGAAGGTTAATCCAGTCTATTTTTTGTGTTGTCTCTGTGGTGTGACGAAGGTTAATCCAATCTATTTTTGTTGTTGTCTCTGTGGTGTGACGAAGGTTAATCCAATCTATTTTTGTTGTTGTCTCTGTTGTGTGACGAAGGTTAATCCTGTCAATTTTTTGTGTTGTCTCTGTGGTGTGACGAAGGTTAATCCAGTCTATTTTTGGTGTTGTCTCTGTGGTGTGACGAAGGTTAATCCTGTCAATTTTTGGTGTTGTCTCTGTGGTGTGACGAAGGTTAATCCAGTCTACCTTTGGTGTTGTCTCTGTGGTGTGACGAAGGTTAATCAAGTCTATTTTTGGTGTTGTCTCTGTGGTGTGATCAAAGTTAATATAGTCTATCTTTCATGTTTTCACTGTGATGCAACGAAAGTTAATCTAGTCTATATCTTATGTTTTCTCTGTGATATAACGAAGGTTAATCTAGTCCATATTTGATGTTTTCTCTGTGTTATAACGAATATTAATCCAGTCAGTTTTTTATGTTGTCTCTGTGATGTGGCAAAGATTAATCCAGTCAGTTTTTTATGTTGTCTCTGTGATGTGGCAAAGATTAATCCAGTTCATATCTGAAGTCGCCTTCCCAACCCTCCCACTGTTGCTTGGCTTCCTTTGTCTGGCATGTTGTCGTGTTTGCTCTTGTCACGTAGATCTTATAACGTGTCCTTACCATTTTAAATATAGTTTTCTGACCGTTGTCAGGCAATTATATAATTGTCTTGTGAATCATTGGATTTTGTTGTGCGCGTCCTCACTTGTGATTTAAAGTAAAGTAAAGTACCCCCGTCACGCCAAGTGGCGTATAGGGAATATGGTGTTAGTGACCATAAATTTTACAGACCTTCCGCTCATGATTTTTGGGGGTAATGTGGTCGGTATTACGCCATTGCCGCTTTACTTTCCCAGAAGAAAATCCGGTACCCATTAAAGGCTGGGTGAAACGGATGCCGTCGGTTGAGATCGAACCCTTCCTCTTGTCCTTTGTAGTCCAATTCACTAACCACATGGCTGATATCTTGGTGGGTGTATGTGCTGGCCATGGCTCATATCTTAGTGTATGTCTGGGCTGGTCATGGATTCAAATGTTGGTGTATATCCGTGCTAGCCATGGCTCATATCTTAATGTGTTTCAGTGCTAGTCATGGTTCATATCTAGGTGTGTCTCTGTGTAGCCCTGGCTCATATCTTAGTGTATGTCTGGGCTGGCCATGATTCATATCTTGGTGTATTTCCATGCTAGCCATGGCTCATATCTTAATGTGTTTTAGTGCTAGTCATGGTTCATATCTTGGTGTGTTTCCGTGAAGCCCTGGCTCATATCTTAATGTGTTTCTGTGCTAGCCAAGGCTCATATCTTAGTTTGTGTGTGCTAGATATAGCTCATATCTTGGTGTGTGTCCGTGTTAATCATGTCTTATATCTTGGTGTGTGTCATGTTAGTCATATCTCATATCTTGGAGTGTGTCCGTGTTAATCATGTCTCATATCTTTGTGTGTGTCATGTTAGTCATATCTCATATCTTGGTGTTTGTCCGTGTTAATCATGTCTCATATCTTTGTGTGTGTCATGTTAGTCATATCTAGTTTGTGTCCGTGTTAATCATGTCTCATATCTTGGTGTGTGTCTTGTTAGTCATATCTCATATCTTGGTGTGTGTCATGTTAGTCATATCTCATATCTTGGTGTGTGTCCGTGTTAATCATGTCTCATATCTTTGTGTGTGTCTGTGTTTAGTCATATCTCATATCTTAGTATGTATCTGTGTTGGTCATGTGTCAAATCTTTGTGCGAGCATGTTTGTGTTAGTCACATCTCATATCCTTGTGTGCATGTCTATGTTATTCACATCTCATATCCTTATGTGCATGTCTATGTTTGTCATGTCTCATATATTTGTGTGTATGTCCATGCTAGTCACATCTCATATCTTAGTGTGTGTCTGTCTATGTTAGTCATGTCTCATATCTCTGTGTGTTTGTGTTTAGTCACATCTCCTATCTTTGTGAGTGCATGTTTATGTTAGTCATGTCTCATATCTTTGTGTGTGCATGACTGTGTTTATTCATATCTCATATCCTAGTGTGTGTATCTGTGTTAGTCATATCTCATATTGTAGAGTGTGTCTGTGTTAGTCACATCTCATATCTTAGTGTGTGTGTCTGTGTTAGTCATGACTCATATCTTTGTGTGCATGTCTGTGTTAGTCACCTCTAGTGACTAGGGCAGATGGTGCTCGTCAACCTGTGCGGGTCGACCATCTAAGGGCAGAATCCCCCATACAGAAAAGACAATCTGCTGCCTTGCAGGAAGATTGGGGACAATCAAAAGTTAAGGATAGCAAATCTGAATAAAAAGCTGGCTGAAATCGGATGCACTGGGCCACTGGCGCAGAACACAGTACAACGTTTTAACAAGTATTCAACCAGGGTGGATCTAACAAACTCTAATTATGATGTTATGTCTGTGGTGTCGATCAATTCACTTAAACAGACAGCTGTCTTCATGTGAGAGTTTGGAATACTACTCTGATTGAGTCTTGATAGCAGAGAGAAACTATTGCCATTCCTCACAGGGCGTCCCAAAATCTTCTTTTACTCATAATAAATCCGACTTTTTATTAGCGAGGTTGCATTTCATCTGATCTTACTCGGGATACCTTCAAATGTTAACCGTACGCAGTTATTATTTGAGTATCTTGTCTGAGTCTCTCCTGCGATGGGCGCGATACAAAAGACTTAGTACTACAGTATGAACAAGCCCCATATTCTCCAATGGGGCATGTTCAAACCCATTCGTCAATCTTTTTGTCCTCTCTTTATGTTTTATAACTCTTGTCCCATACTGCTTGTCAAGCGCATTCCATAGTGTCTTTTCATCTCTTCAAATTTTATAATTTTTTGTTCTCTATCTCCCTCTGTCTCTCTCTAATTTGACTATTCCCCTTCTATCCTGGTCGAACTTTCTACCGTACGTGTGTTTACTAAATTGCATCAGACAATTTTGTGTATGATATTATAACGTTGCTTTAGCTAATTTCCAATATAGTAAGAAACAATCATCATTTTTTGGCCATGTAATGAGAAGAAAACAGCTGGAATATATTGTAACAACTGGGAAAATTGAAGGACGAAGAGATAGAGGAAATCAAAGAGAAAAAATACCAGACAGCTTAAGAGAAAGGCTTGGCAGAAGGTCAACAACAGAAATGATAAATAACTGTCGAGATCGAAAAAATGGAGAGACATGATGACCTACGCCAGCAGGCCCGGTAACTTGATGAGGATAATAACGTTGCTTTCCCTCCCAGCTCCATGTGAAAGACGTTCAAAGACTACGATTGCGCAGTTAATGTGTTTAATGCTACTATGATGTTTCATGTACATGAAGACCACGTCAGCTTTGAAATCTATGGCTATATTGATTCGCTTGTTTGAATCTCATCAAAAAAAGAGAGGGAGATTACCACAAGAGAACCATCTGATCAGCAACGACAAAGCCAAATTCATCATCAAAGGCCAGTACCATGAAAAATGGAAACGAGAACACCCAAAGTATAACAAGAGGGACGGATACCTCCAACTATCAAGGAGAGATCAAGTCATCATACTTTGTCTACGCACTGGCCGCAACAGAATGAGAAACCACATGTTCAACAAACTCAAAATAGGTACTACCAGCCAATGCCACTGTACACTGGACAACATGACAACAAAACATGTTCTACAGGATCGCCCCAGTACACAGACCTGAGAAGAGCAATGTGGTCCACACCTACCTCCCTGGAAGAGAAAATATACAGGGCAACCGAATCACTTAAACAGACAGCTGACTTCATAAGAAAGTCCGGAATCCTAGTCAGAATGACGTCATGATCGCATAAGAGGAGGAATCTCATCATTTAGAGTAAAATTAGAGGGACTGGCTGGTCTAGAGGTGTGACGTCAGCTTCCGGCTAAGTAGGTTCCCGGGATCGATCTCCACCACATGATGGTGAAAAATAACAAAAAAATAAAATCGAATCAGTGACTTTACCCTCCCCTGGTCTTTGGGTAGTGAGATCCAAGGTCTTGCTCTCTCTGGGTACTGAGATCCGATGTTTAGTCCTCTCTGAGTACTGAGATCCGATGTTTAGTCCTCTCTGGGTAGTGAGATCCGATGTTTAGTCCTCTCTGGGTACTGAGATCCGATGTTTAGTCCTCTCTGGGTACTGAGATCCGATGTTTAGTCCTCTCTGGGTACTGAGATCCGATGTTTAGTCCTCTCTGGGTAGTGAGATCCGATGTCTAGCCCTTTATAGGTAGTGAGATCCGATGTCTAGCCCTTTCTGGGTAATGAGATCCGATGTCTGACCCTTTCTGAGTAGTGAGATAGATCCGAATTTTAGTCCTCTCTGAGCAGTGAGATCCGATGTCTAGCCCTTTTTGGGTAGTGAGATCCGATGTCTAGTCCTCTCTGCGTTGTAAGATCCGATGTCTAGCTCTCTCTTGATAGTGAGATCCAATGTCCAGCCCTCTCTGGGTAGTGAGATCCAATGTCTAGCCCACTCTGGGTAGTGAGATTAGATGTCTTGCCCTCTCTAGGTAGTGAGATCCGATGTCTAGCCCTTTCTGGGTAGTGAGATTCGATTTCTCGCCCTCTCTGGGCAGTGAGATCCGATGTCTAGTAGTCTCTGGGTAGTGAGATCCGATGTCTAGCTCAATCTGGATAGTGAGGTCCAATGTCTAATCCTCACTGGGCAGTGAGATTAGATGTCTTGCCCTCTCTGGGCAGTGAGGTCCGATGTCTAACCCTCGCTGGGTAGTAAGATCCGATGACTAGTCCTCTCTGGTAGTGAGATGCGATATCTAGCCCTCTCTGGGCAGTTAGATCCGATGTCTAGCCATCTCTGAGTAGTTAGATACCGATGTCTAGCCTTCTCTGAGTAGTTAGATCCGATGTCTAGCCTTCTCTGAGTAGTTAGATACCGATGTCTAGCCTTCTCTGAGTAGTGAGATCCGATGTCTAGCCTTCTCTGAGTAGTGAGATCCGATGTCTAGCCTTCTCTGAGTAGTGAGATCCGATGTCTAGCCTTCTCTGAGTAGTTAGATACCGATGTCTAGCCATCTCTGAGTAGTGAGATCCGATGTCTAGCCTTCTCTGAGTAGTTAGATACCGATGTCTAGCCATCTCTGAGTAGTGAGATCCGATGTCTAGCCTTCTCTGAGTAGTTAGATACCGATGTCTAGCCATCTCTGAGTAGTGAGATCCGATGTCTAGCCTTCTCTGAGTAGTGAGATCCGATGTCTAGCCTTCTCTGAGTAGTTAGATACCGATGTCTAGCCATCTCTGAGTAGTGAGATCCGATGTCTAGCCTTCTCTGAGTAGTTAGATCCGATGTCTAGCCATCTCTGAGTAGTTAGATCCGATGTCTAGCCTTCTCTGAGTAGTGAGATCCGATGTCTAGCCTTCTCTGAGTAGTGAGATCCGATGTCTAGCCTTCTCTGAGTAGTGAGATCCGATGTCTAGCCTTCTCTGAGTAGTGAGATCCGATGTCTAGCCATCTCTGAGTAGTGAGATCCGATGTCTAGCCTTCTCTGAGTAGTGAGATCCGATGTCTAGCCATCTCTGAGTAGTTAGATACCGATATCTAGCCTTCTCTGAGTAGTGAGATCCGATGTCTAGCCTTCTCTGAGTAGTTAGATCCGATGTCTAGCCATCTCTGAGTAGTTAGATACCGATATCTAGCCTTCTCTGAGTAGTGAGATCCGATGTCTAGCCTTCTCTGAGTAGTTAGATCCGATGTCTAGCCATCTCTGAGTAGTTAGATCCGATGTCTAGCCTTCTCTGAGTAGTTAGATCCGATGTCTAGCCTTCTCTGAGTAGTTAGATACCGATATCTAGCCTTCTCTGAGTAGTGAGATCCGATGTCTAGCCTTCTCTGAGTAGTGAGATCCGATGTCTAGCCTTCTCTGAGTAGTTAGATACCGATGTCTAGCCTTCTCTGAGTAGTTAGATCCGATGTCTAGCCATCTCTGAGTAGTTAGATACCGATATCTAGCCTTCTCTGAGTAGTTAGATACCGATGTCTAGCCTTCTCTGGGCAATGAGATCCGATGTCTAGCCTTCTCTGGGCAATGAGATCCGATGTCTAGCCCTCTCTGGGCAATGAGATCCGATGTCTAGCCTTCTCTGGGCAATGAGATCCGATGTCTAGCCCTCTCTGGGCAATGAGATCCGATGTCTAGCCTTCTCTGGGCAATGAGATCCGATGTCTAGCCTTCTCTGGGCATTGAGATCAGATGTCTAGCCCTCTCTGGGCATTGAGATCAGATGTCTAGCCCTCTCTGGGCAATGAGATCCGATGTCTAGCCTTCTCTGGGCAGTGAGATCCGATGTCTAGCCCTCTCTGGGCAGTTAGATCCGATGTCTAGCCTTCTCTGAGTAGTTAGATACCGATGTCTAGCCTTCTCTGGGCAATGAGATCCGATGTCTAGCCCTCTCAGGGCATTGAGATCCGATGTCTAGCCCTCTCTGGGCAATGAGATCCGATGTCTAGCCTTCTCTGGGCAATGAGATCAGATGTCTAGCCTTCTCTGGGCAATGAGATCAGATGTCTAGCCCTCTCAGGGCATTGAGATCCGATGTCTAGCCCTCTCTGCGTAGTGAGATCCGATGTCTAGCCCACTCTGAGCAGTGAGATCAGATGTCTAGCCCTCTCTGAGCAGTGAGATCAGATGTCTAGCCCTCTCTGGGCAGTGAGATCAGATATCTAGCCTTCTCTGGGCAGTGAGATCAGATGTCTAGCCATCTCTGAGTAGTGAGATCAGATGTCTAGCCGTCTCTGAGTAGTGAGATCAGATGTCTAGCCATCTCTGAGTAGTGAGATCAGATGTCTAGCCATCTCTGAGTAGTTAGATCCGATGTCTAGCCATCTCTGAGTAGTGAGATCAGATGTCTAGCCATCTCTGAGTAGTTAGATCCGATGTCTAGCCATCTCTGACACCGACGAAAACTGGAGATCAGAGTGCATTCTGCGCATGTTAAAGAACCCTTGGAAATCGAAAAGAGTAGGGAATAAATGGCCTCTGTATCGGCAAAATTAACAGGTAAAAATCTACCAATAACGTTACAACTCTTGATGATAAAAGGGGAGTCGAGATAGCTCAGTGGTTAGTGAACTGGACTCAAAAGGACAAGAGGTAGGGTTCTATCCCAATCGACGGCTTCCGGTTCACCCAGCCTGTAAATGGTACCGGATTTTTTTCTGGGAAAGTAAATCCGCACGGGCTTAATATCGACCACATTACCCCAAAAATCATGTGCCGAAGGTTTGTAAAATGTATGGTCACTAACACCATATTCCCTATACGCCACATGGCGTGATGGGGGCACTTTACTTTTTTTTTACTTTCTTGACGATAAAAGTATGAGAGCATCTCAGGAGTCAAGAGAATATCTGCCTGTATGGCGGGGGACATCTATGCACACGGCTGCCAGTGTGAACAAATACAAATAACTAATATTCACTCAAAAGTCAGTACCTCGGGACTTCGCCAGAGATATAAAGCTGGCGAACGCAAACAACAACAGAAGAGTAAAACTTGAACAAGGAATTTTGTTCAACAGCGAATTTATAGACTTAAGAAACATATTTTTTTTCGTTCGTCATCTTTTACCTCTGACGAAGTCCCTAGAGACTAGGAACTGAATTGTGCGTGTTAATCCATTTGTCACTGGCAGCCGTGTCCACTGGGGTCCCTCGCCGTACAGGCAGGCAACTCCGACTTACTCTTTACTCCGAGGTACTCAAATTTTTTTCGTCATTGCTGAGACCAGGGGGTTGCCGCAGAGATAATAAATAAAATATTCATAAATAAAAATTCCACCCGGTATAGTCGGGATTTGAACCCACAACCTCTCTGTCTCGAGGCCGGCGTCTTGCCTCGAGACCACCCAGTCCCCAAAGAAACATATGAATATACGTTTAAATTGAATAACTCGCATTCTAGTGACTGTGTGTTAGAGTGTGTGTGTGTTGTAACATTATTATTTGAAAACCAGTTTATATGATTGATAAAATTGCACGTTCTGGCTCGAGGCATACTAAATAGTTGATATGCATAATTACGTTGGTTTTGCAGGCACGAAATCAGACATTTCGCAAGAGAATGGAGTCCTGCACTTTTGCGAAAATATTTTTTTTTCCACTGGTAAAAGAGTCGAGGAAATTGTATTTCCTTGATTTTGTTTTAGTTTTAATTTTGCTTTTACTATTATTGTGTGTATGTTGTCCTCATAATTTACCTATGTGTATCTGGTGTCTTTATATTTCAAATAGCTCTGCATATGTGATTCGCATCATTTAAATGTATGTGTATATGTTGTCTTCGTGAATTAAATATACGGGCGTATGGTGTCCTCGTGAATTAAATGTATGGGTATATGTTATAATATTGAATTAACTGTAATTGTATATGTTGTCTTCGTGAATTAAATATATGGGTGTATGGGGTCCCCAAATGTATATGTACATGCTGTCCTCATAGACTCTCGTAACGGAGTGTATCCCATTTTGAGGGTCCGTCTAATGAATATAGATCTAGAAAATAAAGGGCACATGCCCAGGACAGTCTCCACGCAGTCCTGGTCAGAGTTTTCATTGTTCTCATATAGTTTGTAAAAACAATCATCATTTTTTTGGCCATGTAATGAGAAGAGAACAACTGGAATATATTGTAACAACTGGAAAAATTGAGGGACGAAGACATAGAGGGACGCAAAGAAGAACGATACCAGACAGCTTAAGGGAATGGCTTGGCAGAAGGTCAACAACAGAAATGATAAATAACTGTCGAGATCGAAAGTTGTGGAGAGACATGATCACCTACGCCAGTAGGCCCGGTACTTGATGATGATGATGATGATGATAGTTTTTAAATATCTATCTTTGAAGACATCTGCCACATACCTTGTGCATATTCTACCTTCCTATTTCACTTTTGACTGAGAACATGACTTGGAACATCTGGCATGTGATCGCACATCATGGAGAACATGTATAACGAATGATATAACATCATTTGAGACTGTGCTAAGGCAAAACTTAGAAGAGAAAAGACTCATGAAAAAGGATGGAAAACCATGTGGATCAGTGAGCCTGACTTGTTCATTCTGTGGCAGTGTGTATTTGTCAAACATTGGTAGAATTAGCCACGAGAGAAGCTGTTCGACAAAAACAAAATCTCAAAAAAAAATAATACACAATAGCCTCCACTAGATCGGCTGACACGACGAAAACGGTCATATATATATTTCACTTTTATATTCCTTTACGCTCACATCGTTCACATATCGTTCATATGATGTCCTCATAATTCCCATAAATATGTAATGTTTAAGTGTCGTATTGAGCGTTCACATTATGTGTGTGTTCGTAACTCGTCCTTATCAGTCACACATCGCTGTATATTTTGTTCATAGTAAAAAAAGTAAAGTTCTCCCGTCTCGCCAAGTGGCGTATAGAGAATATGGTGCTAGCGACCATACATTTTACAGACCTTCGGCACATGATTTTTGAGGTAATGTGGTCGGTATTACGCCCGTGCCGCTTTATTTTCCCATAAAAAAATCCGGTACCCATTAAAGGCTGGGTGAACCTGAAAGCCGTCGGTTGGGATCGAACCCTACCTCTTGTCTATTGTAGTCCAGTTCACTAACCACTAAGCTATCGCGGCTCCCATCTTATTCATAGATCGTCCTTATCAGCCACACATCGCTGTATATCTTGTTCATAGATCATCATTATCAGTCACACCACATCGCTGTATATCTTGTTCATATACCGTCCTTATCAGCCACACATCGCTGTATATCTTGTTCATAGATCATCATTATCAGTCACACCACATCGCTGTATATCTTGTTCATATACCGTCCTTATCAGCCACACATCGCTGTATATCTTGTTCATAGATCATCATTATCAGTCACACCACATCGCTGTATATCTTGTTCATATACCGTCCTTATCAGCCAAACATCGCTATATATCTTATTAATAGATCGTTCTAATCAGTCACACATCGCTGTATATCTTGTTCATAGATCATCATTATCAGTCACACATCGCTGTATATCTTGTTCATAGATCATCCTTATCAGTCACACATCGCTGTATATCTTGTTCATAGATCATCCTTATCAGTCACACATCGCTGTATATCTTGTTCATAGATCATCCTTATCAGTCACACATCGCTGTATATCTTGTTCATAGATCATCCTAATCAGTCACACATCGCTGTATATCTTGTTCATAGATCATCATTATCAGTCACACCACATCGCTGTATATCTTGTTCATAGATCATCCTTATCAGTCACACACCGCTGCATATCTTGTTCATAAATCATCATTATCAGTCACACATCGCTGTATATCTTGTTCATAGATCATCCTTATCAGTCACACATCGCTGCATATCTTGTTCATAAATCATCATTATCAGTCACACATCGCTGTATATCTTGTTCATAGATCATCCTTATCAGTCACACATCGCTGTATATCTTGTTCATAGATCATCCTTATCAGTCACACATCGTTGTATATCTTGTTCATAGATCATCCTTATCAGTCACACATCGCTGTATATCTTGTTCATAGATCATCATTATCAGTCACACATCGCTGTATATCTTGTTCATAGATCATCCTTATCAGTCACACATCGCTGTATATCTTGTTCATAGAACATCCTTATCAGTCACACATCGCTGTATATCTTGTTCATAGATCATCATTATCAGTCACACATCGCTGTATATCTTGTTCATAGATCATCATTATCAGTCACACATCGCTGTATATCTTGTTCATAGATCATCATTATCAGTCACACCACATCGCTGTATATCTTGTTCATAGATCATCATTATCAGTCACACACCGCTGCATATCTTGTTCATAGATCATCATTATCAGTCACACATCGGTGTATATCTTGTTCATAGATCATCATTATCAGTCACACACCGCTGCATATCTTGTTCATAATTTCCCCCTGCCTAATGAACTACACGAAATACTAGACATAATAGTTAGAGAAAGCATCAAGAAATGTCTCAGCGTGAACAGGAAAAAGCAGAATGTGTGGTCATATCGAAGAAAGGACCCTTGCAATGATGCAGTACAGATGTAAACTGACCATATCTGAAACAAGTGCAGAGCCTCGGACATTGGGCTCAATAATGACATCAGACGGAAGGTAGGTACACCACAGAAATAAACGCTGATTAGCACAGACCAAAGTAGCATTTCAGACAATCAAAAACACATTGAGAATTATATATAAATAGAAGTGAGAAGATTAGTTCATCGGTGCTCTATAGACCCATATCACATCTATGGAAATTAACCATAAACAGTAGACAAAATAATGAAAAGATTATTATAGTCGCTGATGTGGGGATTTCTCCGAAAAATGTTGAGAGTTCCCTTATCAGGTAAAAAGGCAAAAGGATACAACATAAAAAAGAGCTAATAAAATATCAGAAAGATACAATCGAAATTTTTTAGGAACATCATGAGGACAAAGAGGTTGAAACACTTGGTCACAACTGACAAAATACAAATTATTGTCATCATCATTGAGTGCCGTCGCCGCATCGAAGGTTTACTGCCATGGAGCGCAATTCCGCTTTGTCTCTTGCTTTGATGGTGTAGGCTTCCATTCGCTGACTTGTCCATCTTTTTATGTTACTCGTCCATGTTAGTCTTGGTCTGTCTCTGCCTCTTTTACCTTGTATTTTCCCTTCCAAGATTACTTTTATTAGGCTGCTGTGTCATTTAATAAGCCCCAAAAATCGCATTTCTCTTGTTTGAATTATATTTAGTACTTCTCTTTTCATTTTTAGTTGTTTTAAGACCTCATCGTTTGTTTTCTTTTCCTTCCATTCAATTCTACCTATTCTTCTATATATCCACATTTCAAAGGCTTCAATTCTCTGTTCTGTTTTCTTGTCTAATGTCCATGTTTCTGCACCATATAGGAATGTTGAGAAGATATAACATGTTGCTATTGTTAATTTTAGTGCTGGTGTTATTTTTTTTATGTTAGTATATTTTTCATGGCATTAAAATTACTTTTTTCCTATTCCTATTCTTTTCTTTATTTCAGTTTTACATCCTCCTCACTGGTTATAGTATGTACAAGGTAGTTGTAGCTCTGAACTGTAATTTTCTGCTAGTAGAACAGTATCATCAGCATATCTTAGGTTATTGATTATTTTTCCATTAACGTTTAGACCTGCCATCTGTATGATATTTTTAAAGATTTGCTCAGTGTATAGTTTGAAAAAACTTGGTGACAGGTGTCTTACTCCTCTTTTTATATCAACGGGTGTAGAGTTCTCTTTGTTATATTTTGTTATTACTGTTTGCTCCCAGTAATTATAGTTAGTTATATAAATAACGTTAGTTGTATGTCTGTGTCATCTAGATGTATATCTTTTAGGCAATCTATAAGTTGTTTATGGTGTATTCTATCTAAAGCTTTGGTGTTGTCTATGAAGCATGCATATATCGGTTTGTTTATTCCTATGTGTTTTTCGATTAATGTTAATGCGTAGAATATGGCTTCTTTTGTCCTGTTCCACTGTTTTTTTTCCAAAATCCAAATTGTTGTTCTTCTAATTCCATAATGATTTTATTATGAATCCTTCCTTGTATAACTTTTAGCAATATTTGTGTAACATTGATCATTAGACTTATTGTTCTAAAATCACTGCATTCAGCTGCACCATTCTTTTTAGACGATGCAATGAAAGTTGATGTTTTTAATTCATTTGGTATGTATCCTGTATGATACATGTCGTTGTAAATGTCTGTGATCACTTCAATGCCAAAATCTTTTAGTGCTTTTATCATCTATATCTGTATGCTGTCAGGTCCTGCTGCTTTTCCCTTCTCCGTTGTTTGTATAACCTTTTCCGCCTCCGATTTTAAGATTTTAGAGCCTGATGTATTTTTTATAATTGGTTTCTTTTACATTTCGTCATAAAATAATACTGTTATATATTACTGCCAACAATTGATTATATCTTTGTTGTCCATTGACATTTTTTTTCTTATTTGTTTGCAAGACATCCACATTATGTGGCTTTTTTTATTTTACTAGTTATTTTCTCTCTTTCTGTGTGCATCCCTCTTTAATCGTGATTTTTTCCTTAGTTTCGATTTCTAGACATCTTTGGCTGTGCCAGTCTTCGTTTGTCTTTTTGCACACTTTGCATATTTCATTATCTATTTTATTATATTGGGCAGTGTTCTTCGCTTGTTTTCTTTCTTCCATTTTTTTTCCAAGATGGTGTCAGTTATCCATTTTTATTTTATTTTTTTTTCCTTTTTGGGTCAGTTTTCGCAAGTTTTTTGTATGTTCTTTATGCATTGCCACTTGACTGTAACTTGTTCATCAGTATTTTCTTTACTCAGTCGCTTATTCAAGTACCTCCTCATATGCGCTTTACTTCTTTAGTATAAGTATCTTTAACATCTATTTGATTTCAAGCTGTTATATCTAGTGGTATTGTTGGTGAATTAGTCTATTGTTTGTTTCTCTTTAGTTTGACTTTCATGTTAATCATTACAAGATTATGATGTGAGTTAATTTCTGCTCCTGGATAAGTTTTGGGTTTCTTGACGTTGTTACGGAACCTTTCTTTTATCATTGTGTTATCTATTTGATTCCTCTTTTTATCTCCAGGGCTTTTCCATGTGTATAGTTTCCTTTTCTCTTGCTCAAAGCAGGTGTTACATATTAACAGCCTGTTTTCTTCACAAAATTATATTATATTTTTCCCTTTTCATTTCTTTTTCCTAAACCATTATTTCCTATAATTGTCATATATCCACCTTTTACTACCTTAGTATTCATATATCAGCACAAACACAAAACTTAGGCTATTCAAATCAAATGTACTATCAACCCTTACGTATGCGTGTGAAAGCTGGAAAACAACAAGAGATATAGAAACAAAGTTGAACGCATTTGAAAATAAATGTCTAAGGAAAATACTTGGTATAGCATGGAACGAATTCAAAACAAATGAGGAAATTAGAGAAATCGCCAATCAACCACTAATATCTTCAGTAATAAAGAAAAGACGATGGTCATACGTTGGACATGTGATGAGAAGAGATAATAACCGAATAGCAAAGCAAGCCCTCATATGGGAAACAACAGGTAAAAGAAAAAGAGGAAGACCCAGGGAGACACTGAGAAGAACATTGATGAGAGAGGCAAGAGCAGCAGGAGTCGGCTCCCTCAATGAGATAGAACTGCTTGCACAGAACAGAGACAGATGGCGAGATTTGATAAAATATCTTTAAAAGAAAACTGCTAGAACAAAAAAATCCATATAGGAGAAGGTGTATCTTGGTCTACGCCCTATGGGCCGGTTACGGCTCGAAAGGTCAATAGATAGATATTCATATAACCCATTACAATCAAGATGTCCAAAGATTTCACTTGCTTCATAACTTTATTTAAATCTTCATAGTATGCCCCTATTTTTTCATCTGTATAGTTTTTTTTCTGTATTATTACTCTTTCGAATGGTTTTGCTTTCATTTTAAGTAGTATAATTATATCATTGTTATGTCCAGCGTCCTGAATGTACTTTATTTATTCCCATCGTGTCTCTGATATGACAATAATATTAATGTTTAACAGCTCTGCTTGCAAAATAAGATTTTCCAATGTTCCTTCTTGGTTAAGAGTCCTAACATTCCATGTACATATTTGTAAATCTTTCTTTCTGACAAAAGTTAGAATTTCCCTCTATGGCTTTCTTGGGCATAGTACGTGATGAGACTCCAGTCTCTTTCACGGTGGTCAGCCATATTCGTTTTTCGTGCCTTGAATATGCCTATTCTGTAACACACATTTTGCGTGTAAGAAGACTTATGAACCAACACATAACTGGAGTTGTCAGTCGCTGGACACTGCGGGGCTTGCTGAGTAGGGGATCTGAGCACCTATGGACATGTTCGGAGTGCAATGATGATGACCCGCAAATAACTCAATAACTCAATAACAATAACACTTTGCTGTTTCTTTCCTTTTGAACCTTTAATCATTTATGATGCTTCCGCCCCATCTACCGTCACAGACTTTGTATTTTCGGGATGGACATTCTCAGTAGGCGCCATTGTTGTCAAAATAGATATTTGCCTTTCGAACCACGAATACACGTTGGCCTATCGACGACCGATTAAACACGACGACACAAGAAAAATAAATCATATTCCACTGAAATATCGGTAAAGTTCACAGTCATCAGAAGTACATATAACTACAACGAGGAATAGCAGCACATTATTTCACTACAGGAATAGCAGCACATTATTTCCCTACTAGACTGTCGTGCAAATCATTTAGACACGTCAGCAAGAGCCGTGTCAGAAACACTTTCTACACACAGCTGCCATGACACCAGATACAATAGAAAATAAACAACAAAATACAAATAAAGAGAGAGATTACAGACGACAAATAGAGACGATACTAGATATCTTCGTGTTGTGGCATTGTAAACAGCATTAACAAAACTGAAACGAATCTGTGAATACCGAGAATTGTAAAAGGGGGCATGATCGCCCAAACCAACAGGTATCACACATGATGTTGATACATAAGAAAACAACTGTGGCTAAGTAGATAATACGCTGCCTGCTGACTAGTAGGGTTGGGATTCACTTCTCAGATACAGAGATTTTTCTTCTTTCTGACGTGACATCGAGGTTCACTCAGCCTCTGCTCTGATAAATTATTACTAGAAACAGGGCGGTCTGGCGTGATACCAACCACATTGTCCATTAAAAAATGATCCTGGACATTTTAAATTTTTAGCAATAACTAAATAATTCCCATACGTCGTTAAGATGAATATAATTATTACTTAAATAAAACATGTCATAAACGTATGTCTATTCTGTATACTGAGACCTTTAACATGCCTTCTTTGAAGCTACTTATATTATTATTATATATATTATTATTACTTATATTAATACTTATGTTGTTATTACTTATATTAATACTTATATTAGTATTACTTATATCAATACTAATATTATTATTAATTATTTTAAAGCCTGTATTATAATATTATTGTCATCAGATGCCATGTTGCTTGACATAGGCAATCATCTCCCCCCCCCCTTTCTCTCGGTCCTTCATGCATGCCATAATTTCAGTCCCTGATCTTTTATTATATTTTTGGATAAGCTGTTCAATAAATTCTTTATTGGTTTTCCTCTGTTCTTCATTCCATTCATTCTCCCCGTTGTTATAGTATTCTGAAGGCCTTCTTTTTCCATTACATGTGCTATAGATTGTCATTTTCTAATTACTCTTATGCTTCCGGTTTCTCCAGCTCTTTTTAAACATTCTTCATTCGTAATTTTTGATGTCCATGGAATTTGTATGAGGAGCGCGTGACCTTGCGGCTAAAGTCACTGTTTCACTGGCTGAAAAGCCGGCGTACGGTGTTCGAAACCTGCGGTAGACAGAAAGAATTTTTCTATTCGGGGTGAAATAAAAATCCTGAGTCGACTGCTTTGACAAGCGGTGTTTATCCCTCTGGTTCTATCGTGAGCTCCCTCCCCTGATATACACAAGCAATGGGACTATGTGTCGTATCGTGAGCTCCCTCCCCTGACATACACCAGCAATGGGACTATGTGTCGTATCGTGAGCTCCTTCCCCCGACATACACCAGCAATGGGACTATGTGTCGTATCGTGAGCTCCCTCCCCTGACATACACCAGCAATGGTACTATGTGTCGTATCGTGAGCTCCTTCCCCTGACATACACCAGCAATGGGACTATGTGTCGTATCGTGAGCTCCTTCCCCTGACATACACCAGCAATGGTACTATGTGTCGTATCGTGAGCTCCCTCCCCTGACATACACCAGCAATGGTACTATGTGTCGTATCGTGAGCTCCCTCCCCTGATATACACCAGCAACGGTACTATGTGTCGTATCGTGAGCTCCCTCCCCTGACATACACCAGCAATGGTACTATGTGTCGTATCGTGAGCTCCCTCCCCTGACATACACCAGCAATGGTACTATGTGTCGTATCGTGAGCTCCTTCCCCCGACATACACCAGCAATGGTACTATGTGTCGTATCGTGAGCTCCCTCCCCCGACATACACCAGCAATGGGACTATGTGTCGTATCGTGAGCTCCCTCCCCTGATATACACCAGCAATGGTACTATGTGTCGTATCGTGAGCTCCTTCCCCCGACATACACCAGCAATGGGACTATGTGTCGTATCGTGAGCTCCCTCCCCTGACATACACCAGCAATGGGACTATGTGTCGTATCGTGAGCTCCCTCCCCTGACATACACCAGCAATGGGACTATGTGTCGTATCGTGAGCTCCCTCCCCTGATATACACCAGCAATGGGACTATGTGTCGTAAAGATAGATATTTTTTTATGGAATTCGTCGCATTCTTCTGATAAACCATATCTTGGTTGCCTCCAATATTCTTTGCATTGTCTTACTTATCGTCCATGATTCACTTCCATATTATATAATATGTTCTATGTTTCACTTTAGAACACGTTTTTTAACACTAATTAACAATACCTGTTAACGTGGTGTAATCATTACCCCTTTTCGTTACCTGTATTGTGTTGCATTTTTATTATCTTTGATCGTATCGTATGTTATGTTGTTATCGACAAGCCCATGTTCCAATGGCACAATATAAATGATGCATGAGGGGGCGTTTCTCCAGCTTAATTGTGCTCAAATCACTTATTCCAATGAGGCCCATCCAATTATCATAGCCTCCATATTGCTTCACGTCAGTTAACATAATCTGGCTTTTTAATCATAATTATAGGCTATTAATGTACTGATTATCATAATAAGAACTTTTGTGACATTTGAGAGTGCAATATATTTTCAATAATAATCTATGGAATTCAAGGGAAGAAATTAGAATTGCATAATGAAAGAATAAACAATAGTCGTTATCAATGTTGATAAGGTAGAAATAATGATAATGTTATCAGCAGTCAATAATGATGATTAGGAAATGTTGGGAAATAATTGAACAAAAGCTGGTTTTAATAAAAAAAAAAAGATGAACACGCTTCATTGAGTAAACTCGCAATCAGTGAAAGAAGCTTGGAGGATCTGGTTTCAGATTCGTAGCACAGAAAGAACAAAAAAAAAAACAACCAAAAAAAAGAAGGCACAGGAACATTATAGGCAGGTGAAAAAAAAGTAAAAGTAAAGTGCTCCGTCCCGCCAAGTGGCGTATGGGGAATATGGTGTTAGTAACCATAAATGTTACAGGTCTACAGCACATGATTTTTGGGGTAATGTGGTCGGTATTACGCCCGTGCCCCTTTACTTTCACAGGAAAAAAATAAGGTACCCATTTAAGGCTGGGTGAACTCAGTACTTATATCACATTCAGAAGACAAAAGACGCAGGAGAAAGGAGACGAGGCTATGCACCACAAATACATTTTGTTCGTTCTGCTGTCGGGTCTGTCTATCTCATATTAGCAGGTTCAGCCACGAGAGAAGCTGTTCGGTAAAACAGCATCCAGTATCATCATCATGAGCCTTACTGGTTGGCGTAGGCGATCATGTCCTTCCACAATCTTCTGTCTACAGTGCATCGTATCAGTTCAGTTGTTGACTGCTTTCCATGCCATGACACCAAGCTTTCCAGTATTTTCTCTCTTTGTCGTCCGCAATCTCTCTTTCCTTTTATCTTGCCAGTTGTAACCAAGTATTCCAAATTTCATCTTCTCATGATGTGCCAGAAAAATGTTGATTGTTTCTGTCTGTTGTTTTTTAGGAGCTACCTTTTTGTGTTGGCCTCTTTGAGAACTTCCACATTGGTCTTTTTAGCTGTCCAGGGAGCTTTCAACATTCTTCTGAGAAATCCCATCTCTGTGGCCTTTAATCGTCTTTTCACTTGTTTGTCTACTGTCCATGATCCGCTTCCATAGGTCAGAATTGGTTCTATATAGCACCGATGAACTCAGCTCTCTTTCTCATTTTTATTGACATAGATTTGTTGCATAAGATATTTTTCGTTTTCTGAAATGCTATTTTGGTCTGAGCTATTCTACTTTTTATTTTCGTGGTGCATCTTCCATCCAGTATAAGACACTAATATTTCAAACAGCTGACTTATCATGATTGCTTGCTACCAACTGTCTGTCATGACGCGTAAGCTCATGCACAATAAATGAACTTGAATAAATGCACAAAATAAGGAGAGATAACTATGTCACAAGGCAAATAGAATCTAATTGAGAAGAATGTTTTTTTTTCATCCAAAAGATGGAAGCACTTGTAAATATATATATCTCTCTCTCTCTGCGTTCAGGACTCAATCAGAGTAAGGATTCCAGACTCTCATATGAAGTCAGCTGTCAGGCTAAGTGTGTTGATCGCCCCCACAGACAGAACATCACAATTAGAGTCTGTCAGATCCACTCTGACTGAACACCCGTTAATACGTTGCACTGTGTTCTGCGCCAGTGGCCCAGTGCATCCGATTTCAGCCAGCATTTTTTCAGGTTTGCTTTCCTTAGCCTTTGATTGTCCCCAATCTTCCTGCAAGGCAGCAGTTGATCTTTTCTGTCGGGGGATTCTGCCCTTAGATGGTCGGCCTTCCCAGGTTTACGAGCACCATCTGCCCGAGTCACTAGAGGTGACTAACACAGACATGCGACTTGTAATATGAGGAAACTGCAACAAGGAACACATTTCATGCATAGCCTTCATTTGTTCCCGCCGCCTATCCCCTTATACCGTAAGTCACGTCCTCTTGAAAATGATGATCATCGTAGCACTTGATGATGTTAGGCCATCGTTGATGACTCCAATTCCGAACATATAGACACACAGTCAGTCGTCAAATTATTCTTGTTGCACATCAAACAGCAGACCGTAAGATTTGCGCACGGCCGGTTTAGGGAACCAATACGATGACGTAGGACACAATGTCGCCAAACTCATAATCTCGATACCTTTAGACTTATGTCTGATTACTCAAGTGTAAGTAGTCTACGACGAACAAAACACGAAGCAACTTCCCCAAAGAGACAAAACTGCGACTGACGAAGTAGTTTACATTAATGTGTAACGTGGAAATAACTTGCGTCAAAGAATCCCAATAACGGTCTTGAACATCACTAATGTGACGTAAAGCACAGATCTAGTCTAGACGGAGGAATGTCTCACTCACAACACTTGTTTCGTCAAAAACGGACTGTTGTTGACCTACGACCTCGCTTTAGCGACACAGATGTATCAAGCATATCATCATTTTGACTTTTACGCAGAAAAGTGCAATGAAGATCCAAAATTAATCAGACCTTGGGTGCATTTTCTGCAGCGATCGAGAGGACGTGGACTAGATCCGCCATCTTGGAAACGGAAGTCTCAATATATATATAACATTAATGATAATCATTTTAATTAAATAGACGATAACAAGAATTGTATATATATATATATACATTACATTAGTGATAATAATTTTGAAGAAATAGATTATAACAAACAATATATATTACCTTAATGATAATCAGTTTAAAGAAGCAGATATTTAAACAAATTTAAATAAATATGATATGAAAATCAGTTTTAAGACAAGGATACAAAGAAGAATAAATGCACGACATATAGACAAGGTAACTAAATGTAAACATAGTCATTGGTAAAATTGTCTTTAAGATAAAGATGATAAAACAAATGAGAATAACACTTAAGAAAATCAACTTCAATGAACATAAAAAAAAAACTTGTTCCGGAATCCGCATGGAAAAATCAAACAAATGATGACTAAGAAAACCACAAAGCAAAAATGAAAATATCAACATGACGAAATGTTATAATATGGATAGAATTGAAAATATTCTCTCAACATCATCATGTACCGGGCCTGCTGGCGTAGGTGGTCATGTCTCTCCACAACTTTCGATCTCGACAGTTATCCCCCTCACCGTTGTTGTGATTTCTATTGATGTGGCGAGTCATGATTGTACAAAGAAGTTACAACAGTGGTTTTCTGTTGCCTTCCGTCGGTTTGTTTACGGTTGGCTCCGCTAGCCTTTGACTTAAAAGGCTGTTCTCACCGACAAGGCAGTGGGGTTGTTTTACTTCGGGGTACCTTCCCTTAGCATTTTACTCTCCCGAGCTTACCTGCAATACAGCGACAGGTTGTACTGTTTACTGTATACAGTAGCAAGTAAAATTACCCGACCAGGCAACGATTCTCTCAACACATGAACAAATTAATTACAAAGGTTTTTTTTTTTTTATTCTGAATATGGACTTCACACGTTGTTGATTGTTGATGACGAGTTTTAACGACAAGTATTTAGTTTATTTGTTAACCTCAGATGGAAGATGTACAAAAGAGGTGAGATGCAGAATGGCCCAGGCAAGCTTTCCAAAAAATAAGGAAGATGCTATGCAATCCATTTTTGACAATAGAAACAAGAAAAAGAGTTCTTAAATGTTACGTAGAGCCAGTATTAACATATGGATGAGAATCATGGACAACGGGACAACAGACAAGAAAATCATTGGAGTCTGAAGAAAGGTGGTTTTACAGAAGAATGTTGAGAGTACCATGGACAGCTAAGAAGAGTAATGAAGATGTTTTGAGATAGGTCAAAGCAAAAAGAGCTAATTTCCAATATTAGGAAGAAACAACCATCATTTTTGGCCATGTAATGAGAAGAGAACAACTGGAATATATTGTAGCAACTGGAAAAATTGAGGAACGAAGAGATAGAGGGAAGTAAAGAGAAAAAATAACAGACAGCTTAAGAGAATGGCTTGGCAGAAGGTCAACAACAGAAATGATAAATAGCTGCAAACATCGAAAGTTGTGGAGAGACTTGATTACCTACGCCAGCAAGCCCGGTACCTGATGATGATGATTTAGTTTATATCTATATTTTTTATTACAGTATGAAAATTAACACCGCAAAAACAGATGCTATGAGAATAAGCAAATTAAGACACCCATTAAACACTGACATCAAAGATAATGAAATAAAACAAGTAGAGGAATTCAAGTATTTGGGCACAATGTTTACAGAAGATGGAAAACTAGGCAGAGAAATTGACATAAGAATACAAAAACAAATGCTGTCACATACCAGCTTTCATCATTGTTAAAACATCCAAACATTTCTATGGCAACTAAACAACAAATGATAAATAGCATTTTCATACCAACTTTGTGCTATGAAAGTCAAACATGGACCCTTTCTAAATCACATTTAAGAAAGATCAATACATGTGAGATGCGATGCTTGAGAAAAGTAACAAACGACACAAGAAGAGATAGAATATCAAATGAAACCATAAGAAAGAATGCATGGAAAAAGACCAAGAGGAAGACCCAGAAGAAGATGAATAGATGCAGTGACAGAGACATGTAACAACAAAGGAAAATCACTAATTCAGACAGTTCTAGCAGCGCAAGAACGACAAATGATATAAACCACGACACCTTTTAGGTATCAGTGAAAAGAGAAAAGAAAGAAACTTGTTTAAATATCAGATAATATATAGCATAATACAACGGCCTACTAAAAGTAATCCTTGAGGGGAAAATACAAGGTAAAAGAGGCAGAGACAGACCAGGACTAACATGGACGAGTAACATCTAAAGATGGACAAACCATTTGGTTGGTTTGGTTAGGGAAGGCTTCGGTATCACTGCAAACGAATCAAAATCCATAATTGCTCAACCGCCCGAGCCAGCGTAATCATCATAATTAAAATCTCTTCTCCCAAACAAAGAAAGGCAACTGTAGTCCCATCGTAGCAATCTCAGCACACGCCAAAAGACATAAGGCGTAACCGCGCAGAAAGTGAACACAGCCAACTGTTCCCTGTCATACGATATCAACATTCATCGTAAACAATTGGAATATCGAAACATGATCAAAACGGATGAGATGCAGAGCGTCACGGTGTGCACAGAGCACTTAACTCAGTAGCTCCTGCAACAAGCCGGACTTGGAATATGAGGAAACTGCAACAAGGAACACTTTTCATGGATAGCCATCAATTGTTCACGCCGTCTATCCACCATATACCGGAAGTTCATGGACAAACCAGCCTATGACAACCTGCACAATCAAAGCAAGAGACAGATTAGAATGGCGCTCCATGGTAGCCAACCTCCGTTGCGGAGATGGCACTCGATGATGATGATGATGCTGATATAAAATAAACATCATCATCATCATCAAGTACCGGGCCTAATGGCATAGGTGATCATGTCTCTCCACAACTTTCGATCTCGGCAGCTATTTATCATTTCTGTTGTTGATCTTCTGCCAAGCCATTCTCTTAAGCTGTCTGTTATATTTTCTCTTTGCTTCCCTCTATCTCTTCGTCCCTCAATTTTTCCAGTTGTTACAATATATTCCAATTGTTCTCATCTCATTGCATGGCCAAAAAATGATGATTGTTTCTTCCTAATATTGGAATTAGCTCTCTTTTTGCATTGACCTCTCTCAGAACCTCTTCATTACTCTTCTTAGCTGTCCATGGTATTCTCAACATTCTTCTGTAAAACCACCTTTCTACAGACTCCAGTGATTTTCTTGTCTGTTGTCCTATTATCCATGATTCGCATCCATATGTTAATACTGGCTCTACATAACATTTAAGAACTCTTTTTCTTGTTTCTATTGTCAAAAATGAATTGCATAGTATCGTCCTCAATTTTTGGAAAGCTGCTTTTGTCTGAGCCATTCTGCATCTCACCTCTTTTGTACATCTTCCGTCTGAGGTTAACAAAATAAAATAAACATAACATGGTCTTAAGCAGCTAAACTTACCGATAGACGAAACAGACTACGACGTTCCGGCAAAAGCCGTTATCGGGTACGGAACAACAACTATAAATATCAATAAATACACACAAAAGGCAAGTACTTATCTATCTCAAGAAGGCTATGTAAAGCGGTTGACTCGTGGCGGTCCGAATAAACGGAAGAGGAAGTAACCAGAACCTTGCACTAAGTGCCTGTCGGTCACATAAGTGATCAATAAATAGCATTACAATTCTCTTATTATTCTCTTATTTAGTCACATCGAATTCTCTCATTTAGTCTCATCGATTTCTCTCATAGTAAAGTGAAGTACCCCCGTCTCGCCACGTATAGGGAATATGGTGCTAGTCACCATAAATTTTACAGACCTTTCGGCACATGATTTTTGGGGTAATGTGGTCGGTATTACGCCCGTGCCGTTTGACTTTCACAGAAAAAAATCCGGTGCCCATTAAAGGCTGGGTGAACCGGAAGCCGTCGGTTGGGATCGAACCCTACCTCTTGTCCTTTGTGGTCCAGTTCACTAACGACTGAGCTATCACGGCTTCCGATTTCTCTCCAAATGTTGCCAAATTCTCGTGTTTTCCATGTCATCACTAAACGATTTCCAGCCGAATTCATTTGGGTAAAATCAAATCGTCACTCTGTTCATTTTGTGAATCGGACGGTCCTAGAGGACATATCTTGATGCCGGCTTGTCACTTGTGTACGTCTACTCTACCAAGCTGTTAGTTTATTGTTAACATGAAACAGCAATTCGGAGAAGTAAGTTCTCGGTATGAAACTAATCAATCATAAAAGTGTGCAGTATTTCTGTTTTACAACAGAACCAAATATTAAAGTGAATAGAACTCCGATTCGCTGATGACGCAGTCCTCATCTCAAACTGTGCAAAGGGAGTAACGAGACAATTATTCTTCTCTTTCTTCAATTTATCATTTGTTCTTTAACGACGAGGAAAAATATAGTTAGCGGTTTCCTGTCATTCTGTTGGCCTCTGCTGCTGTTATGTTTCCTAGTGTTTATAATATTCCTTCAATTCATTTTTTGTATGTTCGATCCTTCAGACTGGATGTTCTCTTAACGTTTATTTAAAGCTCTTTGCGTTGTGTTTTGTTCTTTCTATCTTATCACGTGGCCAATTCATTTGATATGTTATATTGATGCATTCTAAAAGGTACAATTGAATGTATTAAAACACAGTGATGAGCTAAAACCTTTATATAAAGTAACAGAAAAATATGAAAATGTTCACTAATTCAAAATCAGCATTTAACGAAGATCTTGAAACTAACAAAATATGATATCTGGCATCTGTAATAGCTCAAATTGGAGACTTTGAACGTAATCAATATAAGACTAGAAATAGCAGGACAAAAAAAATAATGCCATGAAAAAATAGAGCACCATATCAGCAAGGCAGCACGATTAAAAATACTGAGGACATAAATGTATCTTCCGGATAGCAATGTATGATTGTGAATCATGGATAATCTCAAAAAAAAAACAATGAAGAAAATGCGATTTGCATATCATTAACATTCATAATAAATTGTCACTAACAGTCAGGATAAGTTGTCATGAACATTCAGGATAAGTTGTCACGAACATTCAGGATAAGTTATCACGAACATTCAGGATAAGTTATCACGAACATTCAGGAAAAATTGTCACTAACATTCAGGATAAGTTGTCACTAACATTCAGGATAAGTTGTTACGAACATTCAGGAAAAATTGTCACTAATTTTCAGGATAAGTTGTCACTAACATACAGGATAAGTTGTTAAGAACATTCAGGAAAAATTGTCACTAACTTTCAGGATAAGTTGTCACTAACATTCAGGATAAGTTGTCACTAGCACTCAAGATAAGTTGTCACAAACATTCAGGATAGATTGTCACTAACATTCAGGATATGTTGTTACGAATATTTAGGAAAAATTATCACTAACATTCAGAATAAATTGTCCTTAAAAATTCAGGACAAATTGTCACTTACATTGAGGACATCTGTCAAAATCGTGTCACAGTTTCCATTAAGAGTATTAATACCACAGATTGTCAAAACCTGCCACTATTAATTCAAGAGCTTATGCTACAGATTGTCAAAACCTGCCACTATTAATTCAAAAGCTTATACTACAGTTTGTCACAACCTGCCACTATTCATTTCCGGACCGTCAACATCATAAAGTTATATTACCCAATCTTACCTCAAACTTACTCAAACCCATAAAACTACTGAAATTATGTTGTCCTATATTACCAGTGCTTGTCTGTAGAATAATGTTAACACTGAGTTGTAAAATCTTACCGCTTCGTGTTAACTAAATAACGATTGAAATCCGCAATCAATGCACAGGTCCGGGCGTGTATTAACTTAACGACCGTCGAAGTAGTGATTTTCTCCAACAGACCAGACTTTGTCAGATGTGCTAACAATTTCGCGTTGAGGTCTGGATGTTCACAATAACAAAGTAACGCTGTTAAGTAATGATGATCTATCTCCCCAACCATATTTGTTAAGTAATGATTAATTATAATTGGGAGAGGTAAAAAAAACAACACCAGCCGAAACGTCGTTTAGTCTGTGTCGTCCACTTATCATGTAAAGCTTCTAACATACCATTTTTTTGTATTTTTTAATTTTTCCAAAAAAAAAAACTACACCAGCATGACGTGAACAACGAGCAACACAATAATAATTATGTTATGGTGGGATTCTCAGAAGAATGTTGGAAGTTCCCTGGACAGATAAAAAGACCAATGAGGAAATTCTCAAAGAGGCCAACACAAAAAGGAAGCTCCTAAAATTCATGAGAAAGAAAAAAATCAACATTTTTCGGACACATCATGAGAAAAATAAAGTTGGAATATTTGGTTACAATTTGCAAGATAAAAGGATTGAGAGCTCGCAGACGACAAAGAGAAAAAATACTGGATAGCTTGGTGTCATGGCATGGAAAACAGTCAACAACAGAACTGATACGATGCACTGTAGATAGAAGTTTGTGAAAGGACATGGTCGCCTACGCCAACCGGTATGCCACATGATGATAATGGTAGGATAATCATCACAACACACCGGGCGATTCCATAGGTGCTACTTTTTTCCCCTCGATATATCGAGAGTTCCTCAGGCGAACCCTCATTCACGTGCACGAACTCCGTGACACTGCCTGGGACACACTAAGTGAGTAGGTTTTCGCTGACAATTTTGCCCGGGCTACTACCATTTTGGCCTATTCTTTTAGATTAACTGCAAAATGTTCTTTAACGTGCGCAAGTGCACACGGGACCTCCTGCATTTTGCCACTGTCTGAGAGGACTAGACTTCGAGTTCTACATACACAGAGACTAGGAGAGGGTAAACCCACGAAGAAACCAAGGATCGAATGTTTCTCTATTTTTGAATAAAATAGAAAATAAAATAGAAAATAAAATAGAAAATAAAATAGAAAATAAAATAGAAAATAAAATAGAAAATAAAACAGAAAATATTACCACTGGTGGAATTGAAAGCGAGACTTATTTGTCCACATGCCGATATCTTACACCTAGACTACCCAGCCCGTCACACTACCCGCGCTATATATATTGTTGTTGTTGTTGTTGTTGTTGTTGTTGTTGTTGTTGTTGTTGTTGTTGTTGTTGTTGTTGTTGTTGTTGTTGTTGTTGTTGTTGTTGTTGTTGTTGTTGTTGTTGTTAGTATTATTATTGTTGTTGTTATTAGTAGTATTATTGTTGTTGTTGTTGTTAGTATTATTGTTGTTGTTGTTAGTATTATTGTTATTGTTGTTGTTGTTAGTATTATTGTTGTTGTTGTTAGTATTATTATTATTGTTGTTGTTATTAGCATTATTATTGTTGTTGTTATTAGTATTATTATTGTTGTTGTTGTTAGTATTATTATTGTTGTTGTTGTTAGTATTATTATTGTTGTTGTTGTTATTAGTAATATTATTGTTGTTGTTATTAGTATTATTATTGTTGTTGTTAGTATTATTATTGTTGTTGTTGTTAGTATTATTATTGTTGTTGTTGTTATTAGTATTATTATTGTTGTTGTTATTAGTATTATTATTGTTGTTGTTGTTAGTATTATTATTATTGTTGTTGTTATTAGTATTATTATTATTGTTGTTGTTATTAGTATTATTATTGTTGTTGTTGCTGGTATTGTTGTTTTTGTTATTGTTGTTGTTCTTGTTGTTGTTGTTATTATTATTATAGTTTGAAAACTTTGGTGTATACATCAGCTGGTGTTGTTGAAAGTGGGTTTGTAACAAGCGGTTGCCTGATGGTTGCGACTAGATGTTGACATCATTCTGACGTATTTGATTAAAAAATGTTCTCTGCTCGTTGTAATAAAGTCCCCACCCTAGCAATGCCAGGCGTATAGCAAATGTGTTAGGTACCATTTTTTTCAATGACCACGGCACATTTATGAGTGAAGTGGTCTGTATCACGCCAGGTCGCCTTTTCTCTCCAGAAAATTCAATGTTATCCATTTGTAAAGGTTGGGTAAACTCCTTGACTTGTCGATTAAAAAAAAAATCAGCCCCTTCTGGCAATTGAACCTGTAACTTTCTGATCAGGTAGCGAGCACACCAACTCCCGTCACTGAAGCTGACTATTGATTCCAATTCAAATTCATCACCATCATTATCTTTCTCTCTGGTCGAAGACAACGCATAATACGGAAGTCATAGTTCTCCACGACTGACACTATCCTGCTAGTTTCTTGTAGTTCTTGATTGTTTATTAGTTCCGTGGTTGAGTCTTCTCTAGCAATTGTTCATCGTAGCGATTCTCTTGGTCGACCTTGTTTTCATTTGGCAGATGATTTCCACTTTGAATGCTTAACGGGGAAGTCTTTCTTTATTCTCAGGACATGTCCGATGTATTTTACGCCTTGTTATTAGAAAGTTGGACACGTATCCTTACTTTGAATCGTCTCTGTTCATTTGAAATGCATTCTTCCCAGCGTATGTTTCATATCCCACAAGGCATTTGTTGACTAAAATTGGGTGATAGTGTATTTCTGATAATATATACCACATTAGGTATACTTCATGAGCTTTCAAGTCCAGAGTGCAACTGGCCAACGATATGTGGGTGGCCACCGATATGTTGATGGCCAACGATATGTGGATGGCCAACGATATGTGGATGGCCAACGATATGTGGATGGCCAACGATATGTGGATGGCCAACGATTTGTGGATGGCCAACGATATGTGGGTGGCCAACGATATGTGGGTGGCCAACGATATGCGGATGGCCAACGATATGTGGGTGGGCAACGATATGTGGATGGCCAACGATATGTGGATGGCCAACGATTTGTGGATGGCCAACGATATGCGGATGGCCAACGATATGCGGATGGCCAACGATATGTGGATGGCCAACGATATGTGGATGGCCAACGATATGTGGATGGCCAACGATATGTGGATGGCCAACGATATGTGGATGGCCAACGATATGTGGATGGCCAACGATATGTGGATGGCCAACGATATGTGGATGGCCAACGATATGTGGATGGCCAACGATATGTGGATGGCCAACGATATGTGGATGGCCAACGATATGTGGATGGCCAACGATATGTGGATGGCCAACGATATGTGGATGGCCAACGATATGTGGATGGCCAACGATATGTGGATGGCCAACGATATGTGGATGGTCAACGATATGTGGATGGCCAACGATATGTGGATGGCCAACGATATGTGGATGGCCAACGATATGTGGATGGCCATCAGACATGTTTGTCCGCCCATTCTAGAATGTCAAAGCTGAAGAATAGAAACACTTGCTCGACATGAGACCACATCTGTTAATCAGACCGTCTTCTGTTGCAAAACTCTATATCGAAAGTTCACTGTAACATATGCAGCTTCTGGCAAGCAGCAGCTTGAGCGAACATAGAATGGTAGTTGATTTAGCGTATTGATATGTCTACGTAATTGGTTGAAAGTGGTTTTGTGTCAAATGAGTTGTGTGTTTTCAATTTCAGATTCCGTTCGCTAGAATAGACTTTAAACTTTAGGACTGAATGATGTCACTGCATGTGGGGCGTTCCCACATACGCACAACCCCGTCCCAGCAACCAACAGAGAAGTCATTCTGATTTGTCGTCCGGTTCTAGTGACCGTTTTGTCTTTTGTTGAAAAGCCTCGCAGCTCATGATGCACACCCCCGGGTAGCTGTAATGGTCTCGGGCAGCACGAACTTCATAGGCCCGCGCCTAATCCATGTAGACTTCATGATCAGTTAGCGTACCCCAAGAATAGCTGTCCCAACAAATGAAGTAAGACCTCTACTTCAGTGAAACACCGTAGTCTAGCTGGTTGTGAATTTGCACCAGAACACGGATCAGACATCCGCCCAGGGTAAAGCCTGGACCTAATACCACCCAACTTTAATCACCGGTTCGTCACCTGTAGCACAAAAATCAACGCGTAGGAACCACAACAATGTTAATTTTGTGGTCGGGTGAATGCGACAGGCCCACCGCTGTCTCCCTACAAGAAAATCCAGACTAGAAAAAATCATTTTAAAACACATTGCAGAAAAAATGTCACCATTCGTGAGCCTGATTTGACTTGGCGACCACCTTGGCTTTCCGCAAAAACAGGAATTCTAGGTAGAACAACACACCTCAATGTTATGACTTAGGTAAGCTAGAACAACACACCTCAATGTTATGACCTAGGTAAACTAGCTCAACACACCTCAATGTTATGACCTAGGTAAGCTAGAACAACACACCTCAATGTTATGACCTAGGTAAACTAGAACAACACACCTCAATGTTATGGCCTAGGTAAGCTAGAACAACACACCTCAATGTTATGACCTAGGTAAGCTAGAACAACACACCTCAATGTAATGACCTAGTTAAGCTAGAACAACACACCTCAATGTTATGACCTAGGTAAGCTAGAACAACACACCTCAATATTATGACCTAGGTAAACTAGAACAACACACCTCAATGTTATGACCTAGGTAAGCTAGAACAACACACCTCAATGTTATGACTTAGGTTAGTTCGCCCTCCTTAAGAGCGTTAAAAAAGTACAGAACATAAATAATTGTTGAAGGATGGACTACCCCGGCTAATAATTAGCCTGTCTGCGGCTTCAAAGCTCAGAATAACGAGCTTTCTACCACTTCATGTAGATCGAACTTGTATATCACAGGAACCAGAGACGTGTGCTTTACACCTGGTACCTGTGAAATATACCTGATGTGTGCAGGTAAACCATGGTTGTGATAACAATAAAGGTTTATACAGACAATCTACTAATATCACAGATAATATAACAACGCACATACATATCATAACATCAGCAAGTGACGGGGCCTGATGGCGCAGGTGATCAAGTCTCTCCACAACTTTCGATCTCGTCAGTTATTTATCATTTCTGTTGTTCACCTTCTGCCAAGCCATTCTCTTAAGCTGTCTGATATTTTTTCTCTTTGCTTCACTCTAAATCTTCGTCCCTCAGTGTGTCCAGTTCATACAGTATATTCCAGTTGTTGTCTTATCATTACATAGCCACAAAATTATGATTGTTTCTTCATAATATTGGAAATTAGCTCTCTTTTTGCTTTGACCTCTGTCATAACTTTTTCATTACTCTTCTTAACTGTCCATGTGTCTTAACTGTCAAAGTAAGATCAAAGGAAGGAGACTTGTTGATTGAACAAGAAAACATAAGGGAACGATGGACAGAATACATTAAAGATCTTTATAATGATGAACGAACAGAAGTAAATATTAAGGATAATGGAGAAGGACCAGAAATACTCAGAGAAGAAGTGGAAGACACTTGCGCAATATGAAAGCAGGCAAAGCTCCTGGACCAGATAATATAACTAAAGAAGAGATTGAAGCCATGGGTGATTTTGGAATAGAAATAATAACATATTACATAGCGACAACAAACGCTGTTGCAGATTAGCATGCTACAAATACACGCTGACTAAAGTAAACACAAACGGTTCACTACTGAAATATAATTGTGGAGCCGCGATAGCTCAATGGTTAGTGAACTGGACTACAAAGGACAAGGGGTAGGGTTCGATCCCAACCGACGGCTTCCGAGTTCACCCAGTCTTAAATGGGTACCGGATTTTTTCTGGGAAAGTGAAGCGGCACGGGCGTAATGCCGACCACATTACCCCAAAAATCACGCGCTGGAGTTCTGTAAAATTTATGGTCACTAACACCATATTCCCTATACGGCACTTGGTGGACGGGGGTACTTTACTCTTTTTTTTTACACTGAATTTAATTATACATATATTTTTTTTAATCTGTAATTTAAAAAACACTTTTGTAATCTGGTCATATCAAACGCCATAGTGGTCTTAACTTTTTCCATACGTTTCGACACACCATACGCCATGCCAATTTTGGTCACGTACATATAGACGCATGCTGCGTCACTCTCAATTTGATTAGTGTAAACTGTCATCAAACCATATTTTTTTTTGTAGGAATGGACGATCTTGCTATTGTTGAAATCTAATTCCTTGTTTAATTATCTATAAATTGAGATATCATATATTCGGTGTCAGATAGGTATAAAACATTTAGATTGATATTTAAAACCATAAACAATTTTGCTTTTGAAGTCGCAACCCCTGAATTGATAACAACTTTCTGTACTGAAAGAGTTAAAGGAACAATAGTGGAGGACATATTATGGAGAGTGGAGAGGTTGGCAAGGTGGAAGGGGGGGGGGGGCAACATATTTGACCTGATGTGTGCAACCTACGGTTTACGAGCCAGAATCGGCCAGCAGAGCATTTCGACTGGCTCGAGTGGTTGATTTAAAATGAGCAAATACTTGTGTCTCTGGGCTTAAACAAAATGGAATTAATAATTAGCACACGAATGTACACTATTTTTTTATTAACATTAAATAATTATTAGCTTAGCAATGTCACCAAAAAGGGAAGTGATTGTGTCAAATATTTGACCGTGCGTGACAGAGAAGATTAGTGCACAGCCAACTATAGACTTACTATGGCCTGCGGGCTGAGAGGAAATTTCTGGTAAATGACCAAAAAGGGTGACGTTTTCAGCATTGTGAGCAGGGGTGGTTGTGGGAAGAGTGAAGTCAGCCGTCTACATCTCATGTATTTGAACACGTCACACTAGTTGGCTGGTTTTCCGGTTTTATGTTTCTGCTCGTAGGCCTTATCAGATCTATAGTTGGCTGTAATCAGTGTCTTTAATAATGAGACAGGCGACGGCATTCCTTCTACTTTCGACGATTCCGCGAGACAGAAAGGGCGATGTAGCTTTGTCTTTTGTGTCGGGATGGGGAAAAAGGGGATCCTGGTAGTGGGAGACATATTGTTTAATAAAAAAAGGTTTAATAGCAAAAAGACTGAAGTAACTGTAGCAAGAAAGAAAAATACATCACCGCAAAGCACAATAAAGACAAGTGGAACAATATTAAAACAGGTAAATGAATTTAAATATCAGAGAACAATGTTAACATCAGATGGTAGATGTACAACAGAGGTGAGATGCAGAATAACTCAGGCGAGAGCAGCTTTCCAAAAAACAAGGAAGATACTGTGCAATCAATTTTGATAATAGAAACAAGAAAAAGAGTTCTTAAATGTTATGTAGAACCAATCTTCCATACGGTTGTGAATCATGGACAATAGTACAACAGACAAGAAAATCACTGCAGGATGTAGAAATGTGGTTTTACAGAAGAATGTTGAGAATACCATGGAGAGCAAAGAAGAGTAATGAAAATCTTCTGAAAGAAACCAAAACAGAGAGCTAATTTCCAATATTAGGAAGAAACAATCATCATTTTTTAGCCATGTAATGAGAAGAGAACAACTGGAATATATTGTAACAACTGGAAAAATTGAGGGACGAAGCGATGGAGGGTAGCAAAGAAAAAAAGATACCAAACAGCTTAAGAGAATGGCTTAGCAGAAGTGAACAACAGAAATGATAAATAACTGACGAGATTGAGAGTTGTGGAGAGACATGTACTTGAGGATTATGTATAAGGAATTCAGTTGATGACAGTACTCGAGCATCACATCCTCATAATTATTTTCAAACCTTGCCCTAAGTGTATAATATGTTTCCATGCCAGTAATATGTGTTTGGGTAAAAACATCAAACGACTCCAGCTTACACTCACTGAGACAGACAGCACCGACAGACAGCACCGACAGACAACACCGACAGACAACACCGTTAATCAACACCAACAAACAACACCGCCAGGACAACACCACCAGACAACACCGCCAAACAACACGGCCAGACAACACTGACAAACAATACCGCCAGGATAACATCGCCAGACAACACCGACAGATAACATGGTCAGACAACCTCTGACAGACAACACCGTCAGACAACATCGACAGGCAATACCGTCAGACAACACAGGCAAACAAACCCTCAGGACAACACCGGCAGACAATACAGCCTGACAACACCGCCAGTACAACACCGACAGACAACACCGACAAACAATACTTCTAGGACAACACCAATAGACAACCCTGCCAGACAGACAATACCGCCAGACAACACCGACAGACAACAACGACAGATAACACCGACAGACAACACAGACAACACCGAAAGACAACACCGACAGAAAACAAACACCGACAGACAACACCGCAACACAACACCGACAAACAACACCACCAACAACACCGACAGATAACATCGCTAGATAACACCGACAAACAATACCGACAAACAACACCGCCAGATAACATTGACAGGTAACACTGACAAACAACACTGACAGATAACATCCACAAAAAACCCCGACAGATAACACCGACAGACAACACCGCCAGACAACCCCGACAAACAACACCGCCAGGACAGCACCGATAGATAATACCACCAGACAACACCGTCAGACAACGCCGACAGACAACATCCCGACAACCAACACCGACAGACAACACTGCCAGACAATAGCGACAATCAATACCGACAAACAACAAACACTGACTGTTAACACCGACAAGCAACACCGACAGACGACACCGACATACAACACACCCAGATAACGAGAAATGTTGAGACTTGACAGTTGCAACGTCTTTGTGGTAGACGTTTCATGATGATGATGATGATGATGATGATCACGTTTTCTTTTTTTTTTTTATAGTTCGCCAGGTTTCATCTTTGGCAAAGTCCATAGAGACCAGGAACTGAATTTTGCTCGTTAATCCGTATTTTCCTAGCAGCCATGTGCACAATGGCCCTCGCCGCACAGGTAGAATTCTCCAACTTTCGAAGGTACTCATTTTTTTTTTCCGGTCAATGAGTAATTGACGTTTCAACCCAGATCTCGCTGTCGAGACCAGGGATTTGCAGCAGAGAGAAATCACAAACAAAATCCCAACTGGTGCAGTCGGGACTTGAACTGACTTTCTCTCTGCCTCGACACCAACCAGTCCAGCATGATGACTATGATGATGGTAAGATTATATTTACTAGTACACACAATTTACATTAATTATAAACACTGGCATAGATAGACAAATAACCCAAAGTATAGTGATAATCTATAGTCTGGTCTACCAAAACACATCCTGCAAGAAAATCTGAAGGAGTAAGAAGGACAGGCAGACAGAGAATGAAATATATAACATCAGAGAATGAAATATATAACATCAGAGAATGAAATATTTAACATCAGAGAATGAAATATATAACATCAGAGAATGAACAGGTCTTGACTTTGAAGATTACCAAAGAATGACTTTTTTTTTGCCTTCGCCAGCTTTTTACCTCTGACGAAGTCCCTAGACACTAGGAACTGAATTTTGCGTGTTAATCCGTTATTCCCTGGCAGCCGTGTGCACAGGGGTCCCTCGCCGCACAGGCAGATAACTCCGTCTTTGGAGGTACTCATAATTTTCCGTCCATGAGTAATTGCCGGCGTCTTCTGGCCTCGAGACCAACCAGTCCCCTCAAAAAGAATGACTGAAGATAGAGAGAATTGAAGAAAAAGAATAATTATGATCACATGAGCTGGCGGTAAATGTTTAGCTCTGGCAGATCCGACAACTCAAGTAGGACTTTCATTTCGAACCAACCATTGACTTCCATAAACTTACTGGCGCGTCATCGCTATTGGTATTAAACTACGACAGCTACTTGGTTTTTCAAAAAGGCAGCTCCTAAGAAACATCAAAAGAAACAATCAACTCTTTTCGGGGACATCTTGAAAAGATAGACAGTTGGAATACTTCGTTACAACTGGCAAAATTCAGGGAAAGAGAGATCGCGGACGACAAGGAGAGAAGATACTGGATAGCTTGGTGTCATGGCATGGGAAACAGTCAACAAAAGAACTGATATGATGCACAGTGGATAGAAGATTGTGGAGGGACATGCTCGCCTACCAACCGGTACGGCACATGATGATGAGTTTATTGGAAGTAACAGTGAACAAACGAAATACTCAATCTCTCAACTAGAATGTAATAATAGAGCGTATTTTAGTGCGGAATTTAATCAATGTTGTTTTATAGAAGTAAATCATGGACAACGGTCAAGCAATTCGAATGGTCTCTTGAGGCAGCTGTGATGTTTTGAAAAAGAATGCATGCTCAAATTATTTAACAATATAGAGAGACAATAGCAAGGGTATAGTTCAAGTCAAAAAATTGGAAAAAAATGCTGTCAAAAAAGGGGTTTGGCAGGAGATCACGGACCTACTACAAGCAACAACGGCAGAGGTAGGGGTCATGACCTAGCAACAAAAATAGTCAACTTGGACAATCAAATAAGTAAGGTCAACTATGGGAGAACAATCACTCAAACAAAGAAATGAAAATGGAAATCGTAATAAAAGAACAACGAATAAGATACAGAAAAACGGACGGAAGAAAATCATAATTCGGTGAACATTTTATAAGTTGGTGACTATAGGATTTATCGAGGGGAGACAGATGAAAGTGGAAAACAGAAGGGAATGATGTGTGCTGGAATGACAGGATGAGTGGGCAACACACTAGACTAGGACATAACTATAGAGGGTATATGTTTGTTGGTGTTGGAGTGGGTTCAGAGAGAGACCGAGAGGGAGTGTAGGAGTAAGGGAGGGGGGAGGTTTATCGTCAAGTCTCTTATGGCAATGATCTTTCTTTCTTTCTTTCTATCTATCTATCTTTCTTTCTTTCTTTTTCTTTCTTTCTTTCTTTCTTTCTTTTTCTTTCTTTCTTTCTTTCTTTCTTTCTTTCTTTCTTTCTTTCTTTTTCTTTCTTTCTTTCTTTTCTATCTTTCTTTTCTTTCTTTCTTTCTTTCTTTTTCTATCTTTCCTTTCTTTCTTTCTTTTTTCTATCTTTCTTTTCTTCCTTTCTTTTCTTTCTTTCTTTTCTTTCTTTTCTTTCTTTCTTTCTTTCTTTCTTCACTTCATCTTGTATCAGTTCTGGTGTCGAGGGAGATACAAATTCTGGTTTTTACTATTTGGGCGGCTTCACTCGTTGTCAATTTTAGATGTAGCATTTCTTTCATCTGTCCATCTTACTCTGGGTCTGCCTCTAGCCCTTCCTCGTTCTCCTCTTTTAATATAAGCATTGTATGTTAAGGACTCTACGGCATTCTTTCTAGATGGACAAACCAGTTTATTTGTTGTTTTTGTATCGAACCCTACCCCTTGTCCGTAGTAGTCCAGTTCACTAACCACTGAGCTATCGCGGCTCCTACTAATTTTTAGGGAATTAGTAAAACCCAGGTGTCCTCGCCATGATTACGAACCCCGGCTGTTGCCGTGGTAAGCCAACCGATGATAGACATAATATTTAAAATAATAGAAGAGTGCATGATAGACATAATATTTAAAATGATAGAAGGGTGCATGATAGACATAATATTTAAAATGATAGAAGAGTGCATGATAGACATAATATTTTAATAGATAGAAGAGTGCACAATAGACATAATATTTAAAATGATAGAAGAGTGCACAATAGAGATAATATTTAAAATGATAGAAGAGTGCACTATAGACAGAATATTTCAATAGATACAAATGTGAATAATATATTTATTATTTTAATAGATAGAAGAGTGCACGATAGACAGAATATTTCAATAGATACAAGTGTGAACGATAGGTAGAACAATTTAAAAGATAGAAGAGTGCACGATAGAGAGAATAAACACAAACCATGAGATAATAAAATTGAGAATGCACCATCAAGGCGACAGACAGATAGCACTGAAGATCTGTCGCAACCAATATTCAATTTACAGCCGGAAGCTGATAGAATTTGCTGATCGATTCGCTCACACTACAGATTAATAGGAATGTGACTTATTTTTTTTTTGGGGGGGGGGGGGCGGGTGGTGGTGGGGGGAGCTCCCTATTTTTGGAATCTATAAATAGATATGCTAAACTATGAAATAGGTCAAGCTGAGGGTGGCCAAACTAATTAAATCACGTGATTTGGGCGCAGCATTGAACTTGGCAGTCTAGTAATGTAGGATTAACCTCATTAATAAAACTGGTAGACTTGCTTCAAGGATGCATATATCACGGCTATTTGTGACTGATATGTTAGTTGATTTGCTCATGTGTATAATTCTAAGACAAGACACTTTACATGGCAACCTGGGTGGCTGAGTGGTTAGTGTGCTAGCTTCCTGAACCGAAGGGTCCGGTTCAATCCCCAGCAGTGGCGGATTTTTTTTTTCGGACTGACAAGGCTTCGGGGTTCACCCAACCTTTAAAAATGGATACCATAAATCTTTTTTCTGGGAAGCATGAGCGGCCTGGCGTGATGCCAACCACATCACCCAAATATGTGTCGTGGTTATATTAAAATATAGTCACTAACACCATATTCCCCATACGCCTATCAAGGAGTGGAGGGTACCTTACACTATAGATCTATCTATAGTCCTTTCGAGCCGAAGACGGCACATAGGACAGAACCACAATCTCAAAAACAGAAACCGTGCATGCCAAAGTGGCACATATTGCAGAGATCACTGCCTCTAAAATCTATGGTTCTGTTTCCATAACAATGCTTTTTACAATGACAGCTTGTCAAGCCATCGATCAATCTCCTTAGTCGCCTCTTACGACATGCCTGGAAGGTTACAGTGTCACTATTCTTTACTTCCCACATAAAGAGGCCCCCGGTAACATACGGATATTATACACTATACAAGGATATTCTATTACACATTCAAAGTGATTAGAAGAAGCTGTATTTTAACATAGGGCTCTCTGGGTAGGAGATGTGTACACTTGGAAAATAACAGTGAAAGCAGAGGTTAGGAAAATGTGAAGATCATTGAACGATCTTTGGAGAATTGTAAGAAACAGGATGGCTTGGAGACTGTTTGGTAAAGACCTCAGGATGGCTTGGAGACTGTTTTGTAAAGACCTCAGGATGGCTTGGAGACTGTTTGGTAAAGACCTCAGGATGGCTTGGAGACTGTTTGGTAAAGACCTCAGGATGGCTTGCAGACTGTTTGGTAAAGACCTCAGGATGGCTTGGAGACTGTTTGGTAAAGACCTCAGGATGGCTTGGAGACTGTTTGGTAAAGACCTCAGGATGGCTTGGAGACTGTTTGGTAAAGACCTCAGGATGGCTTGGAGACTGTTTGGTAAAGACCTCAGGATGGCTTGGAGACTGTTTGGTAAAGACCTCAGGATGGCTTGGAGACTGTTTGGTAAAGACCTCAGGATGGCTTGAAGACTGTTTGGTAAAGACCTCAGGATGGCTTGGAGACTGTTTGGTAAAGACCTCAGGATGGCTTGGAGACTGTTTGGTAAAGACCTCAGGATGGCTTGAAGACTGTTTGGTAAAGACCTCAGGATGGCTTGAAGACTGTTTGGTAAAGACCTCAGGATGGCTTGAAGACTGTTTGGTAAAGACCTCAGGATGGCTTGAAGACTGTTTGGTAAAGACCTCAGGATGGCTTGAAGACTGTTTGGTAAAGACCTCAGGATGGCTTGAAGACTGTTTGGTAAAGACCTCAGGATGGCTTGAAGACTGTTTGGTAAAGACCTCAGGATGGCTTGAAGACTGTTTGGTAAAGACCTCAGGATGGCTTGAAGACTGTTTGGTAAAGACCTCAGGATGGCTTGAAGACTATTTGGTAAAGACCTCAGGATGGCTTGAAGACTGTTTGGTAAAGACCTATGCTGCACAAGGAGCTGCAAGGAAATATGAAGTTAAGCTCGGTAAGAGCTGATGGGGTCAATGGTGGGAGAACATATTTTTAGCTCAAGAGGAGTGAGTGACATAAAGAAAACGGTGCTGTAGAAATATGGGGGTCGTGGGAGGGGGAGGGGGGGTAGTGAACACATGATCCATCGTGATAAATTTGTATCAAATAGCGTGTGGACATAGACAAATATAATCAAGTTTCAGATACACACAGATGAATGTTATCAAGTTTCAAGTAGACACTGATGAATATAATCAAGTTTCACGTTGACACAGATGAATATGATCAAGTTTCAAGTAGACACAGATGAATATGATCAAGTTTCAGGTAGACACTGATGAAGATAATCAAGTTTCACGTAGGCACAGATGAATATGATCAAGTTTCAGGTAGACACTGATGAAGATAATCAAGTTTCACGTAGGCACAGATGAATATGATCAAGTTTCAGGTAGACACTGATGAAGATAGTCAAGTTTCATGTAGGCACAGATGAATATGATCAAGTTTCAGGTAGACACTGATGAAGATAATCAAGTTTCAGGTAGGCACAGATGAATATGATCAAGTTTCAGGTAGACACTGATGAAGATAATCAAGTTTCACGTAGGCACAGATGAATATGATCATGTTTCAGGTAGACACTGATGAATATAATCAAGTTTCACGTAGGCACAGATGAATATGATCAAGTTTCAGGTAGACACTGATGAATATAATCAAGTTTCACGTAGGCACAGATAGATGTCATCAAGTTTCACGTGGACGAAACAATCAGAGAATTCATGCATCGTCAGTACTAACAACAGCGAAGTTGAGAAATATAGGACACAAATCAACAAGTGTGTTTGTGTAGAACAAAATTGTGTCAACATATTTATATTGACTCACGATATACCACTGACTTCACTAACAGATACACATTAACTTGTGTTCTCAAATCTCGTATTAGTATTGCAGAGACTGGAAATACTTAGACATCCCATAATACTTTCAGTGGTTAACCCTCTTTGTCCAGAAAAAAAAAACGCAATACCTAAATTAATGTTGTCAGAATAAAGAACACCACAGGACACTGGTTTCAACTGAATTCTACAAAACGAACCCATAAGTCAAAACCTTGAATCTTCAGTGTCAGCCATTGCTGAAGTAAGACTGTTGAATGTTGGGTAAATATTGGAAGCTCTTGTGTGACGGAAGAAATAGCAAGTAATCTATTGAATTATGGGAGCCGCGATAGATCAGTTGTTAGTGAACTGGACTACAAAGGACAAGAGATAAGGTTCATTATCATCATCATCATCATGTACCCTGCCGGTTGGCGTAGGCGATCATGTCCCTCCACAATCTTCTATCTACAGTGCATCGTATCAGTTTTGTTGTTGACTGTTTTCCATGCCATGACACCAAGCTATCCAGTATTTTCTCTCTTTGTCGTCCGCGATCTCTCCTTCCTTCCATTTTGCCAGTTGTAACCAACAAGGAAGGAGTAAGGTTCACCCAGCCTTAAATGGGCACCGGATTTTTTCTAGGAAAGTAAAGCGGCACGGGCGTAATACCGACCACATTACCCCAAAAAATCATGCGCTGACGGTGTGTAAAATTTATGGTCAATAACACCATAATCCCTATACGCCACTTGGCGTGACAGGGGCTCTTTCTTTATTTTTACTATTGAAATATCGCCGGTCGAGACATATAGTTACCGAACAAGTGCTAGCTTTCCCAGAACTAAGGAGAATCAAACTCATTGTGGGCCATGTCGTCTATCGCTGGTGATCTCAAATATCGGAAGTACTAGTATCTAGGACAGTCATCTTTTTGTATCTGCTGGTTCTGATTTATGATTTGGTAAGTACCTGAGTAGTGAGTGGTATCTGAGTAGTTGGTGGTATCTGAGTAGTTGGTGGTATCTGAGTAGTTGGTGGTATCTGAGTAGTTGGTGGTATCTGAGTAGTTGGTGGTATCTGAGTAGTTGGTGGTATCTGAGTAGTTGCTGGTATCAGAGGAGTGAGTGGTATCTGGGTAGTGAGTGGTATCTGAGTAGTGAGTGGTATCAGAGGAGTGAGTGGTATCTGAGTAGTTGGTGGTATCTGAGTAGTTGGTGGTATCAGAGGAGTGAGTGGTATCTGAGTAGTGAGTGGTATCTGAGTAGTGAGTGGTAACAGAGTAGTGAGTGGTATCTGAGTAGTGAGTGGTAACTGAGTAGTGAGTGGTATCTGAGTAGTGAGTGGTATCTGAGTAGTTGGTGGTATCTGAGTAGTTAGTGGTATCTGAGTAGTTGATGGTATCTGAGTAGTGAGTGGTATCTGAGTGGTATCTGAGTAGTTGGTTGTATCTGAGTAGTGAGTGGTATCTGAGTAGTCAGTGGTATCTGAGTAGTGAGTGGTATCTAAGTAATTGGTGGTATCTGAGTAGTTGGTGGTATCTGAGTAGTTGGTGGTATCTGAGTAGTGAGTTGTATCAGAGTTGTGAGTGGTGTCTGAGTAGTTGGTGATATCTGAATAGTGAGTGGTATCTGGGTAGTTGGTGGTATCAGAGAAGTGAATGGTTTCTAAGTAGTTGGTGGTATTTCCGAAGTTAAAGGGTATCTGAGTAGTGCGATGTATCTGAGTAGTGCGATGTATCTGAGTATGGTGGTATCTGAGTATTAGGTTGTATATGAGCTGTTGGTATCTGAGTATTGGGTGGAATCTGAGTAGTTGGTGGTATCTGTTTAATAGATGGTAACTTAGCAGTTGGTGGTTTTTTTAGTAGTTGGTTATATATGAGTATTGTGGTGGTATCTGAGTAGTTCGTGATATCTTTGTTGTGCGGGGGGAGGAGGGTATCTGCGTAGTTGGTGGTATCTGAGTAGTTGGTGGTATCTGAGTAGTACGTTATATTAAATTGGATTGTGGTATCTGAGTAGTTGGTGGTATCTGAGTAGTACGTTATATTAAATTGGATTGTGGTATCTGAGTAGTTGGTGGTATCTGAGTAGTACGTTATATTAAATTAGATGGTGGTATCTGAGTAGTTGGTGGTATCTAAGTTGTAGGTGATGCCTGAGTAATGGGTGGGAGTATCTGAGTAGTGGAGGTGTCTTAGTAGTTGATTGTATCTGAGTATTTTATTGTCCGTGAGTAGTATGTTGTGTCTGAGTAGTTGGTTATATCTGAGTAGTGGGTGGTATCTGAGCAGTGGGTGGTTTTGTGAAATAAAAAAGACGTACTTTTGACAAGAGTCAGATCTCTTCCGGGTATTATCAAAAGTGTTGACTGATGAAAAGATGGGGCCGGTGTAGCGCAGTGGTTAGTGAACTGGACTACACTACCAAGGACAAGAGGTCAGTTTCTAATACTAATCGATTACTTCCAAGTTCCCTCAGCCTTAAATGGGTACCTGAGCTCTCATGGAAAGAAAGAGCACTGAAGTAATATTGATCCTGATCCTTACAGCGCCCCTAGACGTCACGTAGAGCTTTTTGTATTTTTCGCTACCCATCTCTATTCTTGGCGAGATATTCGATCTTATCTAATAAATCTATGCCTGCCAACTTTGCTTCTCTTATAGGTGTTCTTTTTTTTTTAGTGTCTGTCTCTAGGTCTTCCTCTCATTAATAAAAAAAATGTAAAGTAAAGTACCCCCGTCGCGCCAAGCTATATAGGGAATATGGTGTTAGTGACCATATTTTTTGCTGATTTTCAGTACTTGATATTTGGGGTAATGTGGTTGGTATTACGCCCTTTACTTTCCCAGTAAAAAATCCGGTACCCATTAAAGGCTGGGTGAACTGGAGCCGTCGATCGAGATCAAACCCTACCTCTTGTCCTTTGTAGATCAGTTCACTAACCACTGAACTATCCCCGTCTTCCTCTCATTCTGTTTCTTAATGTTTCACATAGAAGAGCCTGTTTTGGAATTATCTTGTTGTCTATTCTCAATACATGTCCGACATATGTCTCAAACTTCTCTTGCTAATTGTAGATGAGATCTTTGATTGCATGGCTATTTCTCTATTCTCTATATTAGCCTTGAATTCATTCCATTGTACACACAGTATTTATCTTAGGCATTTGTCGTCAAGTGTGTTTAGTTTCCTCACAATCTCTTGTGTCGTTTTCCAGCTATCACGAACGTAAAGGTTGCTAATACGTTTGAGTTGAATATTCTAAATTTAGAGTCCTTGCTTCTTAATGTCGTGATACCGATCAACAACAAAAAATGTCCCGAAAGTTCTTTTTTTTAATATGGACACTAAACCCATACAGCCTATACGTCACCATGGGAAGTGACGGGGAATCATTTCAGAGGTGGAAGTATATTAACCGCACTCGTAAAAAAAAATCACAAATAATCAACAACAGAAAAAATAAAAACAAAGAACTATATATTCTTGGTCCGACGTCGGATCGAGCCCGTACTCCTTGGCACAGCGCCTTGCCACGAAAAACCAAACGCTAGAGCACAAGGCCAGCTCAGCTATCTAACAAAATATAGCTATTAATAGCGATGTCTTTCACACAAGCGTACTCATGCCTATAGCATACGGTTACGAGCACAGCTGGGAATAAATTGTATATATGTAGTTTACTATTAAGACAATATCTTCCGGAGAGGGTAGGGCTAAATACTTGCGTTGCAGACAAACAATTATAGGACGAAATAGCATGAATAGTAGTTTCCAGTGATTTAGACTATAGACAAATAATAATAAATACATATTTCTATAGAGGGAACTTCCGAGGCGATAGATCAGTGAATCATTTGAAAGGAGGAGGTATGTGTACAACACTCGGGAAATAAACCACAAATAATCAACAACAGAATAAAAAGAACAATATTTGGTGAAAAGAATTGATTCCCAGCACTCAAGGCAAGCCTATGGGTACTCTCAATCCTTGGCAAAAGATTGAGTATAGTGTACACACATTTAGTCACGTAGTTTAATGGTTATCAAATAAATGTCCTCTCAGTAGCTCAACTTTACTCATAGTTTCACTGCTTAATTCCATATTTTCAGAGTCCCACAGCTGGCTGTGTTACCTTCCATTAACAAATCATAGAGAGAATTAGCTCTTTCCATACGTTTCGCCGCATAGTGCGTCACTCTCAATTTGATTAGTGTGAACGCCATCAAACCATATTCTTTCTACATGTCTTGTATCATCTTGATATTGGTGAAATCTAATACCTTGTTTAATTATCTAAAAGTTCATATATATAATATGTTAGATAAAAATGTAGATTTATTCTTAAAGCGATGAAAAATATTGTCTCTGAAATCTCTTCCGTTGCGTCGATATAAAGATTCCGTACAGAAAGAGTTAAAGTGTCACTTTTGGACAAGTTTTACATTTTCTACTCAGGTCCTAGAACGTAATCTGCTCTGAGCAATTGCAGCCAACTTCAATATTTCATATCAATCTGTGAATTAATGATTTATTTTTTGTTGAGGATGAAATATAACACATACCCATTGCATTAGTGATAATTACATTTGGCATATTGCCTACACACATACGGAAGATAAATAGTAATAAATGAATATTATTATGGAGATAAAATGTCAGATTTTACAGATGAATGAATCATTTCATGGGAACAGCTATGTTTACAACACACGAAAAAAATCCACAAATAATCAACAACAGAAAAATAAATAAAGAACAACAGCAGCCTGGAGCAGGATCGAACCTATACTCATGGAAACGGCGCCTTGCCACACGAGAGATTATCTACTGCATTTTCTCTCTCTCTCGATGTCTCTTTCTCACTCTCTCATACTAGGTCTCTTTATAAATATCGTGCTTCAAGAGAGGTTGGCTAACAGAGGCAACCGTGTTCCCATAGTGAAGGCACCTACTGATATAGCAGACCTTGTATTGCAGTACCTCTAGACTAAGAAAAGGGGAGCCGCGATAGCTCAGTGGTTAGTGAACTGGACTACAAAGAACAAGGGGTAGGGTTCGATCCCAATAAAAGGCTTCCGGGTTCACCCAGCCTTATAATGGATACCGGATTTTTTTCTGGGAAAGTAAAGCGGCACGGGTGTAATACCGGCCACATTACCCCAAAATTCATGTGCTGAAGGTCTGTAAAATGTATGGTCACTAACACCATATTCCCTATACGCCACTTGGCGTGACGGGGGTACTTTACTTAGTAGACTAAGAAAAGTTCACGCTACTTCAACAGAACTAGCGAATTCAAGAAAACCATTTGAACCGGCCACGTCACCGCCTTTTGTCAACGAGCTTACGCTGGTATCAACAAGTAGCACTTAGTAGCATCATCATCATCAGCACCATCGTTGTCACCATCATCATCATCAGTACTATCGTTGTCACCATCATCATCATCAGTATCATCGTTGTCACCATCATCATCATCAGTACTATCGTTGTCACCATCATCATCATCAGTATCATCGTTGTCACCATCATCATCATCAGTACCATCGTTGTCACCATCATCATCATCAGTACCATCGTTGTCACCATCATCATCATCAGTACCATCGTTGTCACCATCATCATCATCAGTACCATCGTTGTCACCATCATCATCATCAGTACCATCGTTGTCACCATCATCATCATCAGTACCATCGTTGTCACCATCATCATCATCAGTACCATCGTTGTCACCATCATCATCATCAGTACCATCATTGTCACCATCATCATCATCAGTACCATCGTTGTCACCATCATCATCATCAGTACCATCGTTGTCACCATCATCATCATCAGTACCATCGTTGTCACCATCATCATCATCAGTACCATCGTTGTCACCATCATCATCATCAGTACCATCGTTGTCACCATCATCATCATCAGTACCATCGTTGTCACCATCATCATCATCAGTACCATCGTTGTCACCATCATTATCATCGTCATCACCATCATCATTCACATCATCGTCAACATCATCATCACTCCCATACCCATCATCACCACCACCTTTCCCACCTTATAAATTAAAGTGTCACGCTGTCATTGTATTGATTAATGTTCTCTCTTTCTCTCACTCTCTCTCTCTCTCTTGTCCTTTCGAGCCGAAGACGGCACACATAGGGCAGAACCACAATCTCAAAAACAGAAACCTTGCGTGCCAAAATGGATGTTCTACTACTACGAATAAATGATAAACAAGCAACAAATAATGAATACAAAATGTAGATAAAGTGAACATACTAAAAAAAAAACCTGATGCCAGTATAGCAAGAAAATCACTAGCTTGGCACACACAAGGAATAAGAAAACGTGGAAGGCAGAATTCACATGGAAAAGAAGTCATGAAACTCTCAAAGCATTCCCTAAACTTGAAGGAAATATCGAAAATGTTCAAGAATAGGGATCTATGGAGCGACCTTGTCGGTAGTTAATCCTCCTAAAAGGGGCCAGAAAGAATTTAATTGATTTATTGATTTATTGATTAATTGATTGATTATTTATAATCATTCCTGCACAACTATTTTTTAATAATCTTGTCAGTGTTTTTTTTTACGTGGATTTGTTTCAATAAATTATAAACGCAACATAATTCAATTTATCGAGCATTAGCAGGAAAGACAACAATTATAAGTAAAGAACTATAAAGACACTCAGGAGTCAGCCCGCAATAAAATATAAACAAAAAAAACATTTAAAAAATGGTATACGTGCTAATAACACAGGACTAGCAAGACAATAAAGATAGCTATAAACAAACGATATAAAACAGCAGACCCGGAGAGAGCCTTTGAAAAGAATGGATAGATAGAATGCTAGAAACACATGGATATGTCTCAGCAGAAGTGGTAACCAAAAAGAGAAAGATCGAAAACATCCTCCCTGCTTCGACGCTGAAGAAAACAAATGATTAATAAAAGATGAAGAAACAAAGATGAGTATATTTATAATGTGGTAATTTTTGTGAAATCTTCTTCCTTTAAACTCCCTGTTGAGTATAGGTCTTCAAAATACACTTTTCAAGAAGTTCTGTTTCTTGTCATTCTTTTAAGATCATCCCATGTCTTCTCCATCATCTTCATCTCTGCTTTCATCTGTTTTCTCCGAGAATAATGTGGTCTTCCTCCTTGTTTTTTCCCTTGGAGATTCCACAATCAATACAATCAATTTACTAGTATTTAGTAGAAATGTATTCATAATGACTTATATCTCTTGCTTTAACTATAAGCACATTCAAGTCAATTTAGTTTAATTAATAAATGTGCATATGTAAGGGAGACAACCAAGCATAAAAGCAACACGTTACAAACTACAAGAGTTATCAAACGATTCACAAGATTAATTATATTACAACCTTCAGGGGGAGGAGAGTGGGTGAAGAAAGGATGAAGATGCTGATGTGTAGATGTGGAAAAGGAGTCTGGTCGATCAGGAGTGATTAATGAGAAAAACATGTGGCCAGCATCTTACAAGAACAATTAGTCCGCTTTACGCCTCTAGAAATGCTGGGACGAACGATGGAGCGGGGATGGGACGCTCTGACTGCAACAAAACTAATTCCATGAATAAAACAGAATAAAAGATAATAGAATATAATAGAATATAATATATCAGAATAGAATAGAATAGAATAGAATAGAATAGAATAGAATAGAATAGACTAAAGCAGAATAGAATTGCGAGATAAAGAAGATAAATGAGTACGGACACAATACCCAGTCTATAAGCTAAGACCAACAGAGGAAGAAGTAGAAGAAGTGAGAGAACAATATGAGAGGGTTGACTTTGACTTCTTCCTCTTTTCTTCCTCATTTGCCTTTCAGCGTCGAGGGCAGATATGATTTGCGGTCTTTTGCTCTTCTGTTCGCCTCTGGTGCTGTTATGTTTCCTAGTGTTTCTAATATCCCATCAATCCATCTTTTTCGTGGTCGACCCTTGGGCCTGATGTACTCGCAACGTTTATTGAAGGCTCGTTGGGTTGTGTTTTGATCACTCTGTCTTGTCACGTGGCCAAATCATTTTATATGTTGTTTCTTTATATATTCTATGGCGTGGGCTATTCCTAGCTTCTTTCTCAGTTCTTCATTTCTGATCTTGTCTCTCAGACTGTTTCCTGTCATTCGTCTAAAACACTTTATCTCAGCAGAGGTTACTTTTCTTGTTGTCCTTTGATCTAGGGTCCAGGACTGGTATTGCTAGCACGACGTTGGGATGAAGATTGTATTGTAGAGTGCTCGTTTTGCCTGTAGACTTATTTCCTTGCTGGTCAACGGTGTCGTGACTACAGCTGAGAAGGAAGCTCCTAATTCTGAATGTTGGAAGGAAACAGAGACGTCGTCAGCAGTGCTCCAACTACGGTCCTAGTTAGAGGACCAATGAAACATGACAAGTTATCCGAAATGTAATGGTCTGGATAAACAAAGATGGCACATAGTATGAGCAATTGTGGCAATTAGGACATTTGAAAATAAAAATGCGGTAGAGATCTTCTTCCTCTTCTACCTTTTTAGCTCCCAGTGGAGCATAGGTCTTCAACAAACACTTTCCAAGTTGTTCTTTTTTCCAGTCTTTTAAGATCATTCCATGTCTTCCCCATCATCTTTGATCTCTGCTTCTATCTGTCTTCTCCAAGAATTCCTTGGTCTTCCTCTTTGTCTTTTCCCCTGGGGATTCCAAAAAAGGGCCTGTTGTGTAATAGTTGGCTTCTGCAGTGTGTGTCCTATCCAGCGACATCGTCTTTGCTGTATCTCTTTATCCACTGGTATTTGACTGGCACATTTCAATAATTCTATGTTAGTGATTTTGTCCTGCCATTTCCATCCTTTTATTCTGCGTAAGCATCCATTAATGAAAGTGTGTATCTTCATGATTGTCAATTGTGTTGTTCTCCATGTTTCACAGACATATAATAGGACTGACTTAACATTTGAGTTGAAAATTTTGATTTTTGTATTTAACCTAATTTCTTTGGATTTCCATATGTTTCCCAGTGCAATGAAAGCTCCTCTTGCTTTTGATATCCTTATTTTGGTATCATTTTCTGTTCCTCCCTCTTTATCTATATTACTGCCCAGATATATGTAAGATTGTACGTCTAGTAGAGGTATTTCTCCTAATGCGGTAGAAATACAGCACAGAAATAAAACAATGACACGGGTCAAGGTAGCGTTTCAGAAAGTGAAAGGCTGTGTTTGCAACAGGTGTATGTCAGTGGAGGTGTGAGAGACAGTTCATCGGTGTTATATAGAGCAAGTTCAGACCTGTGGAAGCGTATTATGGACAGTAGACAAACAAGTGAGGAGACGGTTAGAGGCCATAGAGGTAGGGTTCCTCAGAAGAATGTTGAGAGTCCCCTGGACAGCTAAAAAGACCAACGAAGAAATTCTCGGGGAGGCGAATACGGAAGGGGTGGGGGCCCTTAGGAGACATTTGATGGAGGCGGTCTACATTTCACGAGCACATCATGAGAAGAGAACAGTTGAAATACTTGGTTACAACTGGCAAAATACAGGGAAAGAGAGATTGCGGACAAAGGGAGAACATACACTGTAGCTTGGAATTATGGCGAAAATAATACAGAATTAATAAGATTCACTTTAAACAGAAAATTGTTGAAAACCATGATTGCCTACGCCAATCACTATGGCACATGATGATAAGGAATGCTACAAAATACAGAATGAATAAGATCCACTTTAAACAGAAAATTGTTGAAAACCATGATTGCCTACGCCAATCACTATGGCACATGATGATAAGGAATGCTAAAAAATACAGAATAAAATGGATCGGAAATTTATCACAGAACTAAAATACAGAACTGAATAAACATGAGAGTGCCAACGCTAATTTGTGCTGCTTGCGCTTTCGCTAAATGGCAGTCGTAATAGTTCAGCATTTAGGACAAGCGGGAAGGGTTTTGTCCCATTCGTCGTTTTAAGGATCCATCTGTATCTGTGTCTATAGACTTTGAGGTCTGTGTTTGACTTATGTGTTTATATTTATTTTAAAGTAACATTTTCGATCGTACAAAAATAAAACAAAAAGGCACATCAACACTGGAAGAAGCGTTTATGTCAAAGTCAGAACACAAAAAGCGCAGGAGAAAGAAGATTCAGGTCAAAGAAATACATTTTATTCATTCTGCGGTCGGATCTGTCTATCCAATATTGGCAGATTCAGCCAGGAGATAAGTTGTTCAGTAAAACAACATCCATCATAAGACACTAACATTTTACCAAACTACTGACGTATCATAATTGTTTGCTAATAACCGTCTGTCAAGACTCCAAAAACCATATATAAATTATATATATATATATATATATATATATATATATATATAATAGTTCTAATAATGAATAGTAATAAATAACAGCACTAATAATAAATTGTAATAAATAATAGTGATAATAATTAATAGTAATAAATAGTAGTACTAATAATGAATACAAATCTGCGGTAATACCGGGTGGTATTGATGAGATGCTCTCAACACTATGAAGTTGTCAAATATGTGTGAAGAATCATCTGTCAACGAAAGGAAACTTTCCATAAATGCACCAACCACTTTATGAAGACATTTGACAGAACCGTCTTTCTGGTCAGGTCCGCTTTCAGCATATACCGCTGGGTATCATTGCCCTCCATACTTTCTTGGCCCATATTACGTAATAAAAACGTATGGTTCAGTTTCTACTAAACGTTTAACTATAAAGTCAGATATAAAAAGTGGAAACCACATGGCAATCGGATAATGTGGGAGCCAATTTAATTAATAAGTAAATGTAAGTAAAAGGAAGTTTAAAAGATGGAAGTGTTATCACCAGGAATTAACGATAACCAACACCATCATCATTTGTGGATTACAGTGTCTGCGAAGACCGTTTATTTATTTAAACACAAGCTAATGAAACACTTCATTAGCTTAGATACTATTTCTTTCTTTTAAACACCAGCTATTGAAACACTTCATTAGCTTAGATGCTATTTCTTTCTTTTAAACACCAGCTGGTGAAACACTTCATTAGCTTAGATGTTATTTCTTTCTTTTAAACACCAGCTGGTAAAACACTTCATTAGCTTAGATGCTATTTCTTTCTTTTAAACACCAGCTAGTGAAACACTTCATTAGCTTAGATACTATTTCTTTCTTTTAAACACCAGCTATTGAAACACTTCATTAGCTTAGATACTATTTCTTTCTTTTAAACACCAGCTATTGAAACACTTCATTAGCTTAGATACTATTTCTTTCTTTTAAACACCAGCTATTGAAACACTTCATTAGCTTAGATACTATTTCTTTCTTTTAAACACCAGCTATTGAAACACTTCATTAGCTTAGATACTATTTCTTTCTTTTAAACACCAGCTGGTGAAACACTTTATTAGCTTAGATACTATTTCTTTCTTTTAAACACCAGCTATTGAAACACTTCATTAGCTTAGATACTATTTCTTTCTTTTAAACACCAGCTGGTGAAACACTTTATTAGCTTAGATATTATTTGCTACTCCATTAAACTGAATTGTTAAAATTCTGAAGTTTTAACTTCCTGCATTACTTCTTTTGCCGTCAGTATCTCCAGTTGTCGTTACATTTGTCATTCCTTTCAAGCGTCCTAACTGAACAATGACTGTTTCTACCTATGTTCTTATTACTTTTATTGTCATTCTTAGTCTGTAATCTGTAGAACTTCTTTAATTGATTTCTTCGCTATTAAGGACATAATAATCATTCCACACAGAAAATACATTCTACTTGCCACATAAGATTCTACAAACTGTTGGTCCAGTCCACAAATTACATACAAAACCATCATTCAATCTAATTCTACATAGCCCCGTAGGACCCTAATCCTCAAAGTGATGAACTCTAACATAACAGATCCTGTCTCCATTTCATCACAGTTTCCTTTGATCATGTTTGCTTTTTCATTTGTACTAGAAACTTGGGTTTTGCACTTTTAGATTTTCTGTACATTTTAAAGACAAAGTCTTGACCAAAAAAAAAAAAGACAAGAAGATACTGAAAGGAAGCCCAGTATTATTTAGGAAGCAGGCACTTTAATCAAATATGAGAGGAAGTAGCAAGGTTATAATTTAGAAAATGTTTCTCGGGTTGTTTGTAATTGAAGAATTGATGACACATTCCCTTGTTGTACTTTGTGGGATAATTACACATGCGCACGTAAAGATCATCATCATCATCAAGTACTATGTCTCCTGGCGTAGGTGATCATGTCTCTCTACAACTTTCGATTTCGACAGTTATTTATCAATTCTGTTGTTGACCTTCTGCCAAGCCAGCCACTTAATGTGTCTGGTATATTTTCTCTTTGCTTCCTTCTATCTTTTCGTCCCTCAATTTTCTCAGTTGTCACAAAATATTCCAGCTATTCCCTTCTCATTGCACGACCAAAAAAATTATGTTTGTTTCTTCCTTATATTGGAAATTAGCTCTCTCTTTGCTTTGGCCTCTTTCAGGACGTTTTCAATACTCTTCTTACTTTTCGGTGGTATTCTCGACATTTTTCTGTAAAACCACATTTCTACAGCCTCCAGTGATTTTCGTGTCTAATGTCCTATTGTCCGTGATTCACATTCACCTGTTAGAATGACTCTACACAACATTTAAGAGCTTTTTCCTGCTTCTATTTCTCAAAAAGAGATGGCACAGTATCATTATCTTTTTTTAGAAAGCTGCTTTTATCTGAGCTAATCTGCAACTCACCTCTGCTGTACATCTACCATCTTCCCTCTGTTGTACATCTACCATCTCACCTTTGTTGTACATCGACCATCTCACCTCTGTCGTACATCTACCATATCACCTCTGTTGTACATCTACCATCTCACCTCTGCTGTACATTTACCATCTCGCCTCTGTTGTACATCTACCATCTCACCTTTGTTGTACATCTACAATCTCACCTATGTTGTACATCTACCAACTCACCTCTGTTGTACACCTACCACCTGAGGTTAAAACGTAAAGATATATTAATAAAATGTTGAAATTATGTACGGTATTAAGGATTTAAGACGAGTGAAGGATTTAAGGCTGGACTTAAGGATTTAAGACAAGAGTGGAGGGTTTAAGGATGGACTTAAGGATTTAAGACAAGAGTGGAGGATTTAAAGCTGGATTTAAAGATTTAAGACAAGAGTGGAGGATTTAAGGCTGGACTTGAGCTTTTAAGACAAGAGTGGAGGATCTAAGGCTAGATTTAAGGATTTAAGACAAGAGTGGAGGATTTCAGCCTAGACAAGGAATTAAGACAAGAGTGGAGGATTTAAGGCTAGACTTAAGGATTTAAGACAAGAGTGGAGGATTTAAGACTAGAAAAGGATTTAAAACAAGAGTGGAGTACTTATGGCTAGACTTAAGGAAGGATTTAAGACAAGAGTGGAGGATTTTAGGCTAGACTTAAGGATTTAAGACAAGAGTGGAAGATTTAAGGCTAGTCTTTAGGATTTAAGACAAGAGTGGAGGATTTAAGGGTAGACTTTAGGATTTAAGACAAGAGTGGAGGATTTAAGGCTAGACTTAAGGAAGGATTTAAGACAAAAGTGGATGATCTAAGGCTAGACTTAAGGAAGGATTTAAGACAAGAGTGGAGGATCTAAGGCTAGACTTAAGGAAGGATTTAAGACAAGAGTGGAGGATTTAAAGCTGGATTTAAAGATTTAAGACAAGAGTGAAGGATTTAAGGCTAGACTTAAGCTTTTTACAACAAGAGTGGAGGATTTAAGGCTAGACTTAAGGATTAAAGACAAGAGTGAAGGATTTAAGACAAGAGTGGAGGATTTAAGGCTGGACTTAGGGATTTAAGACATGAGTGAAGGATTTAAGACAAGAGCGGAGGATTTAAGGCAAGACAAGGATTTATGAAACAAGTGGAGGATTTAAAGCTAGACTTAAGGATTTAAGACAAAAGTGGAGGGTTTAAGGCTGGACTTGAGCTTTTAAGACAAGAGTGAAGGATTTAAGACAAGAGTAGAGGATTTAAGGCTGGACTTAAACATTTAAGACAAGAGTGAAGGTTTTAAGACAAGAGTGGAGGATCTAAGGCTAGACTTAACGATTTAAGACAAGAGTGGAGGATTTAAGGCTAGATTTAAGGATTTAAGACAAGAGTGGAGGATTTAAGGCTTGACTTAAAATATTATCAACAAACGCACGTGAATAGCATGGAACATGGTGATGATTCTTCTAGAATGTAAACTCTTAGGCCTAATTACAGTTACTCACCTGCTCCCATATTGCATGTAAACAGCTTTGAATGCAGCAGTCCTCTTTCTCTATCCTGAAAGTCTGGAATCAACCAGATTTGCTTGACGTTTCTAAATTCCACTCGGACAAATGTGCTGGCTCTTGATGATGGTGTTGCTATCTCACAATCGTCTCTGTTTGCGCGATACAGAACTAGGTACAGCACAAATAGCTCACACTTCCATAACAGTAGTTCTGGTCTCATGCCTGCGTGCCAGTAACACACAAGAATACACGACACAGTGTGTAGATCGGTCAGATGGAAGTCGCTCAAAATAAAACAAGACCATGAATTGTTTACATCCACGTGTGACTATCTTGCAGAAGAATAATGCATGTTTAACGGTTCACATTTTATAGCTTAAGAAAAGAATAACTTCCCAATGATTAATTCACATGTTTGAAACGTAATAAAGAAAAAGATTCAACTGTTTATTTCATACCTTCCACTGTTTATTGTATACCTTATACTGTTTATTTCATATCTTCCATTGTTTATTGTATACCTTACACTGTTTATTTCACACCTGCCACTGTTTATTTCACAACATCCACTGTTTATTGTATACCTTACAATGTTTATTTCATACTTTCCACTGTTTATTGTATACCTTCCATTGTTTATTGTATACCTTACAATGTTTATTTCATACTTTCCACTGTTTATTGTATACCTTCCATTGTTTATTGTATACCTTACACTGTTTATTTCACACCTACCACTGTTTATTTCACATTTTAAGCGCAATAAAGAAACATAGTCCACTGTTTATTGTATACCTTCCATTGTTTATTGTATACCTTACACTGTTTATTTCACACCTACCACTGTTTATTTCACACCTACCACTGTTTATTTCACACCTGCCACAGTTTTACTACACACTTTAGAGCACAATTAGAGCAAATAAGAAAAAATAACTCCTTATAGTTTATCACCTTTTAAATTTTTTACACTGTAACTTCCCACTACATCGATCTTCATTTCTCAAAAAAAAAAAAAAAAAAAAAAAAAAAAGAGAGAAAAAACACATCACAGCGTGTTTGAACATAATTTTTTTCTCACCTAAAAAACAGTAAATAATAAATGATTATTTACTGCAATTTAAGTAAAATTAAAAATAGTTTACGTTTTGTATAATTTTTTTTACCAAACGAAAACACCGAATAACAGCAAGTATGTGGCTCGGAATTATTCACGTTCGTAGTCAATTTTAATAGTAACATTTCATTAATGCAAATCATTCTTTGTCTTCTTCTTCGCTGCATAAGAGAAGGGGAGGAGGTTGTGTGGGACAAGGATGTATAAAATGAGTGGAAAAGAGGCGTGATTGATCCGGAGTGCTTCGTGGGAAAAGCTGATGCTTTTACAATCAACACCTTACAGGAACAATGGGACGGCATGCGCTTCGAGAAATGCTAGGACGAGAGATGGAGCATATATGGGCGTGGTTGCTGCAGAGACTGATTCATTCAATAGAATCATCATCATCACATACCTGGCCTGCTGGCGTAGGTGATCATGTCTCTCCATAACGTTCGATCACGACAGTTATTTATCATTTCTGTTGTTGACCTTCTGCCAAGCCATTCTCTTAAATTGTCTGGTATCTTTTCTCCTTGCTTCCCTCTATCTCTTCGTCCCTCAATTTTCCCAGTTGTTACAATATATTCCAGTTGTTCTCTTCTCATTACATGGCCCAAAAAAATGATGATTGTTTCTTCCTAATATTGGAAATATGCTCTCTTTTTGCTTTGGCCTCTCTCAGAACCTCTTCATTACTCTTCTTAGCTGTCCATGGTATTCTCAATATTCTTCTGTAAAACCACATTTCTACAGACTTCAGTGATTTTCTTGTCTGTTGACAAATTTTCAACGATTCACATCCATATGTTAAGACTGGCTCTACATAACATTTAAGAACTATTTTTCTTGTTTCTTGTTTCGCGTGCTAAAACGTCGGTTTTAGTCTCGTAATTTACCTTTACTTTACCTTTTTTGTTTCTATTGTATTCAATATAATAGAATAGAATAGAATAGAATAGAATAGAATAGAATAGAATAGAATAGAATAGAATAGAATAGAATCCTTTTTTTTGGTGATCAAGGAAGAATAATATTACGTAATAAAAATACCTAACTAGCTTGATACAAATTAAAGAATGGCGGTGGATCACTTGGATGCCAAACATGGTCACTTATGACTAAATGTAAAAGAAAGCGTGTCGCCACAGAGCAGCGATAATTGAGAAAAGTACTTGGAATAAACAGAAAAGACAGAATCAGAAATGACAATATAAGAGCAAAAGTAGGCATTGAGCCAATCCTAAGCTACATACAGAAACAACAAATAAACTGGTTTGCCCATCTAGAAAGAATGCTGTGTGATTCCTTACAATACAAAGCAGATATTAAAAGAGGAGAAGGGAGAAAAGAAAGAGACAGACCCAGAGTAAGATGGACAGACAACATGAAAGAAATGTTACAACAACATCAATTGACAATGAATGACGCCGTCAAAAGGGCGAGAGCCAGAACTTTGTATCTCCCTCGACACCGGAACCGGTTCAAGATGAAGTGAAGAAATAAGGAGAAAAGCAATAGAAGAGCTAAACTGCTAGGATATCAGACACAAGAGTTAAAGGATAACAATTGAAGAGAACGTAAATGAGCTACACCATAATATTCTCAGGAGTCGGTTAGACATCATCATCAATTACCAAGCCTGCTGGCGTAGGTGATCATGTCCCGCCACAACATATGATCTCAACAGTTATTCATCATTTCTATTGTTGACTTTCTGTCAAGCCATCCGCTTAAACTGTCTGGTATCTTTTCTCTTTGCTTCCCTTTATCTCTTCGTCCCTCAACTTTCCCAGTTCTCACAATATATTCCAGCTGTTCCCTTCTCATAATATGGCCAAAAAAATGTTTGTTTCTTCCTAATATTGGAAATTAGCTTTCTTTTCGCTTTGGCCTCTTTCAGAACGTTTTCATTACTCTTCTTAGCTGTCCATGATACTCTCAACATTCTTCTGTAAAACCACATTTCTACAGTCTCCAGTGATTTTCTTGTCTGTTGTCCTATTGTCCATGGTTCACATCCATATGTTAAGACTGGACCTACATGTTAAGACGGCTAGACAGAAACAACAAAATACTAATTGGGCTTCGGCATAGACCCATATTTACAGAACAAATGTTAGGAATGCACAATCTCTCAAAAATAGCCAACTTCAGGAAACTACTTTGAGAAGAAACACAAATAAGCACACAAATCTATTCACCTTGTTACCAGAACGAGATGGACCAATGATATGAATCACTAAACTAAATTATCTACAAGACGGATAAAATCAGGGGCATATTAACGATGGATAACTTTAATGGCAGGCTAGTGAAACGTTACAATGAAAACTTAGAAATCTTGGTAAACAAAGGCGATAATTCAGCTGATGGAAACGAAGATGAAATCAGATTATGTAATTAATTGTGTTAATTATGTAGTCAATTGACAAGTACATCGCCAACAAGTTCTTCAAATACAGAAACAAGCCGTTGTCCCTCAGCAATTGAGTTTGGGAAACGAAGTGTTAGTGACGTCACTGTAGTGAGCTTCAGATTGTCTGTAGTGATGTAGCCAGCTTCCTTCCTCGCTACCTTTTCTTCTCAGAGAATATCTCTGGTACCTATTTATAAAGGTTGGTTGGACCCCGACAGTTAATGTCGGAAAATAGTTGCCTGAACTGGTATTGCAGCTTTTAATCGTCAGGTCGGTTATGTATATCCTGAATCTTCAGGTCGGTCATTTAAACCCTGGATCTTTAGGTCGGTTATTTAAACCCTGAATCTTCAGGTTCGTCATTTAAACACTGAATCTTCAGGTCGGTCATTTAACCACTGAAATTTTTTCATGTCGGTCATTTAAACCCTGAATCTTTAGTTCGTTCATTTAAAAACTGAATCTTTAGTTCGGTCATTTAAAAACGGAGTCTTTAGGTCGGTCATTTAAATCCTGAATATTCGGGTCGGTCATTTAAATCTTGAATCTTCAGGTCAGTCATTTAAACCCGAATCTTCAGGTCAGTCATTTAAACCCCGAATCTTCAGGTCAGTCATTTAAACCCCGAATCTTCAGGTCAGTCATTTAAACCCTGAATCTTCAGGTCAGTCATTTAAACCCTGAATATTCAGGTCAGTCATTTAAACCCTGAATCTTCAGGTCAGTCATTTAAACCCTGAATATTCAGGTCAGTCATTTAAACCCCGAATCTTCAGGTCAGTCATTTAAACCCTGAATATTCAGGTCGGCAGGTGAGTGCACTAACCGCAACGTTACTCGGCCTCCAAAAACACAGAGTGGCGTATATACATCTGGTAGAAGCGGAACCTCTCCAGAGGAATAGCCAAAGAGGAAGACCACAATATTCTTGGAGAAGACAAGAGGAAGCAGAGATGGAGACGATGTGGAATGCATGAAATGGTTTTAAAACAAGGATAAGAAACAGACGGTTTGGAATGTATTTGTTGAAGACTTATGCTCAAAAGAAAATTGAAAGGAAAAATAAGAAAAGAAGAAGACGACACGTGAAACCACCCTTTGTGTTGATGCCAACAAGATTTGAAACTAACAAGAACAAAGGAAGAGAAAGGAGTATAGGACAATAAAGGTAAAGGTACGAGACTTGAATCGGCGTCTTAGCACGAGGGTTTTTATCCGTATGTGCTCGGCCGCCTATCCAGATGTGTTCGGAGACGACTGTTTAGTGCCTCCTCAAACATCGTAACTCACGAGTGAGGCAATTTGTCTTGTTTGAATATTGTTTCATCATCATCAAGTACCGTGCCTACTGGCCTAGGTGATCATGTCTCTCCACAATTTTCGATCTCGGCAGCTATTTATCATTTCTGTTGTTCACCTGCTGCCAAGCCATTCTCTTATGCTGTCTGGTATCTTTTCTCTTTGCTTCCCTCTATCTCTTCGTCCCTAATTTTTCCAGTTGTTACAATATATTCCAGTTGTTCTCTTCTCATTACATGGCAAAAAAGATGATTGTCTGTTCCTAATATTAGAAATTAGTTCTCTTTTTGCTTTGCCCTCTTTCAGAACTTTTTCATTACTCTTCTTAGCTGTTCATGGTACTCTCAACATTCTTCTGTAAGACCACATTTCTACAGACTCCAGTGATTTTCTTGTCTGTTGTCCTATTGTCTATGATTCGCATCCATATGTTAAGACTGGCTGTATATAACATCTAAGAACTCTTTTTCTTGTTTCTATTGTCAAAAATGGATTGCATAGTATCTTCCTCATTTTTTGGAAAGCTGCTTTTGCCTGAGCCATTCTGCATCTCACCTCTCTTGCACATCTTCCGTCTGAGGTTAACAAAGTTCCCAAATATTTAAATTCATTTACCTGTTTTAATATTGTTCCACTTGTCTTTATTTTGCACTGAGGTGATGTCTCTTTCTTTGTTGTTACCATTACCTCTGTCTTTTTGCTATTAAGGCTGAGTCCTTTATTTTTTGCTTTCCTTCACTATAATGTCCAACATTTCTTGTAACTCATTTTCACTCTTAGCGATTAAGACTGTATCATCAGCATACCTTAAATTATTTATATTATGACCTCCAATTGTTATTCCAGGCATGTCCCTTATGGATCTTAAAATAATCTCACAATAAATATTAAACAAATCTGGTGACAGCACACAACCTTGTCTAACACCCTGTTTTATTTGTTGAAATATTCCCAATTGGTTTCCAGTTCTTATGGCCACTGTTTGTTGTCAGTACATGTTCTTCATTATTCTTAGATCTTTGCTGTCTACGTTTATGCTTTCTAAAATTGTGATTATTTCTTGGTGCTTAACTTTATCAGATGCCTTGGTGTAATCTATGAAACATAGGTATAGATCTGTTTTCACCTCTATGGCTCTTTCTACTAAAGATCTTATGATATAAATGGCATTGCTTGTTCCTTTATCTCTAACAAAACCACACTGTTCATCGCTAATTTCTGTACTGATTTTGTTTCGCACTCTTCGCATGATGATTCTTAGTAATATCTTAGTCATATGACTCATGAGGCTTATTGTGCGGTGATCATCGCATTCAATCGCACCCGATTTCTTTGGTAGGGCTATGAATATTGATTTGAGCATGTCGTCTGGTATATATCCGCTGTTGTAGATCTTCCTTTTTCTTCTTTTCTCTTTTCACTGATACCTAAAAGGTGTCGTAGTTTATATCATTTGTCGTTCTTGAGCTGCTGGAATTGTCTGAATTAGTGATTTTCATTTGTTGTTACATGTCTCTGTCACTGCATCTATCCTTCTTCTTCTGGGTCGTCCTCTTGGTCTTTTTCCATGCATTCTCGAGAAGAACGCCCTTGATGGTGATTGATGAGGATTCATTCTGACCAGGTGGCCAAACCATTTAAGCTGTTGTTGTTCTATATAGTCCTGGCAGGGTTTTTTTCCTACCGTTTTCTTATGGTTTCATTTGGTATTCTATCTCTTCTTGTGTTGTTTGTTACTTTTCTCAAGCATCGCATTTCACATGTATTTATCTTTCTTAAATGTGATTTAGAAAGGGTCCATGTTTGACTTTCATAGCACAAAGTTGGTATGAAAATGCTATTTATCATTTGTTGTTTAGCTGGCATAGAAATGTTTGGATGTCTTAGCAATGGTGAAAGCTGGTATGTGACAGCATTTGCTTTTTGTATTCTCATGTCAATTTCTCTGTCTAGTTTTCCATCTTCTGTGAAAATTGTGCCCAAATACTTGAATTCTTCTACTTGTTTTATTTCTTTATCTTTGATCTTAATGTTTAATAGGTGTCTTAATTTACTTATTCTCATAGCCTCTGTTTTTGCTGTGTTAATTTTCATACTGTAGTTTGTGCAGCTTTTATCTAGAGATGTTAAATGCTGTTGTAGCAGGTTTTTATCCTCGTATATTAGGCATTGGTCATCTGCGAATAGTAGCTCGTTGGTGTTGGAGTTTTCTACCTCTATGTTATTATTTGATTTGTCCTTATTGTTGGTTGTTTCCTGATTTATTTTGTCCATATATATGATGAAGAGGAGTGGTGAGAGGACACATCCTTGTCTTACACGGGTTGTAACCTGAAACCATTCTGACAGACCTTCTGATGTTCTAACGGCACTTTTACTGTTTTTATATAGCGCAATTATATTATCTAGTAGTTGTCCTGCTACCCCGTAGGTTTCTAAAGTTTGCCAAAGTTTGTTCCTGTCCACACGATCAAATGCTTTTTCCTGATCTATAAACACTATATTTAGGTTTCTGTCATATTCTATTGTTTTTTCACGTAATTGCCTCAGTGTAAATATAGCATCTGTACAGCTTTTGCCTTTTCTGAATCCGAATGTGGAGCTTCTGGTGTGTGACTGTGCTGGCAACACGATACAACTTTCGATGGAAGTCAAATTTAAATTATAAGTGAATCTCAATGCCCGTAGTAAAAGAGATGCAGGCGTTCTTGTGCTATTTCGAGCGGATTTATTTGTGATTTATTCTTACAGTTTGTGCTGTTGTAGATATCATTCAATATTTTTGTTATTAATTCTATTCCAAAATCACCCATGGCTTCAATCTCTTCTTTAGTTTTATTATCTGGTCCAGGAGCTTTGACTGCTTTCATATTGTCAAGGCATCTTCCACTTCTTCTCTGAGTATTTCTGGTCCTTCTCCATTATCCTTAATAGTTACTTCCGTTCGTTCATCATTATAAAGATCTTTAATGTATTCTGTCCATCGTTCCCTTATGTTTTCTGAATATTGTTTAGTAGCTCTAAATTCATTTTTTCGGTGTCTTATGATTTCATCTTTTGTTTTGTTTTCTTTCCATCCAATTTTTCCTATTCTTCTATAAATCCACATTTCCAAGCTTTCAATTGTATGTTCTGTTTTCTTGTTTTAATGTCCATGTTTCTGCATCATACAGGAATCTTGAGAAGATATAATATTTTCATATTCTTAGTTTTAGCCCAGGTGTTATTTGTTTTGATGTTAGTATATTTTTCCTGGCATTAAAATTTCTTTTTGCATTCCTACTGATTTGTTTATTTACGTTTTATACTTTCCATCACTGATTATAGTATGTCCACGATAGAAGAGAATCCAAGAATAATATTTCTTAATTATTACTGAACATATTTTAATAAATGTGATACAAGGCTATCGCTTGTTGGAAAAATATATTGAAAAAAAATGCAATAGTTTATTATAGACACATGAGTAGCTTCTGTGTCCGCAATGAAGTGGTCCTGGAGTTTCTTTATATTAACACTTCTTTTTCTGTTGTTGGTCACTTGCATAAAACGGGACCAGAATAGCATAATGAATGTGTAGATCTCTATATGTTATTAAAATATCAATATACAGTATTTTATTGATTTAAATCAGAGGTTTTCAAAATTATGTATGTGATGGCTCCAACCGTGTCATAAAATCGTTGTAAAAACTCTGTGCTTTTCAAAACTAATTGTACTATACCCTCTGCTGGACTTAAAACTAAAACCAAAGTACAAAAGCCTGAGAATTGCCATTTTGTGATATAGAAATCACCCTTATATTTGCCACGGAATATCTTTGCTTCCATCCGCACTGGATCGCTCATTGTTCCAATCAGTTCTTCATTATTCCATAAACATCATCATTCACAAACATCAAAACCTCATCAAGTGAAAACCGGGAACTTCTGGGTAGGAACTTCGTCGCCCTCTTGGATCTAATGAGGCGCGATCCCATCTAGTTGAAGCGATTCTTAAGCTGTGGTCCGCGGCCCCAAGGGATTCGCAGTGCCGTAACAAGGGGTCCGCAAAAGGTTTGAAGGATAGTGTGGTATCGTGTAGCTAGATAGAAATAGAGAATGAATGAATTAACGAATGAATAAAAACCCAAAAGAATATAAAACCTGGGAATCCGCGACAACAAGATGTATTTAATGGGGGTCTGCGACAACAAGACGTATTTAATGGGGGTCCGCGACAACAAGACGTATTTAATGGGGGTCTGCGACAACAAGACGTATTTAATGGGGGTCCGCGACAACAAGACGTATTTAATGGGGGTCCGCGACAACAAGACGTATTTAATGGGGGTCTGCGACAACAAGACGTATTTAATGGGGGTCTGCGACAACAAGACGTATTTAATGGGGGTCTGCGACAACAAGACGTATTTAATGGGGGTCTGCGACAACAAGACGTATTTAATTGGGGTCCGCGGCAACAAGACGTATTTAATGGGGGTCTACGACAACAAGACGTATTTAATGGGGGTCTGCGACAACAAGACGTATTTAATGGGGGTCCGCGACAACAAGACGTATTTAATGGGGGTCTGCGACAACAAGACGTATTTAATGGGGGTCTGCGACAACAAGACGTATTTAATGGGGGTCTGCGACAACAAAACGTATTTAATGGGGGCTGAAACAACAAGACGTATTTAATGGGGGTCTGCGACAACAAGACGTATTTAATGGGGGTCTGCGACAACAAAACGTATTTAATGGGGGCTGAAACAACAAGACGTATTTAATGGGGGTCTGCGACAACAAGACGTATTTAATGGGGGCCTCGACAACAAGACGTATTTAATGGGGGTCTGCGACAACAAAACGTATTTAATGGGGGTCTGCGACAACAAAACGTATTTAATGGGGGTCTGCGACAACAAAACGTATTTAATGGGGGCTGAAACAACAAGATGTATTTAATGGGGGCTGAAACAACAAGATGTATTTAATGGGGGCTGAAACAACAAGATGTATTTAATGGGGGCTGAAACAACAAGATGTATTTAATGGGGGCCTCGACACCAAGACGTATTTAATGGGGGTCCGCGGTAAAGGAAAATTTGAGAACCGCCTCTTTAGTAGAAAGCTTCATATTCTCTTCTTTCTATGTCTAATGGGGCCTCTCTAGCGGATTAATTGTCAGATTTCAGTAAGAAAAGTGAAAATTATGTTTCGTTTAACAGTTGCTCTATAACACTTCTATAACACGGCACTAGTCACACAACTGTTATCGACCCCACACAATTTCAGACAACTATATATATATCAGTGACGTATTCTCCATGCTACCGCAGCTACCGCCGGTAGCCCGAACTTATTAACGAAATACAAAAGGCAATGATAATTTATTATATTTTTAAAAATAATTATGTTACAAATTTACGAATATTCTATTACACATTTCGTAGGCCAATATGATTTATTTGCTTTGATTTGCATTTGTTAAAGGCAGGTTTTCCTTTGGCCACTATAACGTTTGTGAATTAAACCGAAACTACTCTACATTGAAACCTCTAGTAGCTCTATTGACCTTTCGAGCCGTAACCGGCCCATAGGGCGTAGACCAAGATACACCTTCTCCTATATGAATTTTTGTTCTAGCAGTTTTCTTTTAAAGATATTTTATCAAATCTCGCCATCTGTCTCTGTTCTGTGCAAGCAGTTCTATCTCATTGAGGGAGCCGATTCCTGCTGCTCTTGCCTCTCTCATCAATGTTCTTCTCAGTGTCTCCCTGGGTCTTCCTCTTTTTCTTTTACCTGTTGTTTCCCATATGAGGGCTTGCTTTGCTATTCGATTATTATCTCTTCTCATCACATGTCCAACGTATGACCATCGTCTTTTCTTTATTACTGAAGATATTAGTGGTTGATTGGCGATTTCTCTAATTTCCTCGTTTTTTTAATTCGTTCCATTCTATACCAAGTATTTTCCTTAGACATTTATTTTCGAATGCGTTCAACTTTGTTTCTATATCTCTTGTTGTTTTCCAGCTTTCACACGCATACGTAAGGGTTGATAGTACATTTGATTTGAATAGCCTAAGTTTTGTGTTTGTGCTAATGAGTTTTGATTTCCACAACTTTTCAAGGCTTCTGAAAGACATTGCTGCCTTAGCCAGTCTGATTCTAATTTCTTTGCTCGTATCCCCTTCTCGATCAATGTGACTTCCAAGATAGATAAAGTGATCGATCTCTTCTACTGGTTTGTTTTCCATGTATATTTTGTCACTTGTTGGAATTAAACTTTTCATGACTTTAGTCTTTTCATGATTGACCTCAAGCCCAATTTTGCTGGCTATTGATGATAGTTCATTTGTGTTTTCCTGCATCGTTTTTATCTGACTGCTGATGAGAACTATGTCATCAGCAAAGTCGAGGTCCTCCAAATGGTCTCCTTGTATCCTTTCGATGCCTTTATTACCAGTGCAGCATTTCTTCATTATGAAGTCCATAACAATTCCAAATAACAAGGGCGATAAAATACATCCTTGTTTAACCCCAGTTTCTATTGGGAAACATTCGCTCAGTCCTTCCTCTGTTCGAACTGCACATGTGTAACCATCATACATGTCTTTGATAATATTTATGATTTTTGATGGTAAACCATATAATCTATATATCTAGTAGCTAGCGGTACATTTTTCCTCTATCCGGACCTAGTATTAACGACCTTGACATTCAAATATGGGAGCCAAAATAATATAGCTGGTTCTACCGCTAGAGGAATGCGGTTTTATGGGTTATTTTTAGCTCTAGCCAATAAGAAGCGTTAAAAGTGAAAGTGAAACTATGTCTGATTACCGAAACGTCCTTAGCTATTTATAACAACGTTATGCGCATCAGCATCTGTAGAAAGAACGTTTTCTGCTCTCAAGAGAATCAAATCTTATTGTCTCTCAACTCAGACACAAGAACGCTTACCTGGTTTGGCATTAATGTCCATTGAAAAATCATTCCCTCAGAAACCTATAAACCAACCCAACAGTACTTTCAATGACAAAGTCATCAGTAGATTTTCGTCCCAAACAAGACGGATATAATTAACACATAAATAAATAAGTAAATAAAACATAGTGATGTCATTAGAAAAAAATTACTTTATGCTAGCCTACTGAATATAATGTATGTTTTTATTTATTATGTCAGTGGTAGCCCAGACCCCCAAAAACAGTATCATCATCATGAGCCATACCGGTTGGCGTAGGTGATCATGTCCCTTCACAATCTTCTATTCACAGTGCATCGTATCAGTTCTGTTGTTGACTGTTTTCCATGCCATGACACCAAGCTATCCAGTATTTTCTCTCTTTGTCGCCCGCGATCTCTCTTTCCTTTTATTTTGCCAGTTGTAACCAAGTATTCCAACTTTCCTCTTCTCATGATGTGCCCGAAAAATGTTGATTGCTTCTTTCTGATGTTTTTTAAGATCTCCCTTTTTGTGTTGGCCTCTTTGAGAACTTCCTCATTGGTCTTTTTAGCTGTCCAGGGAACTTTCAACATTCTTCTGAGAAATCCCATCTCTGTGGCCTCTAATCGTCTTTTCATTTGTTTGTCTACTGTCCATGATTCGCTTCCATAGGTCAGAATTAGTTCTATATAGCACCGACGAACTCTCTTTCTCATTTTTATTGACATAGATTTGTTGCATAAGATATTTTTCATTTTCTGAAATGCTATTTTGGCCTGAGCTATTCTGCTTTTTATTTCTATGGTGCATCTCCCATCTGATGTTATTATTGTGCCCAAGTATTTGAAACGTTGCAATTGTTTCAAATTTGTCTCGTTTATTTTTATGCTGCATGATGGTGGTGATTGTCTCTTCGATATAACCATTACTTCTGTTTTCTTACTATTCAGACTGAGACCTTTCTTGTTGCTTTCTTTTACTATTATGTCTATCATTTCTTGTAGTTCATTCTCTGTCTCTGCTATTAAGACTGTGTCATCCGCATATCGCAAATTATTTAAGTTGTGACCGTTGACTTCAATTCCTTTTTTGTCTACTAATGATCTCATAATATACTCGCTGTAAAGTGAAAACAAAAATCCGGCGACAGAATACAGCCTTGTCTGACTCCTTGCTTTATATATACCAGTATACGCCACTGATATATATATATATATATATATATAATGATGATATGCTTGATACATCTGTGTCGCTAAGACGAGGTCGTAGGTCGACAACAGTCCGTTTTTTGACGAATCAAGTGTTGTGAGTGAGACATTCCACCGTCCAGACTTCATCTGTGCTTTACGTCACATTAGTGCTGTTCAAGACCGTTATTGGGATTCTTTGACGCAAGTTATTTCCACGTTACACATTAATGTAAACTACTTCGTCAGTCGCAGTTTTGTCTCTTTGGGGAAGTTGCTTCGTGTATTGTTCGTCGTAGACTGTTTACACTTGAGTAATCAGACATAAGTCTAAAGGTATCGAGATTATGAGTTTGGCGACATTGTGTCCTACGTCATCGTATTGGTTCCCTAAACCGGCCGTGCGCAAATCTTACGGTCTGCTGTTTGATGTGCAACAAGAATAAATTGACGACTGACTGTGTGTCTATATGTTCGGAATTGGAGTCATCAACGATGGCCTAACATCATCAAGTGCTACGATGATCATCATTTTCGGGAGGACGTGACTTACCGGTATATGGGGATAGGCGGCGGGAACAAATGGAGGCTATGCATGAAATGTGTTCCTTGTTGCAGTTTCCTCATATTACAAGTCGCATGTCTGTGTTAGTCACCTCTAGTGACTCGGGCAGATGGTGCTCGTAAACTGGGAAGGCCGACCATCTAAGGGCAGAATCCCCCGACAGAAAAGATCAACTGCTGCCTTGCAGGAAGATTGGGGACAATCAAAGGCTAAGGAAAGCAAACCTGAAAAAATGCTGGCTGAAATCGGATGCACTGGGCCACTGGCGCAGAACACAGTGCAACGTATTAACGGGTGTTCAGTCAGAGTGGATCTGACAGACTCTAATTGTGATGTTCTGTCTGTGGGGCGATCAACACACTTAGCCTGACAGCTGACTTCATATGAGAGTCTGGAATCCTTACTCTGATTGAGTCCTGAACGCAGAGAGAGAGAGAGAGAGATATATATATATATAGAGAGAGAGAGAGAGAGTGAGAGAGTGAGAGAGGGAAAGTGAATGCGAGAGAGATGATGAGATAGAGGACAATTGAGGAGAGAGTGAAAGAGAGGGAGCATAAGAGAGAGATTAAAAAGAGGCAGAGAAAAGGAGAGTGAATGAGAGGGGAAGAGAGGGAGAAAGAGAGAGGAGCAGATAGAGTGTGGGAGATTGCAAGAGGGATGGCGAGAAAGAGAGAGAGTGAGTGAATGAGAGGGGGAGAGAGGCTTAGAGAGGCATAGAGTGGATGAGGGGGAGAGAGAAAGAACATTAGAAGAACTACTGAGAAAGTTTATTTGTTGTGATGTCTCAATGCTAACACACACAGCCATCAATTACGCTTTTTTAAAGATAGTGCACACTTTGGTGATTATTACCCATAAATACATAAATTGTATTATAAAAACAAACAAATTAAAATCCATTATTGCTCAACCGTCCGTGCCAATGGAAACATCGGAATTAACATCTCATCTCATTGAAGGATCCAAATAAAGATACGCAGCTGCAGTCTTTATCATAGCAGCTACAGGACACGCCAATAGACATAAGGCGTGGCCGCACCGAAAGTGAACACAACCGAACTGTCCTCTGTCATACGATATCATTTATCGTAAGCAATCGGAATATCGAAATACAATCCTGATGAAACACTCAGTTCACGGTGTGCACAGATCACTAAACCCTTTAGATCCAGCAGCAAGCCGGACTTGGTATATGAGGAAACTGCAACAAAGAACGCTTTTTAGAAAAAGCCTCAACGGTTCCTGCTGCTTTTCCGCCATATTGACCGGAATGTCCTGTTCTTTATATAATCCCATAAAACAGTTCTTCTTCAGCTTTCCATTCACCCGCCATGTTTGACGTTTATGTGTTGTGTTGCTATTAGACGGAATGACGCGATATCTGCACCGCTTCACCCTTCTTCATTTGTTCTATCATTGGTAGACAATGTTAACTCCTGAACAACTGTGTCTACAGGCAGCAGTGATTTGATCCAATTGTTTCCGACTTTAACTGTCTAGGGTTCTATAACGTGCCTAGAGGTTGTCCTGTTTTATCATTGGTAGACAATGTTAACTCCTTAACAACTGTGTCTGCAGGCAGCAGTGATTTGATCCAATTGTTTCCGACTTTAACTGTCAAGGGTTCTATAACGTGCCTAGAGGTTGTCCTGTTTTATCATCGGCATAAGGGAGTGCTAGATCTCACACGCTACGGACCGGGGAAGGTTAAGACCACTATTACAACTATCTTTACGACACATAGTACCATTGCTGGTGTATGTCGGAGGGCTCACGATAGAACCAGAGTGATAAAGGCCGGTTGCTCAAAGCAACCGCCACGACGTGTGAGACTCAGGATTGTTATTTCATCCCCGATAGAAAAATTCCTTTCTCGTACACATACTTATATGCACGATATATATCACGGACCTTAACATTTTGTAAACATATTTAACATTTATCACCACAATTAACACACCAACCAACATACCAACAAGTATGGTGCTGAAACCTGGACATTAGACAAGAATACAGAACAGAGAATTGAAGCCTTTGAAATGTGGATATATAGAAGAATAGGTAGAATTGGATGGAAGGAAAAGAAAACAAACGATGAAGTCTTAAAACAACTAAAAATGAAAAGAGAACTACTGGACACAATTAGAACAAGACAAATGCGATTCTTGGGCCATGTTAAAAGACACAACAGCCTACTGAAAGTAATCATGGAGGGGAAAATACAAGGTAAAAGAGGCAGAGGCAGACCAAGATTAACATGGACGAGTAACATCAAAAGATGGACAAATCAGCCTATGACAACCTGCACCATCAAAGCAAGAGACAGAGCAGAATGGCGCTCCATGGAAGCCAACCTTCGTTGCGGAGACGGCACTCGATGATGATGATGATCACCACAATTATTGAAGATGAATGAGGAACAATTACATTATCAAGCATTGGTAACGGGCGAATGAAAGCTGTCATGCATAGAACACGAAGTGAGAGGAAAGAACCAGCGGTAACGCCAGTGTATTGAAGCTAGAAACGCTTTTCATTAATCATGTATGGACATCAACAGAAAATAGCCCTACCGGTGTAGGTTAGAAGTGCATTCTTGCTTCATTGCGTGCACACAAGCATTACACAGACCTAAACATGATGAAATCATTTTCTTAATGGCAGTAAAATATAGATGGAAAGATGTAAGAGCAATAATAAATATTTACTGATAGCCAAAATCAGCGGTAAGAAGTGGCAAATGAGGTCACCAAAACCAGAAATTTATCAAGAATCAGATATATGTCCTCTCACATTTGATCTTTCTTTATCTCTACTTTCACTTGCAATTTACTTCACTTTACTCCACTTTACTTCACTTTAGTTAATTTTACTTCACTTTATTTCACTTTACTTTACTTCACTTCACTTAATTTAGTTCAATTTACTGTACTTCACTTTAGTTAACTTTACTTTAGTTCACTTCACTTTAGTTCAATTTACTTTACTTTACTTTAATTCACTTTACTTTAGTTAATTTTACTTCACTTTACTTTAGTTCACTTGACTTTACTTTAGTTCAATATACTTTACTTTAGCTCACTTTACTTTACTTCACTTTAGTTAACTTTACTTCACTTTACTTTAGTTCACTTCACTTTAGTTCAGTTTACTTTACTTTACTTTAATTCACTTTACTATACTTTACTTTAGTTAATTTTACTTCACTTTACTTTAGTTCACTTCACTTTACTTTAGTTCACTTTACTTTACTTCACATTACTTTAGTTCACTTTACTTCACTTTAATTTACTTTACTTCACCTCACTTCACTTTAATTCACTTCACCATACTTCCATTTAGTCGGCGGATCATTTTTATTGCACAACGGACAACTCCATAGTTCTTTAATCCCCTTCATTACAGGTTCGTCAAGATGAACATGCCCATGACATACAAGCAAAAGTAATGAAGTTGAATTCAGCTCAGATGCACAAATCCATAGCACCTGCGAAGACCTTGATTCCAACCATTTTAATCGCCTCTTACGACAAGAGTGGCAGTGATAGTGGCTCTGTACCTTGGTCAGGACCCCGGTAGCCACACGGGCGAACTTCATTTACATTGTTGTTATAGCTCCAGCGGTTCGTGAGCTGACGCCCTTCGGCCCAATGCCATGTAATAATACCTGCAAGTATTTCTGAGTTCCCTTGAGTTACGTACAAGGTGTTCCATTTATCAGGACTTTGATGAAGTTCAGTGAGCTTTGGGCACTCAAAAAAGCGACGTTCTACTGTTTTATGTGAGTGTTCATGGAGTGGACATGCTAGAGTTTGGTTTCGTTGTATTCTATTGGTGTGGTTGTTCAATGGTACATGACCGGTTCTCAGTCTGAAGATGGTGCCAATCATAGGAGGAAGAGATATGTTTTACAGCACTCATAAAGAAAATGACAAATAAACAACAACAGAAAAAAACAAAGAACAATATATGGTCCGAAACAGGATCGAACCCGTACTCCTTGGCACTGCGCCTTGCCACGAGAAGCCGAATGCTAGTGAACACTAACTAAAAAAATAGTATCACCTCTTCCTCCTATGATTCGCTGAATTATCGCCTCGGTGGTTTCACTCTATAATAATATTCATTTATTATTATTTTGTCTTCTGCAGATGCTGGTTTAGTCTCTTCTTTTTCTTCTTCTAAATTTCGGCTCCCACTGGAGCATAGGTCTTCAACAAACACTTTCCAAGCCGTTCTGTTTCTTGCCATTCTTTTAAGATCATTCCATATCTTTACCATCATCTTCATCTATGCTTCTTTCTGTCTTCTCCAAGAATTTCTTTGTCTCTTCTCCTGGGGATTCCAAAAAAGGGCCTGTCGTGTAATACTCTAGCCGGCTTCCGCAGTGTGTGTCCTATACAGCGCTATCGTATTCGCTGAATCTCTTTATCCACTGCTATTTGACTGGTATATTTCTACAATTCTATGTTAGAGATTTTGTCCTGCCATTTCCATCCTTTTATTCTGCGCAAGCATCCATTAATGAAAGTCTGTATCTTCATGATTGTCAATTTTGTTGTTCTCCATGTTTCACAGCCATATAATAGGACTGACTTAACATTGAAGTTAAAAATTTTTATTTTTGTATTTAACCTAATTTCTTTGGACTTCCATATGTTTCCCAGTGCATAAAAAGCTCCTGTTGCTTTTGTTATCCTTATTTTTGTATCATTTTCTGTTCCTCCCTCTTTATATTCTATCTATCTATTGTTCTTTCGAGCCGAAGACGGCACATAGGGTAGAACCACAATCTTAAAAACAGAAACCTTGCGTGCCAAAATGGCACATATTGCAGAGATCACTGCTTCCAAAATCTATGGCTCTGTTTCCATAACAATACTTTTTACAATGACAGCTTGTCAAGCCATCGATCAATCTCCTTAGTCGCCTCTTACGACATGCCTGGAAGGTCACAGTGTCAATATTCTTTACTACCTCATAATGAGGCCCCGGTAACACACGAAGGTCTTTTCATTACTGCCCAAATATATTATTATTTTGTCTCCTGAAGATGGTGGTTTGGTCTCTTCTTTTTAGATTATTAGTATTGTCATGGGGGTTTGGTCTCTTCTTCTTAGATTATTAGTATTGTCATGGGGGTTTGGTCTCTTCTTTTTAGATTATTAGTATTGTCATGGGGGTTTGGTCTCTTCTTTTTAGATTATTAGTATTGTCATGGTGATTTGGTCTCTTCTTTTTAGATTATTAGTATTGTCATGGTGATTTGGTCTCTTCTTCTTAGATTATTAGTATTGTCATGGGGTTTGGTCTCTTCTTTTTAGATTATTAGTATTGTCATGGGGGTTTGGTCTCTTCTTTTTAGATTATTAGTTTTGTCATGGGGGTTTGGTCTCTTCTTTTTAGATTATTAGTATTGTCATGGGGGTTTGGTCTCTTCTTTTTAGATTATTAGTATTGTCATGGGGGTTTGGTCTCTTCTTTTTAGATTATTAGTATTGTCATGGTGATTTGGTCTCTTCTTTTTAGATTATTAGTATTGTCATGGGGGTTTGGTCTCTTCTTTTTAGATTATTAGTATTGTCATGGGGGTTTGGTCTCTTCTTTTTAGATTATTAGTATTGTCATGGAGGTTTGGTCTCTTCTTTTTAGATTATTAGTATTGTCATGGGGGTTTGGTCTCTTCTTTTTAGATTATTAGTATTGTCATGGGGTTTGGTCTCTTCTTTTTAGATTATTAGTATTGTCATGGGGGTTTGGTCTCTTCTTTTTAGATTATTAGTATTGTCATGGGGGTTTGGTCTCTTCTTTTTACATTATTAATATTGTCATGGGGGTTTGGTCTCTTCTTTTTACATTATTAGTATTGTCATGGGGGTTTGGCCTCGTCATGTATTTAAAAAACTCTCTTTCTGTTTTTCCCGTGGCCCATCAATTCATCTTCTCCACTGTTGGTGTTTATTATTTTTGGGCTATGTTTTAAAAAAAAATATCGATGTGTAGTTGTATCTGTCTGGATCATTCTTAGCTAATGTATCTACCTTATCAATTGCCGGTGTTTTGCGGTGTCCTGGGTGATCTAGTGTATCACTTGCCTTACGTGTATTATTGATGTTTTCTCACTTATGTTACATCACTTTACTTTCCTATACCTATGTTGTCTTTCAATGCCGAGAGAAAGTGGAGTACTATTTGGGTTGCTCTATTATTTTTCTCTCGCATATTTTTCATATGTAAAGACGATTAGTGGCCACAGAGATGGGATTTCTCAGAAGAATGTTGAAAGTTCCCTGGACAGCTAAAAAGACCAATGAAGAAGTTCTCAAAGAGGCCAACACAAAAAAGGGAGCTCTTAAAAAACACCAGAAAGAAGCAATCAACATTTTTCGGGCACATCATGAGAAGAGGAAAGTTGGAATACTTGATTACAACTGGCAAAATAAAAGGAAAGAGAGATCGCGGACGACACAGAGAGAGAAAATACTGGATAGCTTGGTGTCTTGGCATGGAAAACAGTCAACAACAGAACTGATACGATGCACTGTAGATAGAAGATTGTGAAGGGACATGATCACCTACGCCAACCAGTATGGCACATGATGATTATATTTTTCAACGTGATGTCCGATATTGATTGATCCAATGTTTTCTTGGATCCTCTTTCCTCTCTTGACTTAGAGTGTTAATGTTCTCTCTCGGATGTTGTCTGATGGTGATCGGTTCACATAATAAACAAATGTGATCTGTTGTTTCTTAAAATGGTCCAGTACAGGTGTTACTTCAGCCGGTCGCTTCTGATTCTGTATCTTCTCGTCATGTTCAGCATTTTTCCCAGGCCTGCCACGTTCAGTATTCTTCACAGCCGTGTCACTTTCAGTATTCTACCCAGCGTGTCACGTTCATTATGTCATCTACTTTATGACGACATCCTTTCTCCTATTCATTGGTGATCATGATCAGCGAATCAGATTTGTCCACGATCCAACGACATCTTCAAGCTAGTAAAAAAAGTAAAGTACCCCCGTCACGCCAAGTGAAGTATAGGGAATATGGTGTTAGTAACCATAACTTTTACAGACCTTCGGCACATGATTTTTGGGGTAATGTGGTCGGTATAACGCCCGTGCCGCCCTACTTTCCCTGAAAAAAATCCGGTAACCATTAAAGGCTGCGTGAACCAGAAGCCGTCGGTTGGGATCGAACTCTACATCTTGTCCTTTGTAGTCCAGTTCACTAACCACTGAGCTATCGCGGCTCCCTCTTCAGACTATGGCCTATAGAAACTACTTCTCAGTCGGGCCAAGCCTAGCGATTGAAGACCCTGTCCAATAATCATCCCGTGAAATCTTGCATTTGTTTGGCCTGAAAAAATGGAATTTAAGATGCCTAACAGCACCTGGGCTGAAAGCGGTTAGCAACTCATAGCTGACTACTTGAGTCAGGATTAACAATACAACAGAAAATTAAAATTTTACTGCACTTTTAACTGAGCATTAAAATAGACAAAGTAGTCTAGCTAAACAAGTACGAAACGAAGAAAAAAGACCAACCCAGTCACAAAAATTCCTTATTGAAATCGGATTTACCTGGCCGAAAAAATGCAAATATCACAAATGTATATATATAACAGCGCAACGAATCTACGCCAACGTCAAATACTTGAAAAGACGGACGGTAAAGAGGTTTAAACGTGCAGTAAACTCAATAGAAGAAGAAAATAGACACAAGTTCTTGTTTATTATTAACATAAAGCAGAAAGAAAAGAAAATATGTGAACTAAACGTTACGTGTGGGTAACTACATATTTTTTGACAATAGAAACAAGAAAAAGAGTTCTTAAATGTGATGTAGGGCCAGTCTTAACATATGGATGTGAATCATGGACAATAGGACAGCAGACAAGAAAATCACTGGAGTCTGTAGAAATGTAGTTTTACAGAAGAATTTTGAGAATGCCATAGACAGCTAAGAAGAGTAATGAAAACGTTACAAAAATGAAAAATTTACAATATTAGGTAGAAACAATCATAATTTTTTCTCCATGTAATGAGAAGGGAAGAACTGAAATATATTGTAACAACTGGAAAAATTGAGGGACGAAGAGATAGAGGGAAGCAAAGAGAAAATATACTAGACACGTTAATTGAATGGCTTGGCAGAATGTCAACAACAGAAATGATAAATAGCCGTCGAGATCGAAAGTTGTGGAGAGACATGATCACCTACGTCAACAGGCATGATACTTGATGATGATGACGATGAATATGAGGATGATTTCCTTTTGAATGTCCGACCCATCCAAAATAATTTGTTGAGACACGTACCAGCAGCAATTAGTAACTGATTGTGATCGTTGGTCGAAGGCACCAGTATCACTGCAAACGAATTAAAATCCATAATTAATTAGTAACTTAATGGTTAACAAACTGGCTTTGGTAACTTAAAGGCTAACAAACTGGCTTTGGTACCTTAAAGGCTAACAAACTGACTTGTTAACTTAATGGCTAACAAACTGGCTTTGGTGACTTAATGGTTAAGGTTAACAAACTGGCTTGGTAACTTAATGGTTACAAACTGGCTTTGGTAACTTAAAGGCTAACAAACTGGCTTGGTAACTTAATGGTTAACAAACTGGCTTTGGTAACTTAAAGGCTAACAAACTGGCTTGGTAACTTAATGGTTAACAAACTGGCTTTGGTAACTTAAAGGCTAACAAACTGGCTTGGTAACTTAATGGTTAACAAAATGGCTTTGGTAACTTAAAGGCTAACAAACTGGCTTGGTAACTTAATGGTTAACAAACTGGCTTTGGTAACTTAAAGGCTAACAAACTGGCTTGGTAACTTAATGGTTAATAAACTGGATTTGGTAACTTAAAGGCTAACAAACTGGCTTGATAACTTAATGGTTAACAAACTGGCTTGGTAACTTAATGATTAACAAACTGGCTTGGTAACTTAAAGGCTAACAAACTGGCTTGGTAACTTAAAGGCTAACAATCTGGCTTGGTAACTTAATGGCTAACAAACTGGCTTTGGTAACTTACAGGCTAGCAAACTGGCTTGGTAACTTAATGGTTAACAAACTGGCTTTGTAACTTAAAGGCTAACAAACTGGCTTTAGTAACTTAAAGGCTAACAAACTGGCTTGGTAACTTAATGGCTAACAAACTGGCTTTGGTAACTTAATGGTTAACAAAATGGCTTTGGTAACTTAAAGGCTAACAAACTGGCTTGGTAACTTAAAGGATAACAAACTGGCTTGGTAACTTAATGATTAACAAACTGGCTTTGGTAACTTAAAGGCTAACAAACTGGCTTGGTAACTTAAAGGCTAACAAACTGGCTTGGTAACTTAATGGTTAACAAACTGGCTTTAGTAACTTAAAGGCTAACAAACTGGCTTGGTAACTTAATGGCTAACAAACTGGCTTGGTAACTTAATGGTTAACAAACTGGCTTTGGTAACTTAAAGGCTAGCAAACTGGCTTGGTAACTTAATGGTTAACAAACTGGCTTTGGTAACTTAAAGGCTAACAAACTGGCTTGGTAACTTAAGGGCTAACAAACTGGCTTGGTAACTTAATGGCTAACAAACTGGCTTTGGTAACTTAAAGGCTAACAAACTGGCTTTGGTAACTTAAAGGCTAACAATCTGGCTTGGTAACTTAATGGCTAACTAACTGGCTTTGGTAACTTAAAGGCTAGAAAACTGGCTTGGTAACTTAATGGTTAACAAACTGGCTTTGTAACTTAAAGGCTAACAAACTGGCTTTAGTAACTTAAACGCTAACAAACTGGCTAGGTAAATTAATGGCTAACAAATTGGCTTTGGTAACTTAATGGTTAACAAACTGGCTTTGGTAACTTAAAGGCTAACAAACTGGCTTGGTAACTTAAAGGCTAACAAACTGGCTTGGTAACTTAATGGCTAACAAACTGGCTTTGGTAACTTAAAGGCTAACAAACTGGCTTGGTAACTTAAAGGCTAACAAACTGGCTTGGTAACTTAATGGTTAACAAACTGGCTTTAGTAACTTAAAGGCTAACAAACTGGCTTGGTAACTTAATGGCTAACAAACTGGCTTGGTAACTTAATGGTTAACAAACTGGCTTTGGTAACTTAATGGCTAACAAACTGGCTTGGTAACTTAATGGTTAACAAACTGGCTTTGTAACTTAAAGGCTAACAAACTGGCTTTAGTAACTTAAAGGCTAACAAACTGGCTTGGTAACTTAATGGCTAACAAACTGGCTTTGGTAACTTAATGGTTAACAAACTGGCTTTGGTAACTTAAAGGCTAACAAACTGGCTTGGTAACTTAAAGGCTAACAAACTGGCTTGGTAACTTAATGGCTAACAAACTGGCTTTGGTAACTTAAAGGCTAACAAACTGGCTTCGTAACTTAAAGGCTAACAAACTGGCTTGGTAACTTAATGGCTAACAAACTGGCTTTGGTAACTTAAAGGCTAGCAAACTGGCTTGGTAACTTAATGATTAACAAACTGGCTTGGTAACTTAAAGGCTAGCTAACTGGCTTGGTAACTTAATGATTAACAAACTGGCTTGGTAACTTAAAGGCTTACAAACTGGCTTGGTAACTTAAAGGCTAACAAACTGTCTTTGGTAACTTAATGGTTAACAAACTGGCTTTGGTAACTTTAAAGTTAATAAACTGGCTTGGTAACTTAATGGTTAACAAACTGGCTTTAGTAACTTAAAGGCTAACAAACTGGCTTGGTAACTTAATGGCTAACAAACTGTCTTGGTAACTTAATGGTTAACAAACTGGCTTTGGTAACTTAAAGGCTAACAAACTGGCTTGGTTACTTAAAGGCTAACAAACTGGCTTGGTAACTTAATGGCTAACAAACTGGCTTTGGTAACTTAAAGGCTAGCAAACTGGCTTGGTAACTTAAAGACTAACAAACTGGCTTGGTAACTTAATGGCTAACAAACTGGCTTTGGTAACTTAAAGGCTAGCAAACTGGCTTGGTAACTTAATGGTTAACAAACTGGCTTTGTAACTTAAAGGCTAACAAACTGGCTTTAGTAACTTAAAGGCTAACAAACTGGCTTGGTAACTTAATGGCTAACAAACTGGCTTGGTAACTTAATGGTTAACAAACTGGCTTTGTAACTTAAAGGCTAACAAACTGGCTTTAGTAACTTAAAGGCTAACAAACTGGCTTGGTAAATTAATGGCTAACAAACTGGCTTTGGTAACTTAATGGTTAACAAACTGGCTTTGGTAACTTAAAGGCTAACAAACTGGCTTGGTAACTTCAAGGCTAACAAACTGGCTTGGTAACTTAATGGCTAACAAACTGGCTTTGGTAACTTAAAGGCTAACAAACTGGCTTGGTAACTTAAAGGCTAACAAACTGGCTTGGTAACTTAAAGGCTAGCAAACTGGCTTGGTAACTTAATGATTAACAAACTGGCTTGGTAACTTAAAGGCTTACAAACTGGCTTGGTAACTTAAAGGCTAACAAACTGTCTTTGGTAACTTAATGGTTAACAAACTGGCTTTGGTAACTTAAAAGTTAATAAACTGGCTTGGTAACTTAATGGTTAACAATCTGGCTTTAGTAACTTAAAGGCTAACAAACTGGCTTGGTAACTTAATGGCTAACAAACTGTCTTGGTAACTTAATGGTTAACAAACTGGCTTTGGTAACTTAAAGGCTAACAAACTGGCTTGGTTACTTAAAGGCTAACAAACTGGCTTGGTAACTTAATGGCTAACAAACTGGCTTTGGTAACTTAAAGGCTAACAAACTGGCTTGGTAACTTAAAGACTAACAAACTGGCTTGGTAACTTAATGGCTAACAAACTGGCTTTGGTAACTTAAAGGCTAGCAAACTGGCTTGGTAACTTAATGGTTAACAAACTGGCTTTGTAACTTAAAGGCTAACAAACTGGCTTTAGTAACTTAAAGGCTAACAAACTGGCTTGGTAACTTAATGGCTAACAAACTGTCTTTGGTAACTTAATGGTTAACAAACTGGCTTTGGTAACTTAAAGGCTAACAAACTGGCTTGGTAACTTAATGGCTAACAAACTGGCTTTGGTAACTTAAAGGCTAACAAACTGGCTTGGTAACTTAAAGGCTAACAAACTGGCTTGGTAACTTAATGGCTAACAAACTGGCTTTGGTAACTTAAAGGCTAGCAAACTGGCATGGTAACTTAATGGTTAACAAACTGGCTTTGTAACTTAAAGGCTAACAAACTGGCTTGGTAACTTAATGGCTAACAAACTGTCTTGGTAACTTAATGGTTAACAAACTGGCTTTGGTAACTTAAAGGCTAACAAACTGGCTTGGTTACTTAAAGGCTAACAAACTGGCTTGGTAACTTAATGGCTAACAAACTGGCTTTGGTAACTTAAAGGCTAACAAACTGGCTTTGTAACTTAAAGACTAACAAACTGGCTTGGTAACTTAATGGCTAACAAACTGGCTTTGGTAACTTAAAGGCTAGCAAACTGGCTTGGTAACTTAATGGTTAACAAACTGGCTTTGTAACTTAAAGGCTAACAAACTGGCTTTAGTAACTTAAAGGCTAACAAACTGGCTTGGTAACTTAATGGCTAACAAACTGTCTTTGGTAACTTAATGGTTAACAAACTGTCTTGGTAACTTAAAGACTAACAAACTGGCTTGGTAACTTAATGGTTAACAAACTGTCTTGGTAACTTAAAGACTAACAAACTGGCTTGGTAACTTAATGGTTAACAAACTGGCTTTGGTAACTTAAAGGCTAGCAAACTGGCTTGGTAACTTAATGGTTAACAAACTGGCTTTGGTAACTTAAAGGCTAACAAACTGGCTTGGTAACTTAATGGCTAACAAACTGTCTTGGTAACTTAATGGTTAACAAACTGGCTTTGGTAACTTAAAGGCTAACAAACTGGCTTGGTAACTTAAAGGCTAACAATCTGGCTTGGTAACTTAAAGGCTAACAAACTGGCTTGGTAACTTAATGGTTAACAAACTGGCTTTGGTAACTTAATGGTTAACAAACTGGCTTTGGTAACTTAAAGTCTAACAAACTGGCTTGGTAACTTAATGGCTAACAAACTGTCTTGGTAACTTAAAGGCTAACAAACTGGCTTTGGTAACTTAAAGTCTAACAAACTGGCTTGGTAACTTAATGGCTAACAAACGTACCTGGTAAAGTAAAAAGTAAAGAGCCTCGTCACGCCATGTGACGCATAGGGAATAAGGTGTTAGTGACCATAAATTTACTGACCTGCGGAACATGATTTTTGGAGTTATGTGGTCAGTAATACACCAGTGCCGCTTCATTTCCCCCTCCCCCCCCCCCTAAAAAAAACAACATCAGGTACCCATTTAAGGCTGAGTGAACTCGGAAGTCGTCGATTAGGATCGAACCCACCCCTTGTCCTGTGAATCCAGTTCACTAACGACTGAGCTATCGCGGCTCCCGAACTGTCTTGGTAACAAAGTGACAATAAATGAATATCCAACGATATTCTACAGACGACCCAGCTAACAAGGGGAAGTTACTTCGCTTGCCGTGCTGGGAGTGTAATAACAACAAGGAATATTACCGCCCCTCTAAACTCAAATACTGTGTCACAACAAAATTATATGTAAAGGTATCCGCTACCTTTAGCTTACTTTAGTAACTAATTAACATATGATGATGATTCCATTTTACCGAATGTGCAACGCCTACACTCTCATAATTACTAATTAAATTCTGCTAAATTACGAATGTTTTTGCGCAAATATTCAACAGAATCCCGTCACAAAAAGTTATTTATTTCTGTAAACAGACAAATAAATTCTCCTGCTTTACTCCCGTTCAAAATACGAAACTATTGATCACTTACGCAACGTTTTTCTTGGGCATGCGTGTTGTTATCACGTCATTAATCCAGTAAATCCGGAGCGTGACAAATATAAACCGCGTCACGTTTACAGTCACGAACTACTAGGGGATTGAACTCTGAGTTTTTAATTCTTCAAGAAGTGCAATTGTTTCCCTTAGAATAGAAATAATCGTTGAATGAAGGGTTTGACGTGTTCGCCTATTGTGATTGACGTGTTGAATTTTTGTATTCACCTGAACAATTAGGTATTTTCTCAAATACTCTTTTGAATGCATGACTATGCAGAAATATTAATGGGTTAAGTTAACTATGCTCTGTAATCTATTATTGCTAAAAATTAAACTACCCAGGTCTTAAAAAAATAAATAGAACATCTAAATAAGGGATGAAAGTGAAATCGAAATAGGTGAGATAACATTGGGGATGGATGGTTTGTCATTTTAGAATCCGGTACGAGGTTAATTAATGAGGTGTGGGAGGTGTGGGATATAGGAAGTGTGGGAGGTGGCGACTACACCAGATGCGGAACGTTAGAAAGTAAGAGGAAGTGTGGGAGGGGACAATATAAAGTGCCAGGTAGAGCAAAGGAAGTGTTGCAAGTTGGAAACAGAGATAAGTAGATGTGGGAGGATGGAAAAAAAATAAGAAAAGTGTGGGTGTAGATTAGAGAAAGAGAACGTACTGGTCCAGATGAGAAAATAGAGAGTGTGGGTGAAGTTGAAAAATGTGGGAGTTGATGATAAAGGAGAAAGTGTTGCGTAGATGAGAAAATGTGGGTGTAGATGAGAAAGGAGAAAGTGTGGGTGTAGATGAGAAAATGTGGGTGTTGTTGAGAAAGGAAAAAGTGTGGGTGTAGACGAGAAAAGAGAAGAGAAAATATGAGTGTAGGTGGGAAAAGCTAATGTGTGTATGGTAGATGAGAAAATAGAAAGTAAGCTTGTATATGAGAAAGGTGAAAGTGTGGTGTAGATGAGAAAAGAGAAAGTAAGCTGGTAGATGAGAAAAGAGAAAGTAAGCTTGTAGATGAGAAAGGAGAAAGTGTGGTGTATATGAAAAAAGAGAAAGTAAGCTTGTAGATGAGAAAGGAGAAAGTGTGGTGTAGATGAGAAAAGAGAAAGTAAGCTTGTAGATGAGAAAGGAGAAAGTGTGGTGTATATGAGACAAGAGAAAGTAAGCTTGTAGATGAGAAAAGAGAGAATAAGCTTGTATATGAGAAAAGATAAAATAATCTTGTAGATGAGAAAAGATAAAATAATCTTGTAGATGAAAAAAGATAAAATAATCTTGTATGCATCCTTCTTCAGAATACAGGGACAACGACAACAAACGGTGAAGCACACTTATCTATAACTACATGTTAGATGATCAAAGTGGAGGGAGAGGTGGACAGAGAGAGAAAAGTAAGATGTTGAAATAAGGAAGGAGGCTACATGAGGGGAGGTAGGATGAGCGTCGAGAAATATAAAATAGAAAGATTAGAAAATGAGGAAGAGCTCGAGACGTAAATAGTAAAAAGTGAATAATGTCTCATTAAAAGTATATGAAAATGACTTAGCTCAAACGACTGGTCTGTCCTCCGTGATGGAATTCATTCAACTTGATCAACCTGTTACTTTGTTTCTGCTATAGCCTTGACCTTTAAACTCAGCGCTTTGAGAAACCTACTCCATCTCATTACCCATTACCTCATTACCCATAGTGCTGAGTACGGTCAGTTGGTATTGCCAGGTTTTTGCCATTTCTGCATCTCCGATCTCTATGAGGTTTTGAGGTCTTGTATTTTTTTTTTATTAACTGAAACGTGATAACGACCTTCTATTGTGACTCCCTAGGATTCTAAACTGGAACCTCGGGTGTGATATATCTGCGCGTGCGTGTGTGTGTGTACGTATGTGTGTGTGCGTGTGTTTATGTGCGTGCCAGTGTGTATGCGCGTGTGTTTGTGCGTGCGTGTGTGAGCGTGCGTGTGTAAGCGACAAATTAAATGCCGCGAATTACATATGGCACAATACCAGCAAGGCAGTAAAATGAAAATTACGAAGGATATGTATGTTCCCGATAGCAACATATGGTTGTGAATCATGACCTGTCTCTCAAACAGTACGGAAGGGTTGTGATTCATACGAAACAAAATGCTACTGAAATATCCTTAAGATACCTTGGACAATGAAAAAGAGCAATGAAGACATATTAAAAGATTTAAATATTAAAAAGAAGTGGTTTATAAACATCATTCTACAGGGAAAATCAAAACACTACGGCCACATCCAATGACACAGAGGGCTGGAAAGAGCAATAATGGAATGCATGGTTCCTGGGAAACAGACCAAGAAGATGGTGACTTCAATACATCATCTATCTATCTATCTATTGACCTTTCGAGCCGTAACCGGCCCATAGGGCGTAGACCAAGATACACCTTCTCCTATATGAATTTTTGTTCTAGCAGTTTTCTTTTAAAGATATTTTATCAAATCTCGCCATCTGTCTCTGTTCTGTGCAAGCAGTTCTATCTCATTGAGGGAGCCGATTCCTGCTGCTCTTGCCTCTCTCATCAATGTTCTTCTCAGTGTCTCCCTGGGTCTTCCTCTTTTTCTTTTACCTGTTGTTTCCCATATGAGGGCTTGCTTTGCTATTCGATTATTATCTCTTCTCATCACATGTCCAACGTATGACCATCGTCTTTTCTTTATTACTGAAGATATTAGTGGTTGATTGGCGATTTCTCTAATTTCCTCGTTTGTTTTGAATTCGTTCCATTCTATACCAAGTATTTTCCTTAGACATTTATTTTCGAATGCGTTCAACTTTGTTTCTATATCTCTTGTTGTTTTCCAGCTTTCACACGCATACGTAAGGGTTGATAGTACATTTGATTTGAATAGCCTAAGTTTTGTGTTTGTGCTAATGAGTTTTGATTTCCACAACTTTTCAAGGCTTCTGAAAGACATTGCTGCTTTAGCCAGTCTGATTCTAATTTCTTTGCTCGTATCCCCTTCTCGATCAATGTGACTTCCAAGATAGATAAAGTGATCGATATCTTCTACTGGTTTGTTTTCCATGTATATTTTGTCACTTGTTGGAATTAAACTTTTCATGACTTTAGTCTTTTCATGATTGACCTCAAGCCCAATTTTGCTGGCTATTGATGATAGTTCATTTGTGTTTTCCTGCATCGTTTTTATCTGACTGCTGATGAGAACTATGTCATGGAGACTGAAAATGACAGCAGAATAAATGAGAGATCTGGCTAGAGACATAGATTCATTCAGACGGGTTGTGGTGATTGCAACGTTCTGTGGAAGTTCTGGATAGAGACAAAGATTCTTTCAGACCGGCTGTGGTGAATGCAACGTTCTGTTGAAGTTCTGGCTAGAGAAAGAGATTCTTTCAGACCGGCTGTGGTGAATGCAACGTTCTGTTGAAGTTCTGGCTAGAGAAAGAGATTCTTTCAGACCGGTTGTGCCGCTGTGGTGAATGCAACGTTCTGTGAAAGATCTGGCTAGAGGCAGAGATTCTTTCAGACCGGCTGTGGCGAATGCAACGTTCTGTTGAAGATCTGGCTAGAGACAGAGATTCTTTCAGACCGGTTGTGGCGCTGTGGTGAATGCAACGTTCTGTGAAAGATCTGGCTAGAGATAGAGATTCTTTCAGACCGGCTGTGGTGAATGCAACGTTCTGTGGAAGATATGGATAGAGACAGAGATTCTTTCAGACCGGCTGTGGTGAATGCAACGTTCTGCAAAGGTTATGCGACCTACTGATGGTATAAGCGATAAACTCGCTGGCAGCTTTGGCACTGAGTGTTGCATTATTTTGGACAAAGAAGACATCGTCAAGTTTGTTCTCCTTTCCTTAAGAGAAGAGAAGATGTGTAGGTCAAGGATGTACATATTGAGAAACTGATGAGTCTAGAGCTGGAATAGGGATCTCATCGATAAGGAGTGCTTAATGGGAAGTGTAGACGTTTTTATAATCAGGCGCTTACAGGAACATACAGTCTGTATATGCTGCGAGAAACGGACGCGGCAGCGGATACGGGAAGGTCCTAACTGCAATGAAACTAATTCCATGAACAAAATAGAATGAATATCATCATCATCAAGTACCGGGCATACTGGCGTAGGTGATCATGTCTCTCCACAACTTTCGATCTCGGCAGCTATTTATCATTTCTGTTGTTGACCTTCTGCCAAGCCATTCTCTTAATCTGTCTGTTATTTTTTCTCTTTTCATCCCTCTATCTCTTCGTCCCTCAATTTTTCCAGTTGTTACAATATATTCCAGCTATTCTCTTCGCATTACATGGCCAAAAAATTATGATTGTTTCTTCTTAATATTGGAAATTAGCTTTCTTTTTTCTTTCACCTCTCTCAGAACATCTTTATTAAGAATGAATATATATATATATAAATCTAAAATTTTGAACATGAAAATATGTATATGCTGTACTTTGTGTTCAAGCAATGTGTATCTTTCGGTTAAAAAAATAATAGCAGCCAACATGTATATGTAGCCAGTGATTTTTGTCTGGATAATTCCACCTGTGTGTTCTAAACAGGAAGCATTATTTGCAAACCCCTGAGAGTCGACGGAAAATTAGAAGGCGGGCGAAGAGTCTGCAATCGTCAGTATTTTCAACTGCCTAAAAGGCAGGAAGAGAATGTCCGAACCATTTTGAAATGAACTAATTACGATCTAATTAACTGAGAACAGAACATTCTGTTCACACAGAACGACAGAGAACTTCGAATAAATGTAGAAAAAACTCTTCATTATATTCCATGTTTTTTTTTTTTTAAAAATCATATGTAGGCGTGTTCTTTTTCTAAGAAATAATGAGCATGTCCAATGAGGCACATGGGACATCAGCAGATGGTGAAGACAGGAAGTGTGTGACAGAATCAGTGAAGTGACGAGAAATTCTGAATTGAGGAGCGATAATTGGGGAGATAAGATCATGAAGTGATGAAAAGATGCAGTTTGATGAGCTAGAAGATTTTTGCTTATGCGAGCGTATATATTTATTTATTCTTACAATTAAATTATAATTTCCTTTCGTAGCTACATTCAAGTTGCTTATTATCTACGCATGTAAAATTATTACGGCAATGCATGTGTGCCTGTTTTTATTTACGTACGTTGTGAGTTCTATTGCTTGCATGTGTCTCCTGCTTCTCTTATATAAACGGATAAATGCATGTTCTATTTTTGTGTTCATTGCTGGCACTTATTTGGCTGCGGGCTTAATTAATTCTCTGTCATTTCTGCTTAGAAAAGCCGCTTACTTCACAAGAGACCCAGCACGGTGTCGGCTCTCGTCATTATGTGCGTGTCTTGTAGCGTCAATCACAAATTTATGACACAATTACAGCTATTTTTAGGAGAATACGTCATCAACTTTCACTGGAGCTGTTACCACGGCATAGATTTCAGAACGGGAAAGAGAGACTAGTTCAGGATGAACGGGTAGTGAAAAGTTGATGTAGTAATGTATATGTGGGGTAGACTTGGGGCACTCTTTGAGGACGGACCATAGTTCGAAACATGTTGAGAGATTTGATGTTGTTGGGGCTTGTTCTAGTCACACCTTATTTTTTATTGATACGCTACCTAGGAAAAGAAAATAAGGATTTTATTGTTGCTCTTTACTGCAATACGAAAAGTGTGAGAAATTGTTTTGTTGTTTCTTGGTCAAAAAGAACACGAAGAGGATTACTCCACAGTCCTAGTTTTGTCAACTTTTCATTTCTGTTCTTTCCACTAACTTCCTCTGCTTCTTCGACCCTCACATTTTCTCTTATAACCAGGTTTATCATGTGTTTCTCTCTAAATATAGGACCTCTCTCTCTCTCTCTCTCTCTCACTCTCTCTCACTCTCTCTCACTCTGCGATCAGGACTCAATCAGAGTAGGATTCCAGACTCTCACATGAAGTAAGCTGTCAGGTTAAGTGTGTTGATCGCCCCCACAGACAGAACATCACAATTAGAGTCTGCCAGATACACTCTGATTGAACACCCGTTAAAACGTTGCACTGTGTTCTGCGCCAGTGACCCAGTGCATCCAATTTCAGCCAGCATTTTATTCAGATTTGCTTTCCTTAGCCTTTGATTGTCCCCATCTTCCTGCAAGGCAGCAGATTGTCTTTTCTGTAGGGGGATTCTGCCCTTAGATGGTCGGCCCTCCCAGGTTGACGAGCACCGTCTGCCCGAGTCACTAGAGGTGACTAACACAGACATGCACACACAAAGATATGAGATGTGACTAACACAGGCATGCACACAGTGATACGAGGCATGACTAACACTGACACACATCAAGATATGAGATATGAGTAACACAAACATGCACGCAAAGATGTGACACATGACTAACATAGACATGCACATAAAGATATGAGATATGACTGACATAGATATGCACACACAAAGATATGACACATGCCTAACATAGACATGCACACAAAGATATGTGTTATGACTGACATAGACATGCACACACACACAAAGATATGAGATGTGACTAACACAGACATGCACACCCAAAGATATGAGATATGACTAACATAAACATGCACACAAAGTTATGAGATATCACTAACCCAGACATGCACACACAAAGATATGACACATGACTAACACAGCTACACACAAAGATATGAGACATGGCTAGCACACATACACACACACACACTCACACACACACACTCACAAACTAAGATATGAGCCATGGCTAGCACAGAAACATATTAAAATATGAGCCATGGCTAGCACGGAAACACACCAAGATATGAACCATGTGTAGCACAGAAACACATTAAGATATGAGCCATGGCTAGCACGGAAATACACTAAGATATGAGCTATAGCTAGCACAGAAACACATTAAGATATGAGCCATGGCTTCAGGGAAATACACCAAGATATGAACCATGTCTAGCACAGAAACACATTAAGATATAAGCCATGGCTAGCACGGAAATACACTAAGATATGAGCTATAGCTAGCACAGAAACACATTAAGATATGAGCCATGGCTTCAGGGAAACACACCAAGATATGAACCATGTCTAGCACAGAAACACATTAAGATATAAGCCATGGCTAGCACGGAAATACACTAAGATATGAGCCATGGCTTCAGGGAAACACACCAAGATATGAACCATGTCTAGAACAGAAACACATTAAGATATGAGCCATGGCTAGCACGGAAATACACTAAGATATGAACCATGGCCAGCACAGCCACACACTAAGATATGAACCCTGGTCAGCACAGCCACACACCAAAATATGAACCCTGGTCAGCACAGCCACACACTAAGATATGAACCCTGGCCAGCGCAGCCACACACCAAGATATGAACCCTGGCCAGCACAGACACCCACCAAGATATGAACCCTGGCCAGCACAGCCACACACTAAGATATGAACCCTGACCAGCACAGACACCCACCAAGATATGAACCCTGGCCAGCACAGACACCCACCAAGATATGAACCCTGGCCAGCACAGACACCCACCAAGATATGAACCCTGGCCAGCACAGACACCCACCAAGATATAAACCCTGGCCAGCACAGACACCCACCAAGATATGAACCCTGATACGTTGTGTTACTCTTGCAGTAAACACTGTGATATTTGCACCATTCGTCCCAGCACATACGTGTTCGCTTGGCTTTTTTTTGTACGGGGTTGCCTTTCCTCTCGATCGCTACTCACTTGGTCAGACTAGACAGGTTAGTTGTGTTACTCGAGACACCACGAAGAGGTGGATTAGGATCTGAGTAAGTTTGGTTCACCGATCTTGGCACAAGCCATCAGCTATGAGTCGCTGGCAGCGTCAGCTCTGTTGCTGCCAGGCAGCTTTGCCCCCTCTAGTACTAAACAAACGTACTGTTGTTGAGGTAAATCATGTCCTTTCTTGCCATTAATACATCAGACAATTCTACCAGCAAGATACTGGCGTGTTGGTACCGGGACTCCCACAGTGAGGGGAGAAAAGAATATAGCTACTGTTACATGTCACGTATGTCGTAAGAGGCGGCTAAAGACGTTTAGAATCGACGCCTGTGCAGTCGCGTAGGACGTACACGGAGCAATCTTATCAACGGAATCTACCGATGCAGTTTGAAAAATGGTGCAACAGGTGGTGGAGCGGTTATAGAACATGATTGACTGCAATGAAACAGGTTCAATGTATACGATAGAATAGAATAGAATAGAATAGAATAGAATAGAATAGAATAGAATAGAATAGAATAGAATAGAATAGAAAACTAATAGAATAGAATACTAGCAAGGTACAAGTTAAACAGATATGACATCTAGGATGTGTTCGACAGAAAAGAAATTAACGATGGCGTAACAGTGACCAACACGCATACACTGCCTCTCATTATATAAATAGAACACTGAAACAAACTGAATAAATTTTAGTTATAAAAACAAAATAAAGCGCACAAATACTTGCTGCAGCAAAGGAGCCTTTTGTACAAGGTCAAGAAAAGAAAACAATCACGCGTTTATTATAGAATATTTCATTGCAGACCAGATCACATTATGAAACTAGACGGCTACCTAGAGTAGCAAGGCGATGCCAAGCAAGTGTCTAATTTGATCGCGTAATCTAGAAAGGTTATGCTGATGACAGTCAGTCTTAATCGCTAAGAGTGAAAATGAGTTACAAGAAATGTTAGACATTAAAGTGAAGGAAAGAAAAAATAAAGGACTCAACCTTAACAGTAAAAGGACAGAAGTAATGGTAGCAAGAAAGAAAAAGACTTCACCGCAATGCAAAATAAAGATAAGTGGAGCAATATAAAACAGGTAAAAGGATTTAAATATCTGGGTACGATAATAACTTCAGAAGGTAGATGTACAACATAGGTGAATGAAGAATGGCTCAGGAAAAAACAGCTTTCCAAAAAATGAGGAAGATACTGTGCAATCCATTTTTGACAATAGAAACAAGAAACATATTTCTTAAATACTATGTTGAGCAAGTCTTAACATATGGATGTCAATGAATCACGGACAATAGGACAACAGACAAGAAAATCACTGTAAGCTGTATTAATGATTAATGAAAACGCTCTGAGAGAGGCCAAAGCAAAAAGAAAACTAATATCCAATATTAGGAAGAAACAATCATTATTGTTTGGCCATGTAATGAGAAGGGAGCAGTTGGAATGTATTGTAACAACAGGGAAAATTGAGGGACGGAATGATAGAGGGAAGCAAAGAGAAAAGATACCAGACAGCTTAAGAGAATGAATTCAGAGGAATAAGTATGTTTACAGCACTCGGAAAAATTGACAAATAATCAACAGAAAAAAATATGGACCAAAGCAGGATCGAACCCGTACCCAGTGGCACAGCGCCTTGCCACGAAAAGCTAAACGCTATGGAACACTGCCACTCAACTAACTAAAAGATTACCTTCGTAGGCAATGCCTTTCACGCAGGTGTTCTCATGACTATAGCATAAAGCCGCGATCACAGCTCGGAAATACATAGTGTATCTGTATATTCATTTATTATTATTTGTCTCCAGCTAAAACTACTGGAAACTACTATTCGTGCTGTTTCCGTCCTAAATGTTTGTCTGCAACGCAAGCATTCAGCCCTACCTTATCCGGGAGATACTTGTCTTAACAGGAACAAATACAGATACGCTATGTATATCCGAGCTGTGATCGCAGCCTTATGCTATAGTCATGGGAACACCTGCGCGAAAGACATTGCCTACGAAGCTAATTTTTTAGTTAGCTGAGTGGCAGTGTTCCCTAGCGTTTGGCTTTTCGTGGAAAGGCGCAGTGCCACTGAGTACGGGTTCGATCCTGCTTTGTCCATATTTTTTTTCTGTTGTTGATTATTTGTCAATTTTTCCGAGTGCTGTAAACATACCTCTTCCTCTGAATTGATTCGCTGATTATCGCCTCGGAAGTTTTCCTCTATAATAATATTCATTTATTATTGTTTGTCTCCAGCTTAAGAGAATGCCTTGGCAGAAGATCAATAGCTGAAATTATAAAGAACTGTAAGGATCGAAAGTTGTAGAGAGACATTACCACCTGCGCCAGCAGGCACGATACGTGATGATGATGATGATGATATACATACACACATATACATTTATATATATAACAGCTGTTTCTTGTCACTTGAAGTTTATGTTTCATCTTAGCAATATAGCAGCATATGGTTGAAGTAGCCATGAACATAGTACATTCTACCCACTCTTAAAATTTATATTTGATGGAGGTGGTTTGAATTTGTGACACGAAACCAAAACGTTCACTTTTTTAATCGGTAAAAATCTAGTTAAGTATGAACGATGTTTCAGAAGTTGATGATGAAAATCAAAGTTTTGCAAATTTTAATGTTTTGAGGAATCAATATTTAATATTTAACCACACACGTTTTTAAATGTTAAGGTACAGTTTCTTCTAATCGCTTTGAATGTAATGGAAGAAGGATAGGCATTTTAACTTTCCGGAAAATAAAACACAAATGAGCAAATAAAAATTAAAGTATCAATGACGAACAAATGAGAAGACGATTAGAGGCCACAAAGGTCAGAAGAATGTTGAGAGCTCCTTGAATAGCTTAAATAAAATCAATGAGGCCATTATCAAAGAGGCCAAAACAAAACGGGAGCTCATAAAAAAGATCAGAAAGAAAAAACAATCAATATTTTTCGGGCATATCATGAGAATAGGAATGTTAGATACTTGGTTACAACTGGCAAAATACAGGGAAAGAAAGATCGCGGTGACAAAGAGAATCGTTAGTGAACTGGACTACAAAGGACAAGAGGTAGGGTTCGATCCCAACCGACGGTTTCCGATTCACCCAGCCTTAATGGGTATAGAATTTTTTTCTGGGAAAGTAAAGCAGCACGGGCGTAATACCGTCCACATTACCCCAAAAATCATGTGCCGAAGGTCTGTAAAATTTATGGTCACTAACACCATATTCCCTACACGCCACTTGGCGTGACGGGGGTACTTTACTTTTTTTATGCAGACTGATTGTTCTTGTAAGATATTGATTATAGATGCATCTACTTTCCCCCCTAAGCACTAAGGATCGATCAGGTCTATCTTTCCATCTTTAGACTCCTCAGTCTCTCAACGTATACATCCTTGTCCCACTCATCCTCCACCTCTTCTCTTAAAGAGTGAACAACAAACTTGGTTATGTTCTCTTTGTCCAGAGTAAATCCACACTCAGTGTCAGAGCTGCCTGCGATCTTATGGCCTATCTCATCATCATGTACATATTTATTTTTGTATATTTTTCTCAGCTTTTGAGAAAGACCAAACTACGATTGGGGCCACAGAAATGGGATTTATAAGAAGAATGTTGAGGGTTCTTTGGACGCCTAAACAGAACAGCAAGGATATCCTCAAAGTTCCCAGGATATTCTCAAAGTTCCCAGGATATTCTTAAAGTTCCCAGGATATTCTCAAAGTTCCCAGGATATTCTCAAAGTTCCCAGGATATTCTCAAAGTTCCCAGGATATTCTCAAAGTTCCCAGGATATTCTCAAAGTTCCCAGGATATTCTCAAAGTTCCCACGATATTCTCAAAGTTCCCAGGATATTCTCAAAGTTCCCAGGATATTCTCAAAGTTCCCACGATATTCTCAAAGTTCCCAGGATATTCTCAAAGTTCCCACGATATTCTCAAAGTTCCCAGGATATTCTCAAAATTCCCAGGATATTTTCAAAGTTCCCAGGATATTCTCAAAGTTCCCAGGATATTCTCAAAGTTCCCACGATATTCTCAAAGTTCCCATGATATTCTCAAAGTTCCCAGGATATTTTCAAAGTTCCCACGATATTCTCAAAATTCCCAGGATATTCTCAAAGTTCCCACGATATTCTCAAAGTTCCCAGGATATTCTCAAAATTCCCAGGATATTTTCAAAGTTCCCATCACAAAAATTGAGCTTTCAAAAAATAGTTTTAAAATAACCATCCATATTTTTCGGGCACATCACGAGAAAAGGAAAGTTCAAATACTTGGTTACAACCGGAAAAATACAGAGAAAGAAAGATCGTGGACGACAAAGAGAGAAGATACTAGATAGCGTAGTGTCGTGGCAAGGTTAACAACAGAACTTATACGTTTTACTGATGACAGAGAGTTGTGAAAGGACAGTTCGTCTACGCAATCGGTATCGTATATAACGATGATGATGATACTAATGATGATAATGATAATGGCGACAACGAGGGTAATGATGACGAGAAAGACGAACACAAAAATACGCTCTCCTTCTCCCACCCGCTCTCCTTCTACAGCTATTAAGACTAAAAAAAAATCATCGATTCTCACTTCTTCCATTCTCCCAATTCAAATTATTTCTTCATCCATCCATCTCAGTGATTTGGAGCGCTGCAGACAGAAGGATAAAGGAGATATTAGCGGAGGACGTGTTTCTGAATTCTTTTAGGACACACTAAGATAGGCCATAGGCCTTTCCATAATAGAATTAGGCGCCCATTAGGTACTGTTGAGTGCTGAATAAATACGGGAATACAATTAAGGTTGGTGTGTTCCCTGTTTTTGTGAGAAAATAGGAACAAGAAGTGAGGCTTTTACAGCGTGAAAGAGTGTGTATTGAGGTTATGATAGCTTAGATTGTAGATTGATTGAAGATTGTGTATTGAGGTTATGATAGCTTAGATTGTAGATTGATTCAAGATTGTGTTTTGAGGTTATGATAGCTTAGATTGTAGATTGATTGAAAATTGTGTATTGAGGTTATGATAGCTTAGATTGTAGATTGATTGAAAATTGTGTATTGAGGTTATGATCGCTTAGATTGTAGATTGATTGAAAATTGTGTATTGAGGTTATGATAGCTTAGATTGTAGATTGATTGAAGATTGTGTATTGAGGTTATGATAGCATTGATTGAAGAGTGTGTATTGATGTTATGATAGCTTAGATTGTAGATTGATTGAAAATTGTGTATTGTGGTTATGATAGCTTAGATTGTAGATTGATTGAAAATTGTGTATTGAGGTTATGATAGCATTGATTGAAGATTGTGTATTGAGGTTATGATATCTTAGATTGTAGATTGATTGAAAATTGTATATTGAGGTTATGATAGCATTGATTGAAGAGTGTGTATTGAGGTTATGATAGCTTAGATTGTAGATTGATTGAAAATTGTATATTGAGGTTATGATAGCATTGATTGAAGATTGTGTATTGAGGTATGATAGCATTGATTGAGGATTGTGTATTGAGGTTATGATAGCATTGGTTGAAGATTGTGTATTGAGGTTATGATAGCATTGGTTGAAGATTGTGTATTGAGGTTATGATAGCATTGGTTGAAGATTGTGTATTGAGGTTATGATAGCATTGGTTGAAGATTGTGTATTGAAGTTATGATAGCATTGGTTGAAGATTGTGAATTGAAGTTATGATATCATTGGTTGAAGATTGTGTATTGAAGTTATGATAGCATTGGTTGAAGACTGTGTATTGAAGTTATGATAGCATTGATTGAAGAGTGTGTATTGACGTGTTGATAGCATTGGTTGAAGATTGTGTGTTGAAGTTATGATAGCATTGGTTGAAGACTGTGAATTGAAGTTATGATAGCATTAGTTGAAGACTGTATTGAAGTTATGATAGCATTAGTTGAAGACTGTATTGAAGTTATGATAGCATTAGTTGAAGACTGTATTGAAGTTATGATAGCATTAGTTGAAGATTGCGTAGTTTAATTAGAAAAAAGAAAATTTAAAAAATAGCCAATATCGCGATGAAATAGACGAATGGTAAACGAATGACAGGAAACAGCCTGAGAGATAAGATCAGAAATGAAGAACTGAGATTTAGGTAGGGATAATTCCCGCCATAGAATTTATAAAGAAACAACAGGTTAAATGATCTGGCAACATGATAAGGCAGAAAGTTCAAAACACAATACATCGAGCCTTCAATAAAAGGTGCGAATACATCAGACTCAAGGGTCGATCACGAAAAAAAGATGGATTAATGGAGTATTAGAAACACTATGAAACATAACAGCATGAGAAGTCAACAGTAGAGCAGAAGATCACATTTTATATCTCTCCTCGACGCTGAAAGGTAAACGAGGAAAGTAGAAGAAAATGAATTAGGAAAGCATAAATAGGGGTTGTGAATATAGCACTAGTGTCTAGGTGTTTCAAGGAATAATCCTACTTTTTATGGGCGACATGTTCCATGTGGGTGCCCTACATTCCCAGAAAAAAATATCTATTACCTCATTTTAGGTGTTGGTGGTATCAGGAGGCCGTGTCGGTCCAAATATTGCCAGAAAGTAAAGTCATGGCATCTCTCTCACACTTGTAGCCTCTGTCAGTCATAGTTGACTATGAATTTTTCAGCGCCCCTAGAAAATGTTATTTTTTTCCCCTTTTCTTTTGCCATGTAAGGTAAAGATAAAGTACGAGTTACCGTTTAGGCACACCCCCCCCCCCCTTATCAGGATTACGTGAAGCCATTGGAGCAGGTGGTGGATGGTATTGTGGGAGCAGTCGACGAGTAAATCCTGTTATGGTCCCCACTCCGTGATGGCAGGCAGAGGATTTCATGAATGGAGGCAATGGCTGCGATCTCCGACTAGTGCAGTCACTGCCAAGAAGGAAAGGAATGGCAAACTACCTTCTTATATATTGCCTAGTATAATTATTATTGAAAAGACGATTAGAGGCCACAGAGATGGGATTTCTCAGAAGATTGAAAGTTCCCTAGACAGCTAAAAAGACCAATGAGGAAGTTCTCAAAGAGGCCAACACAAAAAGGTAGCTCTTAAAAAACATCAGAAAGAAGCAATCAACATTTGTCGGGCACATCATGAGAAGAGGAAAGTTGGAATACTTGGTTACAACTGGCAAAATAAAAGGAAAGAGAGATCGCGGGCGACAAAGAGAGAAAATACTGGATAGCTTGGTGTCATGGCATGGAAAACAGTCAACAACAGAACTGATACGATGCACTGTAGATAGAAGATTGTGGAGGGACATGATCACCTACGCCAACCGGTATGGCACATGATGATGAGTATAATTATGCCAAAACACAACTTAATATCTACTTAAAGTACGAGACTTGAATCGGTGTCTTAGCAAGCGAATGTTCACCCATATGTGCTCGGCCGCCTGTCCAGAAGTGTTCGGAGACTACTGGATAGTGTCGCTTCAAGCATCGAAGCTCGCGATGTGAGACTGCATTTCTCAACTTCCCTGGTACCCATTTATGCCAGCGGCTGGGTCGATCGTTGGGGTATTTTTTCCCAACCACGAATACAATTCACATTGCTTGCAGCGGGAACAGAACACGGATTATCCGAACGTCGGTAGCCCAATCGGGTGATTTTCCCAACTAGGCTACCGTGGCCACCTTTGTGCCGCGTGTTCTTCTTTTCCATGAATCTGTCTACTTCTTGCTTGAGTTGGAGCTTTAGGGTGTGTTTCTAAAGATTGTAGTCTGCACTATCTCTTGCAAGGCTACAAGGTTTATGTTCAGAGTCTTCATGTCACGTTTACAAACGTCTATAAATCGCAGTTTTGGGCGTCCCCTATTTCTTTTGGCATCTGCTTGTTGTCCATAAAGTATATCTTTTTAGGTATGTGGCCATCTTTCATACGGTGTATGCAACCAAACCAGTGTAACCTACGTTGTTTGAGCAGCGTGTTGATGTTCGGAAGGCCTGTGTTACCAGGGCGCAAGCTTGGACAGACGACAAAGAAGAGACAAGATTTTGGTCATGAAACATGTTTCTTCTCTCCACATAGCCTCGCGAACCAAAGACCTAACACGGCCAGAACAATGTGGTGCCAACTGCGTCGCAGGAGTTACCAGAGCAACGTTGAAATCAACACATAACTGCCTTTCTCTCTCTATGTCTCCCACCAAAGATAGCAAAACCGTATGAAACCATTACATTTAACAAACATATGGAATTATGGGTAGCGGTGATGTAAGTATTAGCATATAACAGGCTTAATTATTTGTTCGAAAGAACAATAACATTTACAATAACATTAACAATAATAATAACAATAACATTAACAATAACATTAACAATAACATTAAGAATATAACATTAGCAATAACATTAACAATAACATTAACAATAACAATAAGAATATAACATTAGCAATAACACTAACAATGACATTAACAATAACAATAACATTAACAATAACATTAACAATAACATTAACAATATAATATTTACAATAACATTAACAGTGGCATTAACAATAACATTAACAATAACATTAATAATAACATTAATAATAACATTAACAATAACATTAACAATATAACATTTACAATAACATTAACAGTGGCATTAACAATAACATTAACAATAACATTAATAATAACATTAACAATAACATTAACAATAACATTAACGAGAACATTAACAATAACATTAACAATATATGATTAGCAATAACATTAACAATAACATTAAAAATATATCATTAACAACAACATTAACACTGACAGTAACAATAACATTAACAATAACATTAACAACAACGTTAACAATAACATTAACAATACCATTAACAATATCACATTAACAATAACATTAACACTGACATTAACAATAACATTAACATTAACAATAACAGTCAATAAACACTGTGAAGACAACACATGCACGTGATAAATGACATCAGCTGTAGCGTGTTCTGAGCTTTAACTTAAATTGAGGAAGAGTTGCGCTATTCGACAGCATCACTTTCTCTTCATGAGCTATTCAGATCAGGTGCATTACAATGTTACATACTAAAAATAGTGTCTGATGCAGTGGAATACATGATTTCACTTTTCTTCAGTTAAAAAAAAATACATTTTCAGAGGAAAATACACACAATTATTATCGATTTGACTGAAGACTCTGCCACTTTGAAACTATTAGGGCACTGTTCCCATCCGCTCCTCTCATTATATCAAACAGTTATAAGAAAACTATCAGTAACTACCAAAGGCAAGTCAACTATAACAAAGATAGGGGAACCCACGGTGAAGGCAAGTAAATCGTACAGAAAGTAGGTAAATCATAAAGAAAGTAGGTAAATCATAAAGATAGAAAGTAAATCATAAAGAAAGTAGGTAAATCATAAGATAGAAAGTAAATCATAAAGAAAGTAGGTAAATCATAAAGATAGAAAGTAAATCATAAAGAAAGTAGGTAAATCATAAAGAAAGTAGGTAAATCATAAAGATAGAAAGTAAATCATAAAGAAAGTAGGTAAATCATAAAGAAAGAAAGTAAATCATAAAGAAAGTAGGTAAATCATACAAAAAGAAAGTAAATCATACAGAAAGTAGGTAAATCATAAAGAAAGAAAGTAAATCATAAAGAAAGTAGGTAAATCATACAAAAAGAAAGTAAATCATAAAGAAAGTAGGTAAATCATAAAGATAGAAAGTAAATCATACAGAAAGTAGGTAAATCATAAAGATAGAAAGTAAATCATAAAGAAAGTAGGTAAATCATACAGAAAGAAAGTAAATCATAAAGAAAGTAGGTAAATCATAAAGATAGAAAGTAAATCATACAGAAAGTAGGTAAATCATAAAGATAGAAAGTAAATCACACAGAAAGTAGGTAAATCATAAAGATAGAAAGTAAATCATACAGAAAGTAGGTAAATCATAATGATAGAAAGTAAATCATACAGAAAGTAGGTAAATCATAAAGATAGAAAGTAAATCATAAAGAAAAAAGTAAATCGTAAATAAAGAAAGTAAATTATAAGAAAGAAAGTAAATCATAAAGTAGGTATATCATAAAAGAAATAAGTCAACCATAAGCAGATAAGGGAGTCGCGTTATCTCAGTGGTTAGTGAACTGGACTACAAAGGACAAGAGGTAGTGTTCGATCCCAACCGACGGCTTTCGGGTTCACCCAGCCTTTAATGGGTAGCTGATTTTTTTCAGGGAAAATGAAGCGACATGGGCGTAATACCGACCACATTACCCCAAAAATCATGTGCCGAAGGTTTGTAAAATTTATGGTCACTAACACCATATTCCCTATACGCCACTTGGCGTGACGGGGGTACTTTACTTTTTTTTTTTTTTTTAAGCAAATAAGTAAATCATAAAGAAAGTAAAAAAAAAAATCATTTTGAAAATAGGTAAATCGTAAAGAAAGAACGTAAATCATAAAAAAATAAGTAAATTATAAGGGAAGTAAAAAAATCACAACAAAAATACGTAAATCGCGAAGAAAGAAATTAAATCATAAAGAAGGTAAGCAAATCATAAAAAAGCAGGTAAATCATGAAGAACATAAATAAACCATAACGAAAATAAGTAAATCAAAAGGAAGATCAGTAAATCATCTCTTAGTTAATTAAACCATAATAAATTAAACCATAATTAATTAAACCATAGTTAAATAAACCATAATGAATGTAAGTAAACCATACAATACAACAACGAAGGTAAGTAAATTAAGTTTTATTAAAGAAGGCGGTACTTGTTCGTCCGGGAATTATTGTAATCAAATACAGACTGACTCGGTGGCTGATTGGTTAGTGCGCTTGCTTCCTGATCAGAAAGGCTTGGGGTCAGTTCCCAGAGGTGGGAATATGTCTTGCGAAACAGGGGTGGAGGGGATTGTACTTATTTTAATCAGATATCAGGTGACTGACGATTCATGATTGTACAAAGATGCTACGACGGTGGTTTTCTGTTGCCTTCCGTCGGTTTGTTTACGGTACGGAATATATTTTAACAACTGGGAAAACAGAGGGACAAAGAGATAAAGAAAGCAAAGAGAAAAAATACCAGACACTTAAGAGAATGGCTTGGTAGGAGGTCAACAACAGAAATGATAAATAACTGTCGACATCGAAAATTGTGGAGAGACATGATCACCAACGCCAGCAGGCATGGTACTTGATGATATGATGATCAGGTGACTGAATCCACCAACACAAAAAGACTGCACGAATATCATGTCAAAGTCGGAGATGCCACATGGGATCGCGACGTAAGAATCCAAAGAAGGCTTGTAACCCACATGTTGAAGGATATACTTTAGAAGAGATATGAGCATTTATAGACTTTTGTCCGCTGTATGCCCTGTGTTATATATATATATATATATATATATATATATACGAGTATGACCTATTGACTAAACTATTTGATATCTTGTAGCAACATACCCCCACCAATGCTGGATAGTTAATGAGTTATTGCGTTATTTGCGGATCATCATCAGTGCACTCCGGACATGTCCATAGGTGTTCAGATTACACCCCCCAACAACTCCCACAGTGTCGAGCAACTGACGGCTCCACTTCTGTGCTGGTTGATAAGTCTACTTACACGCCCTCTAAGTTTCTCTTCCTCTCTGTGCCCATCTTAGCTCCCATCTCTTTCATCCGAAGAAGTGCCGTGGACTCATGGTTGTCGAAGTCCTGTGCCCTTCCCACATCTAGGAGTGCATTCTGACGTGCATTGATTTGGTTCGATCCATTGGTTGACGGCCTTCAACGGCAGTGCAGCTAGCCGACCTGTCAATTCTTTCATTTAACCGAACTCCCGTTTGTCTGGGGACGTGGTGATTGATGAGGATTCATTCTGACCAGGTGGCCAAACCATTTAAGCTGTTGTTGTTCTATATAGTCCTGGCAGGGTTTTTTTCCTACCGTTTTCTTATGGTTTCATTTGGTATTCTATCTCTTCTTGTGTTGTTTGTTACTTTTCTCAAGCATCGCATTTCACATGTATTTATCTTTCTTAAATGTGATTTAGAAAGGGTCCATGTTTGACTTTCATAGCACAAAGTTGGTATGAAAATGCTATTTATCATTTGTTGTTTAGCTGGCATAGAAATGTTTGGATGTCTTAGCAATGGTGAAAGCTGGTATGTGACAGCATTTGCTTTTTGTATTCTCATGTCAATTTCTCTGTCTAGTTTTCCATCTTCTGTGAAAATTGTGCCCAAATACTTGAATTCTTCTACTTGTTTTATTTCTTTATCTTTGATCTTAATGTTTAATAGGTGTCTTAATTTACTTATTCTCATAGCCTCTGTTTTTGCTGTGTTAATTTTCATACTGTAGTTTGTGCAGCTTTTATCTAGAGATGTTAAATGCTGTTGTAGCAGGTTTTTATCCTCGTATATTAGGCATTGGTCATCTGCGAATAGTAGCTCGTTGGTGTTGGAGTTTTCTACCTCTATGTTATTATTTGATTTGTCCTTATTGTTGGTTGTTTCCTGATTTATTTTGTCCATATATATGATGAAGAGGAGTGGTGAGAGGACACATCCTTGTCTTACACGGGTTGTAACCTGAAACCATTCTGACAGACCTTCTGATGTTCTAACGGCACTTTTACTGTTTTTATATAGCGCAATTATATTATCTAGTAGTTGTCCTGCTACCCCGTAGGTTTCTAAAGTTTGCCAAAGTTTGTTCCTGTCCACACGATCAAATGCTTTTTCCTGATCTATAAACACTATATTTAGGTTTCTGTCATATTCTATTGTTTTTTCACGTAATTGCCTCAGTGTAAATATAGCATCTGTACAGCTTTTGCCTTTTCTGAATCCGAATGTGGAGCTTCTGGTGTGTGACTGTGCTGGCAACACGATACAACTTTCGATGGAAGTCAAATTTAAATTATAAGTGAATCTCAATGCCCGTAGTAAAAGAGATGCAGGCGTTCTTGTGCTATTTCGAGCGGATTTATTTGTGATTTATTCTTACAGTTTGTGCTGTTGTAGATATCATTCAATATTTTTGTTATTAATTCTATTACAAAATCACCCATGGCTTCAATCTCTTCTTTAGTTTTATTATCTGGTCCAGGAGCTTTGACTGCTTTCATATTGTCAAGGCATCTTCCACTTCTTCTCTGAGTATTTCTGGTCCTTCTCCATTATCCTTAATAGTTACTTCCGTTCGTTCATCATTATAAAGATCTTTAATGTATTCTGTCCATCGTTCCCTTATGTTTTCTGAATATTGTTTAGTAGCTCTAAATTCATTTTTTCGGTGTCTTATGATTTCATCTTTTGTTTTGTTTTCTTTCCATCCAATTTTTCCTATTCTTCTATAAATCCACATTTCCAAGCTTTCAATTGTATGTTCTGTTTTCTTGTTTTAATGTCCATGTTTCTGCATCATACAGGAATCTTGAGAAGATATAATATTTTCCTATTCTTAGTTTTAGCCCAGGTGTTATTTGTTTTGATGTTAGTATATTTTTCCTGGCATTAAAATTTCTTTTTGCATTCCTACTGATTTGTTTATTTACGTTTTATACTTTCCATCACTGATTATAGTATGTCCACGATAGAAGAGAATCCAAGAATAATATTTCTTAATTATTACTGAACATATTTTAATAAATGTGATACAAGGCTATCGCTTGTTGGAAAAATATATTGAAAAAAAATGCAATAGTTTATTATAGACACATGAGTAGCTTCTGTGTCCGCAATGAAGTGGTCCTGGAGTTTCTTTATATTAACACTTCTTTTTCTGTTGTTGGTCACTTGCATAAAACGGGACCAGAATAGCATAATGAATGTGTAGATCTCTATATGTTATTAAAATATCAATATACAGTATTTTATTGATTTAAATCAGAGGTTTTCAAAATTATGTATGTGATGGCTCCAACCGTGTCATAAAATCGTTGTAAAAACTCTGTGCTTTTCAAAACTAATTGTACTATACCCTCTGCTGGACTTAAAACTAAAACCAAAGTACAAAAGCCTGAGAATTGCCATTTTGTGATATAGAAATCACCCTTATATTTGCCACGGAATATCTTTGCTTCCATCCGCACTGGATCGCTCATTGTTCCAATCAGTTCTTCATTATTCCATAAACATCATCATTCACAAACATCAAAACCTCATCAAGTGAAAACCGGGAACTTCTGGGTAGGAACTTCGTCGCCCTCTTGGATCTAATGAGGCGCGATCCCATCTAGTTGAAGCGATTCTTAAGCTGTGGTCCGCGGCCCCAAGGGATTCGCAGTGCCGTAACAAGGGGTCCGCAAAAGGTTTGAAGGATAGTGTGGTATCGTGTAGCTAGATAGAAATAGAGAATGAATGAATTAACGAATGAATAAAAACCCAAAAGAATATAAAACCTGGGAATCCGCGACAACAAGATGTATTTAATGGGGGTCTGCGACAACAAGACGTATTTAATGGGGGTCCGCGACAACAAGACGTATTTAATGGGGGTCTGCGACAACAAGACGTATTTAATGGGGGTCCGCGACAACAAGACGTATTTAATGGGGGTCCGCGACAACAAGACGTATTTAATGGGGGTCTGCGACAACAAGACGTATTTAATGGGGGTCTGCGACAACAAGACGTATTTAATGGGGGTCTGCGACAACAAGACGTATTTAATGGGGTCTGCGACAACAAGACGTATTTAATTGGGGTCCGCGGCAACAAGACGTATTTAATGGGGGTCTACGACAACAAGACGTATTTAATGGGGGTCTGCGACAACAAGACGTATTTAATGGGGGTCCGCGACAACAAGACGTATTTAATGGGGGTCTGCGACAACAAGACGTATTTAATGGGGGTCTGCGACAACAAGACGTATTTAATGGGGGTCTGCGACAACAAAACGTATTTAATGGGGGCTGAAACAACAAGACGTATTTAATGGGGGTCTGCGACAACAAGACGTATTTAATGGGGGTCTGCGACAACAAAACGTATTTAATGGGGGCTGAAACAACAAGACGTATTTAATGGGGGTCTGCGACAACAAGACGTATTTAATGGGGGCCTCGACAACAAGACGTATTTAATGGGGGTCTGCGACAACAAAACGTATTTAATGGGGGTCTGCGACAACAAAACGTATTTAATGGGGTCTGCGACAACAAAACGTATTTAATGGGGGCTGAAACAACAAGATGTATTTAATGGGGGCTGAAACAACAAGATGTATTTAATGGGGGCTGAAACAACAAGATGTATTTAATGGGGGCTGAAACAACAAGATGTATTTAATGGGGGCCTCGACACCAAGACGTATTTAATGGGGGTCCGCGGTAAAGGAAAATTTGAGAACCGCCTCTTTAGTAGAAAGCTTCATATTCTCTTCTTTCTATGTCTAATGGGGCCTCTCTAGCGGATTAATTGTCAGATTTCAGTAAGAAAAGTGAAAATAATGTTTCGTTTAACAGTTGCTCTATAACACTTCTATAACACGGCACTAGTCACACAACTGTTATCGACCCCACACAATTTCAGACAACTATATATATATCAGTGACGTATTCTCCATGCTACCGCAGCTACCGCCGGTAGCCCGAACTTATTAACGAAATACAAAAGGCAATGATAATTTATTATATTTTTAAAAATAATTATGTTACAAATTTACGAATATTCTATTACACATTTCGTAGGCCAATATGATTTATTTGCTTTGATTTGCATTTGTTAAAGGCAGGTTTTCCTTTGGCCACTATAACGTTTGTGAATTAAACCGAAACTACTCTACATTGAAACCTCTAGTAGCTCTATTGACCTTTCGAGCCGTAACCGGCCCATAGGGCGTAGACCAAGATACACCTTCTCCTATATGAATTTTTGTTCTAGCAGTTTTCTTTTAAAGATATTTTATCAAATCTCGCCATCTGTCTCTGTTCTGTGCAAGCAGTTCTATCTCATTGAGGGAGCCGATTCCTGCTGCTCTTGCCTCTCTCATCAATGTTCTTCTCAGTGTCTCCCTGGGTCTTCCTCTTTTTCTTTTACCTGTTGTTTCCCATATGAGGGCTTGCTTTGCTATTCGATTATTATCTCTTCTCATCACATGTCCAACGTATGACCATCGTCTTTTCTTTATTACTGAAGATATTAGTGGTTGATTGGCGATTTCTCTAATTTCCTCGTTTTTTTAATTCGTTCCATTCTATACCAAGTATTTTCCTTAGACATTTATTTTCGAATGCGTTCAACTTTGTTTCTATATCTCTTGTTGTTTTCCAGCTTTCACACGCATACGTAAGGGTTGATAGTACATTTGATTTGAATAGCCTAAGTTTTGTGTTTGTGCTAATGAGTTTTGATTTCCACAACTTTTCAAGGCTTCTGAAAGACATTGCTGCCTTAGCCAGTCTGATTCTAATTTCTTTGCTCGTATCCCCTTCTCGATCAATGTGACTTCCAAGATAGATAAAGTGATCGATCTCTTCTACTGGTTTGTTTTCCATGTATATTTTGTCACTTGTTGGAATTAAACTTTTCATGACTTTAGTCTTTTCATGATTGACCTCAAGCCCAATTTTGCTGGCTATTGATGATAGTTCATTTGTGTTTTCCTGCATCGTTTTTATCTGACTGCTGATGAGAACTATGTCATCAGCAAAGTCGAGGTCCTCCAAATGGTCTCCTTGTATCCTTTCGATGCCTTTATTACCAGTGCAGCATTTCTTCATTATGAAGTCCATAACAATTCCAAATAACAAGGGCGATAAAATACATCCTTGTTTAACCCCAGTTTCTATTGGGAAACATTCGCTCAGTCCTTCCTCTGTTCGAACTGCACATGTGTAACCATCATACATGTCTTTGATAATATTTATGATTTTTGATGGTAAACCATATAATCTATATATCTAGTAGCTAGCGGTACATTTTTCCTCTATCCGGACCTAGTATTAACGACCTTGACATTCAAATATGGGAGCCAAAATAATATAGCTGGTTCTACCGCTAGAGGAATGCGGTTTTATGGGTTATTTTTAGCTCTAGCCAATAAGAAGCGTTAAAAGTGAAAGTGAAACTATGTCTGATTACCGAAACGTCCTTAGCTATTTATAACAACGTTATGCGCATCAGCATCTGTAGAAAGAACGTTTTCTGCTCTCAAGAGAATCAAATCTTATTGTCTCTCAACTCAGACACAAGAACGCTTACCTGGTTTGGCATTAATGTCCATTGAAAAATCATTCCCTCAGAAACCTATAAACCAACCCAACAGTACTTTCAATGACAAAGTCATCAGTAGATTTTCGTCCCAAACAAGACGGATATAATTAACACATAAATAAATAAGTAAATAAAACATAGTGATGTCATTAGAAAAAAATTACTTTATGCTAGCCTACTGAATATAATGTATGTTTTTATTTATTATGTCAGTGGTAGCCCAGACCCCCAAAAACAGTATCATCATCATGAGCCATACCGGTTGGCGTAGGTGATCATGTCCCTTCACAATCTTCTATTCACAGTGCATCGTATCAGTTCTGTTGTTGACTGTTTTCCATGCCATGACACCAAGCTATCCAGTATTTTCTCTCTTTGTCGCCCGCGATCTCTCTTTCCTTTTATTTTGCCAGTTGTAACCAAGTATTCCAACTTTCCTCTTCTCATGATGTGCCCGAAAAATGTTGATTGCTTCTTTCTGATGTTTTTTAAGATCTCCCTTTTTGTGTTGGCCTCTTTGAGAACTTCCTCATTGGTCTTTTTAGCTGTCCAGGGAACTTTCAACATTCTTCTGAGAAATCCCATCTCTGTGGCCTCTAATCGTCTTTTCATTTGTTTGTCTACTGTCCATGATTCGCTTCCATAGGTCAGAATTAGTTCTATATAGCACCGACGAACTCTCTTTCTCATTTTTATTGACATAGATTTGTTGCATAAGATATTTTTCATTTTCTGAAATGCTATTTTGGCCTGAGCTATTCTGCTTTTTATTTCTATGGTGCATCTCCCATCTGATGTTATTATTGTGCCCAAGTATTTGAAACGTTGCAATTGTTTCAAATTTGTCTCGTTTATTTTTATGCTGCATGATGGTGGTGATTGTCTCTTCGATATAACCATTACTTCTGTTTTCTTACTATTCAGACTGAGACCTTTCTTGTTGCTTTCTTTTACTATTATGTCTATCATTTCTTGTAGTTCATTCTCTGTCTCTGCTATTAAGACTGTGTCATCCGCATATCGCAAATTATTTAAGTTGTGACCGTTGACTTCAATTCCTTTTTTGTCTACTAATGATCTCATAATATACTCGCTGTAAAGTGAAAACAAAAATCCGGCGACAGAATACAGCCTTGTCTGACTCCTTGCTTTATATATACCAGTATACGCCACTGATATATATATATATATATATATATATATATATACATATATATATATATATATATATAGAGAGAGAGAGAGAGTGAGAGAGGGAAAGTGAATGCGAGAGAGATGATGAGATAGAGGACAATTGAGGAGAGAGTGAAAGAGAGGGAGCATAAGAGAGAGATTAAAAAGAGGCAGAGAAAAGGAGAGTGAATGAGAGGGGAAGAGAGGGAGAAAGAGAGAGGAGCAGATAGAGTGTGGGAGATTGCAAGAGGGATGGCGAGAAAGAGAGAGAGTGAGTGAATGAGAGGGGGAGAGAGGCTTAGAGAGGCATAGAGTGGATGAGGGGGAGAGAGAAAGAACATTAGAAGAACTACTGAGAAAGTTTATTTGTTGTGATGTCTCAATGCTAACACACACAGCCATCAATTACGCTTTTTTAAAGATAGTGCACACTTTGGTGATTATTACCCATAAATACATAAATTGTATTATAAAAACAAACAAATTAAAATCCATTATTGCTCAACCGTCCGTGCCAATGGAAACATCGGAATTAACATCTCATCTCATTGAAGGATCCAAATAAAGATACGCAGCTGCAGTCTTTATCATAGCAGCTACAGGACACGCCAATAGACATAAGGCGTGGCCGCACCGAAAGTGAACACAACCGAACTGTCCTCTGTCATACGATATCATTTATCGTAAGCAATCGGAATATCGAAATACAATCCTGATGAAACACTCAGTTCACGGTGTGCACAGATCACTAAACCCTTTAGATCCAGCAGCAAGCCGGACTTGGTATATGAGGAAACTGCAACAAAGAACGCTTTTTAGAAAAAGCCTCAACGGTTCCTGCTGCTTTTCCGCCATATTGACCGGAATGTCCTGTTCTTTATATAATCCCATAAAACAGTTCTTCTTCAGCTTTCCATTCACCCGCCATGTTTGACGTTTATGTGTTGTGTTGCTATTAGACGGAATGACGCGATATCTGCACCGCTTCACCCTTCTTCATTTGTTCTATCATTGGTAGACAATGTTAACTCCTGAACAACTGTGTCTACAGGCAGCAGTGATTTGATCCAATTGTTTCCGACTTTAACTGTCTAGGGTTCTATAACGTGCCTAGAGGTTGTCCTGTTTTATCATTGGTAGACAATGTTAACTCCTTAACAACTGTGTCTGCAGGCAGCAGTGATTTGATCCAATTGTTTCCGACTTTAACTGTCAAGGGTTCTATAACGTGCCTAGAGGTTGTCCTGTTTTATCATCGGCATAAGGGAGTGCTAGATCTCACACGCTACGGACCGGGGAAGGTTAAGACCACTATTACAACTATCTTTACGACACATAGTACCATTGCTGGTGTATGTCGGAGGGCTCACGATAGAACCAGAGTGATAAAGGCCGGTTGCTCAAAGCAACCGCCACGACGTGTGAGACTCAGGATTGTTATTTCATCCCCGATAGAAAAATTCCTTTCTCGTACACATACTTATATGCACGATATATATCACGGACCTTAACATTTTGTAAACATATTTAACATTTATCACCACAATTAACACACCAACCAACATACCAACAAGTATGGTGCTGAAACCTGGACATTAGACAAGAATACAGAACAGAGAATTGAAGCCTTTGAAATGTGGATATATAGAAGAATAGGTAGAATTGGATGGAAGGAAAAGAAAACAAACGATGAAGTCTTAAAACAACTAAAAATGAAAAGAGAACTACTGGACACAATTAGAACAAGACAAATGCGATTCTTGGGCCATGTTAAAAGACACAACAGCCTACTGAAAGTAATCATGGAGGGGAAAATACAAGGTAAAAGAGGCAGAGGCAGACCAAGATTAACATGGACGAGTAACATCAAAAGATGGACAAATCAGCCTATGACAACCTGCACCATCAAAGCAAGAGACAGAGCAGAATGGCGCTCCATGGAAGCCAACCTTCGTTGCGGAGACGGCACTCGATGATGATGATGATCACCACAATTATTGAAGATGAATGAGGAACAATTACATTATCAAGCATTGGTAACGGGCGAATGAAAGCTGTCATGCATAGAACACGAAGTGAGAGGAAAGAACCAGCGGTAACGCCAGTGTATTGAAGCTAGAAACGCTTTTCATTAATCATGTATGGACATCAACAGAAAATAGCCCTACCGGTGTAGGTTAGAAGTGCATTCTTGCTTCATTGCGTGCACACAAGCATTACACAGACCTAAACATGATGAAATCATTTTCTTAATGGCAGTAAAATATAGATGGGAAAGATGTAAGAGCAATAATAAATATTTACTGATAGCCAAAATCAGCGGTAAGAAGTGGCAAATGAGGTCACCAAAACCAGAAATTTATCAAGAATCAGATATATGTCCTCTCACATTTGATCTTTCTTTATCTCTACTTTCACTTGCAATTTACTTCATTTTACTCCACTTTACTTCACTTTAGTTAATTTTACTTCACTTTATTTCACTTTACTTTACTTCACTTCACTTAATTTAGTTCAATTTACTGTACTTCACTTTAGTTAACTTTACTTTAGTTCACTTCACTTTAGTTCAATTTACTTTACTTTACTTTAATTCACTTTACTTTAGTTAATTTTACTTCACTTTACTTTAGTTCACTTGACTTTACTTTAGTTCAATATACTTTACTTTAGCTCACTTTACTTTACTTCACTTTAGTTAACTTTACTTCACTTTACTTTAGTTCACTTCACTTTAGTTCAGTTTACTTTACTTTACTTTAATTCACTTTACTATACTTTACTTTAGTTAATTTTACTTCACTTTACTTTAGTTCACTTCACTTTACTTTAGTTCACTTTACTTTACTTCACATTACTTTAGTTCACTTTACTTCACTTTAATTTACTTTACTTCACCTCGCTTCACTTTAATTCACTTCACCATACTTCCATTTAGTCGGCGGATCATTTTTATTGCACAACGGACAACTCCATAGTTCTTTAATCCCCTTCATTACAGGTTCGTCAAGATGAACATGCCCATGACATACAAGCAAAAGTAATGAAGTTGAATTCAGCTCAGATGCACAAATCCATAGCACCTGCGAAGACCTTGATTCCAACCATTTTAATCGCCTCTTACGACAAGAGTGGCAGTGATAGTGGCTCTGTACCTTGGTCAGGACCCCGGTAGCCACACGGGCGAACTTCATTTACATTGTTGTTATAGCTCCAGCGGTTCGTGAGCTGACGCCCTTCGGCCCAATGCCATGTAATAATACCTGCAAGTATTTCTGAGTTCCCTTGAGTTACGTACAAGGTGTTCCATTTATCAGGACTTTGATGAAGTTCAGTGAGCTTTGGGCACTCAAAAAGCGACGTTCTACTGTTTTATGTGAGTGTTCATGGAGTGGACATGCTAGAGTTTGGTTTCGTTGTATTCTATTGGTGTGGTTGTTCAATGGTACATGACCGGTTCTCAGTCTGAAGATGGTGCCAATCATAGGAGGAAGAGATATGTTTTACAGCACTCATAAAGAAAATGACAAATAAACAACAACAGAAAAAAACAAAGAACAATATATGGTCCGAAACAGGATCGAACCCGTACTCCTTGGCACTGCGCCTTGCCACGAGAAGCCGAATGCTAGTGAACACTAACTAAAAAAATAGTATCACCTCTTCCTCCTATGATTCGCTGAATTATCGCCTCGGTGGTTTCACTCTATAATAATATTCATTTATTATTATTTTGTCTTCTGCAGATGCTGGTTTAGTCTCTTCTTTTTCTTCTTCTAAATTTCGGCTCCCACTGGAGCATAGGTCTTCAACAAACACTTTCCAAGCCGTTCTGTTTCTTGCCATTCTTTTAAGATCATTCCATATCTTTACCATCATCTTCATCTATGCTTCTTTCTGTCTTCTCCAAGAATTTCTTTGTCTCTTCTCCTGGGGATTCCAAAAAAAGGGCATGTCGTGTAATACTCTAGCCGGCTTCCGCAGTGTGTGTCCTATACAGCGCTATCGTATTCGCTGAATCTCTTTATCCACTGCTATTTGACTGGTATATTTCTACAATTCTATGTTAGAGATTTTGTCCTGCCATTTCCATCCTTTTATTCTGCGCAAGCATCCATTAATGAAAGTCTGTATCTTCATGATTGTCAATTTTGTTGTTCTCCATGTTTCACAGCCATATAATAGGACTGACTTAACATTGAAGTTAAAAATTTTTATTTTTGTATTTAACCTAATTTCTTTGGACTTCCATATGTTTCCCAGTGCATAAAAAGCTCCTGTTGCTTTTGTTATCCTTATTTTTGTATCATTTTCTGTTCCTCCCTCTTTATATTCTATCTATCTATTGTTCTTTCGAGCCGAAGACGGCACATAGGGTAGAACCACAATCTTAAAAACAGAAACCTTGCGTGCCAAAATGGCACATATTGCAGAGATCACTGCTTCCAAAATCTATGGCTCTGTTTCCATAACAATACTTTTTACAATGACAGCTTGTCAAGCCATCGATCAATCTCCTTAGTCGCCTCTTACGACATGCCTGGAAGGTCACAGTGTCAATATTCTTTACTACCTCATAATGAGGCCCCGGTAACACACGAAGGTCTTTTCATTACTGCCCAAATATATTATTATTTTGTCTCCTGAAGATGGTGGTTTGGTCTCTTCTTTTTAGATTATTAGTATTGTCATGGGGGTTTGGTCTCTTCTTCTTAGATTATTAGTATTGTCATGGGGTTTGGTCTCTTCTTTTTAGATTATTAGTATTGTCATGGGGGTTTGGTCTCTTCTTTTTAGATTATTAGTATTGTCATGGTGATTTGGTCTCTTCTTTTTAGATTATTAGTATTGTCATGGTGATTTGGTCTCTTCTTCTTAGATTATTAGTATTGTCATGGGGGTTTGGTCTCTTCTTTTTAGATTATTAGTATTGTCATGGGGGTTTGGTCTCTTCTTTTTAGATTATTAGTTTTGTCATGGGGTTTGGTCTCTTCTTTTTAGATTATTAGTATTGTCATGGGGTTTGGTCTCTTCTTTTTAGATTATTAGTATTGTCATGGGGGTTTGGTCTCTTCTTTTTAGATTATTAGTATTGTCATGGTGATTTGGTCTCTTCTTTTTAGATTATTAGTATTGTCATGGGGGTTTGGTCTCTTCTTTTTAGATTATTAGTATTGTCATGGGGGTTTGGTCTCTTCTTTTTAGATTATTAGTATTGTCATGGAGGTTTGGTCTCTTCTTTTTAGATTATTAGTATTGTCATGGGGGTTTGGTCTCTTCTTTTTAGATTATTAGTATTGTCATGGGGTTTGGTCTCTTCTTTTTAGATTATTAGTATTGTCATGGGGGTTTGGTCTCTTCTTTTTAGATTATTAGTATTGTCATGGGGGTTTGGTCTCTTCTTTTTACATTATTAATATTGTCATGGGGGTTTGGTCTCTTCTTTTTACATTATTAGTATTGTCATGGGGGTTTGGCCTCGTCATGTATTTAAAAAACTCTCTTTCTGTTTTTCCCGTGGCCCATCAATTCATCTTCTCCACTGTTGGTGTTTATTATTTTTTGGGCTATGTTTTAAAAAAAAATATCGATGTGTAGTTGTATCTGTCTGGATCATTCTTAGCTAATGTATCTACCTTATCAATTGCCGGTGTTTTGCGGTGTCCTGGGTGATCTAGTGTATCACTTGCCTTACGTGTATTATTGATGTTTTCTCACTTATGTTACATCACTTTACTTTCCTATACCTATGTTGTCTTTCAATGCCGAGAGAAAGTGGAGTACTATTTGGGTTGCTCTATTATTTTTCTCTCGCATATTTTTCATATGTAAAGACGATTAGTGGCCACAGAGATGGGATTTCTCAGAAGAATGTTGAAAGTTCCCTGGACAGCTAAAAAGACCAATGAAGAAGTTCTCAAAGAGGCCAACACAAAAAAGGGAGCTCTTAAAAAACACCAGAAAGAAGCAATCAACATTTTTCGGGCACATCATGAGAAGAGGAAAGTTGGAATACTTGATTACAACTGGCAAAATAAAAGGAAAGAGAGATCGCGGACGACACAGAGAGAGAAAATACTGGATAGCTTGGTGTCTTGGCATGGAAAACAGTCAACAACAGAACTGATACGATGCACTGTAGATAGAAGATTGTGAAGGGACATGATCACCTACGCCAACCAGTATGGCACATGATGATTATATTTTTCAACGTGATGTCCGATATTGATTGATCCAATGTTTTCTTGGATCCTCTTTCCTCTCTTGACTTAGAGTGTTAATGTTCTCTCTCGGATGTTGTCTGATGGTGATCGGTTCACATAATAAACAAATGTGATCTGTTGTTTCTTAAAATGGTCCAGTACAGGTGTTACTTCAGCCGGTCGCTTCTGATTCTGTATCTTCTCGTCATTTTCAGCATTTTTCCCAGGCCTGCCACGTTCAGTATTCTTCACAGCCGTGTCACTTTCAGTATTCTACCCAGCGTGTCACGTTCATTATGTCATCTACTTTATGACGACATCCTTTCTCCTATTCATTGGTGATCATGATCAGCGAATCAGATTTGTCCACGATCCAACGACATCTTCAAGCTAGTAAAAAAAGTAAAGTACCCCCGTCACGCCAAGTGAAGTATAGGGAATATGGTGTTAGTAACCATAACTTTTACAGACCTTCGGCACATGATTTTTGGGGTAATGTGGTCGGTATAACGCCCGTGCCGCCCTACTTTCCCTGAAAAAAATCCGGTAACCATTAAAGGCTGCGTGAACCAGAAGCCGTCGGTTGGGATCGAACTCTACATCTTGTCCTTTGTAGTCCAGTTCACTAACCACTGAGCTATCGCGGCTCCCTCTTCAGACTATGGCCTATAGAAACTACTTCTCAGTCGGGCCAAGCCTAGCGATTGAAGACCCTGTCCAATAATCATCCCGTGAAATCTTGCATTTGTTTGGCCTGAAAAAATGGAATTTAAGATGCCTAACAGCACCTGGGCTGAAAGCGGTTAGCAACTCATAGCTGACTACTTGAGTCAGGATTAACAATACAACAGAAAATTAAAATTTTACTGCACTTTTAACTGAGCATTAAAATAGACAAAGTAGTCTAGCTAAACAAGTACGAAACGAAGAAAAAAGACCAACCCAGTCACAAAAATTCCTTATTGAAATCGGATTTACCTGGCCGAAAAAATGCAAATATCACAAATGTATATATATAACAGCGCAACGAATCTACGCCAACGTCAAATACTTGAAAAGACGGACGGTAAAGAGGTTTAAACGTGCAGTAAACTCAATAGAAGAAGAAAATAGACACAAGTTCTTGTTTATTATTAACATAAAGCAGAAAGAAAAGAAAATATGTGAACTAAACGTTACGTGTGGGTAACTACATATTTTTTGACAATAGAAACAAGAAAAAGAGTTCTTAAATGTGATGTAGGGCCAGTCTTAACATATGGATGTGAATCATGGACAATAGGACAGCAGACAAGAAAATCACTGGAGTCTGTAGAAATGTAGTTTTACAGAAGAATTTTGAGAATGCCATAGACAGCTAAGAAGAGTAATGAAAACGTTACAAAAATGAAAAATTTACAATATTAGGTAGAAACAATCATAATTTTTTCTCCATGTAATGAGAAGGGAAGAACTGAAATATATTGTAACAACTGGAAAAATTGAGGGACGAAGAGATAGAGGGAAGCAAAGAGAAAATATACTAGACACGTTAATTGAATGGCTTGGCAGAATGTCAACAACAGAAATGATAAATAGCCGTCGAGATCGAAAGTTGTGGAGAGACATGATCACCTACGTCAACAGGCATGATACTTGATGATGATGACGATGAATATGAGGATGATTTCCTTTTGAATGTCCGACCCATCCAAAATAATTTGTTGAGACACGTACCAGCAGCAATTAGTAACTGATTGTGATCGTTGGTCGAAGGCACCAGTATCACTGCAAACGAATTAAAATCCATAATTAATTAGTAACTTAATGGTTAACAAACTGGCTTTGGTAACTTAAAGGCTAACAAACTGGCTTTGGTACCTTAAAGGCTAACAAACTGACTTGTTAACTTAATGGCTAACAAACTGGCTTTGGTGACTTAATGGTTAAGGTTAACAAACTGGCTTGGTAACTTAATGGTTACAAACTGGCTTTGGTAACTTAATGGCTAACAAACTGGCTTGGTAACTTAATGGTTAACAAACTGGCTTTGGTAACTTAAAGGCTAACAAACTGGCTTGGTAACTTAATGGTTAACAAACTGGCTTTGGTAACTTAAAGGCTAACAAACTGGCTTGGTAACTTAATGGTTAACAAAATGGCTTTGGTAACTTAAAGGCTAACAAACTGGCTTGGTAACTTAATGGTTAACAAACTGGCTTTGGTAACTTAAAGGCTAACAAACTGGCTTGGTAACTTAATGGTTAATAAACTGGATTTGGTAACTTAAAGGCTAACAAACTGGCTTGATAACTTAATGGTTAACAAACTGGCTTGGTAACTTAATGATTAACAAACTGGCTTGGTAACTTAAAGGCTAACAAACTGGCTTGGTAACTTAAAGGCTAACAAACTGGCTTGGTAACTTAAAGGCTAACAATCTGGCTTGGTAACTTAAAGGCTAACAAACTGGCTTGGTAACTTAAAGGCTAACAATCTGGCTTGGTAACTTAATGGCTAACAAACTGGCTTTGGTAACTTACAGGCTAGCAAACTGGCTTGGTAACTTAATGGTTAACAAACTGGCTTTGTAACTTAAAGGCTAACAAACTGGCTTTAGTAACTTAAAGGCTAACAAACTGGCTTGGTAACTTAATAGCTAACAAACTGGCTTTGGTAACTTAATGGTTAACAAAATGGCTTTGGTAACTTAAAGGATAACAAACTGGCTTTGGTAACTTAATGGCTAACAAACTGGCTTGGTAACTTAAAGGATAACAAACTGGCTTGGTAACTTAATGATTAACAAACTGGCTTTGGTAACTTAAGGCTAACAAACTGGCTTGGTAACTTAAAGGCTAACAAACTGGCTTGGTAACTTAATGGTTAACAAACTGGCTTTAGTAACTTAAAGGCTAACAAACTGGCTTGGTAACTTAATGGCTAACAAACTGGCTTGGTAACTTAATGGTTAACAAACTGGCTTTGGTAACTTAAAGGCTAGCAAACTGGCTTGGTAACTTAATGGTTAACAAACTGGCTTTGGTAACTTAAAGGCTAACAAACTGGCTTGGTAACTTAAGGGCTAACAAACTGGCTTGGTAACTTAATGGCTAACAAACTGGCTTTGGTAACTTAAAGGCTAACAAACTGGCTTTGGTAACTTAAAGGCTAACAATCTGGCTTGGTAACTTAATGGCTAACTAACTGGCTTTTGGTAACTTAAAGGCTAGAAAACTGGCTTGGTAACTTAATGGTTAACAAACTGGCTTTGTAACTTAAAGGCTAACAAACTGGCTTTAGTAACTTAAACGCTAACAAACTGGCTAGGTAAATTAATGGCTAACAAATTGGCTTGGTAACTTAATGGTTAACAAACTGGCTTTGGTAACTTAAAGGCTAACAAACTGGCTTGGTAACTTAAAGGCTAACAAACTGGCTTGGTAACTTAATGGCTAACAAACTGGCTTTGGTAACTTAAAGGCTAACAAACTGGCTTGGTAACTTAAAGGCTAACAAACTGGCTTGGTAACTTAATGGTTAACAAACTGGCTTTAGTAACTTAAAGGCTAACAAACTGGCTTGGTAACTTAATGGCTAACAAACTGGCTTGGTAACTTAATGGTTAACAAACTGGCTTTGGTAACTTAATGGCTAGCAAACTGGCTTGGTAACTTAATGGTTAACAAACTGGCTTTGTAACTTAAAGGCTAACAAACTGGCTTTAGTAACTTAAAGGCTAACAAACTGGCTTGGTAACTTAATGGCTAACAAACTGGCTTTGGTAACTTAATGGTTAACAAACTGGCTTTGGTAACTTAAAGGCTAACAAACTGGCTTGGTAACTTAAAGGCTAACAAACTGGCTTGGTAACTTAATGGCTAACAAACTGGCTTTGGTAACTTAAAGGCTAACAAACTGGCTTCGTAACTTAAAGGCTAACAAACTGGCTTGGTAACTTAATGGCTAACAAACTGGCTTTGGTAACTTAAAGGCTAGCAAACTGGCTTGGTAACTTAATGATTAACAAACTGGCTTGGTAACTTAAAGGCTTACAAACTGGCTTGGTAACATAAAGGCTAACAAACTGTCTTTGGTAACTTAATGGTTAACAAACTGGCTTTGGTAACTTTAAAGTTAATAAACTGGCTTGGTAACTTAATGGTTAACAAACTGGCTTTAGTAACTTAAAGGCTAACAAACTGGCTTGGTAACTTAATGGCTAACAAACTGTCTTGGTAACTTAATGGTTAACAAACTGGCTTTGGTAACTTAAAGGCTAACAAACTGGCTTGGTTACTTAAAGGCTAACAAACTGGCTTGGTAACTTAATGGCTAACAAACTGGCTTTGGTAACTTAAAGGCTAGCAAACTGGCTTGGTAACTTAAAGACTAACAAACTGGCTTGGTAACTTAATGGCTAACAAACTGGCTTTGGTAACTTAAAGGCTAGCAAACTGGCTTGGTAACTTAATGGTTAACAAACTGGCTTTGTAACTTAAAGGCTAACAAACTGGCTTTAGTAACTTAAAGGCTAACAAACTGGCTTGGTAACTTAATGGCTAACAAACTGGCTTGGTAACTTAATGGTTAACAAACTGGCTTTGTAACTTAAAGGCTAACAAACTGGCTTTAGTAACTTAAAGGCTAACAAACTGGCTTGGTAAATTAATGGCTAACAAACTGGCTTTGGTAACTTAATGGTTAACAAACTGGCTTTGGTAACTTAAAGGCTAACAAACTGGCTTGGTAACTTCAAGGCTAACAAACTGGCTTGGTAACTTAATGGCTAACAAACTGGCTTTGGTAACTTAAAGGCTAACAAACTGGCTTGGTAACTTAAAGGCTAACAAACTGGCTTGGTAACTTAATGGCTAACAAACTGGCTTGGTAACTTAATGATTAACAAACTGGCTTGGTAACTTAAAGGCTAGCAAACTGGCTTGGTAACTTAATGATTAACAAACTGGCTTGGTAACTTAAAGGCTTACAAACTGGCTTGGTAACTTAAAGGCTAACAAACTGTCTTTGGTAACTTAATGGCTAACAAACTGGCTTTGGTAACTTAAAGGCTAACAAACTGGCTTGGTAACTTAATGGCTAACAAACTGGCTTGGTAACTTAATGGCTAACAAACTGGCTTTGGTAACTTAAAGGCTAGCAAACTGGCTTGGTAACTTAATGGTTAACAAACTGGCTTGGTAACTTAAAGGCTAACAAACTGGCTTTAGTAACTTAAAGGCTAACAAACTGGCTTGGTAACTTAATGGCTAACAAACTGTCTTTGGTAACTTAATGGTTAACAAACTGGCTTTGGTAACTTAAAGGCTAACAAACTGGCTTGGTAACTTAATGGCTAACAAACTGGCTTTGGTAACTTAAAGGCTAACAAACTGGCTTGGTAACTTAAAGGCTAACAAACTGGCTTGGTAACTTAATGGCTAACAAACTGGCTTTGGTAACTTAAAGGCTAGCAAACTGGCATGGTAACTTAATGGTTAACAAACTGGCTTTGTAACTTAAAGGCTAACAAACTGGCTTGGTAACTTAATGGCTAACAAACTGGCTTGGTAACTTAAAGGCTAACAAACTGGCTTGGTAACTTAAAGGCTAACAAACTGGCTTGGTAACTTAATGGCTAACAAACTGGCTTTGGTAACTTAAAGGCTAGCAAACTGGCTTGGTAACTTGATGGTTAACAAACTGGCTTTGTAACTTAAAGGCTAACAAACTGGCTTGGTAACTTAATGGCTAACAAACTGTCTTGGTAACTTAATGGTTAACAAACTGGCTTTGGTAACTTAAAGGCTAACAAACTGGCTTGGTTACTTAAAGGCTAACAAACTGGCTTGGTAACTTAATGGCTAACAAACTGGCTTTGGTAACTTAAAGGCTAACAAACTGGCTTTGTAACTTAAAGACTAACAAACTGGCTTGGTAACTTAATGGCTAACAAACTGGCTTTGGTAACTTAAAGGCTAGCAAACTGGCTTGGTAACTTAATGGTTAACAAACTGGCTTTGTAACTTAAAGGCTAACAAACTGGCTTTAGTAACTTAAAGGCTAACAAACTGGCTTGGTAACTTAATGGCTAACAAACTGTCTTGGTAACTTAATGGTTAACAAACTGTCTTTGGTAACTTAATGGTTAACAAACTGGCTTTGGTAACTTAAAGGCTAGCAAACTGGCTTGGTAACTTAATGGTTAACAAACTGGCTTGGTAACTTAAAGGCTAACAAACTGGCTTGGTAACTTAATGGTTAACAAACTGGCTTTGGTAACTTAAAGTCTAACAAACTGGCTTGGTAACTTAATGGCTAACAAACTGTCTTGGTAACTTAATGGCTAACAAACTGGCTTTGGTAACTTAAAGTCTAACAAACTGGCTTGGTAACTTAATGGCTAACAAACGTACCTGGTAAAGTAAAAAGTAAAGAGCCTCGTCACGCCATGTGACGCATAGGGAATAAGGTGTTAGTGACCATAAATTTACTGACCTGCGGAACATGATTTTTGGAGTTATGTGGTCAGTAATACACCAGTGCCGCTTCATTTCCCCCTCCCCCCCCCCCTAAAAAAAACAACATCAGGTACCCATTTAAGGCTGAGTGAACTCGGAAGTCGTCGATTAGGATCGAACCCAACCCCTTGTCCTGTGAATCCAGTTCACTAACGACTGAGCTATCGCGGCTCCCGAACTGTCTTGGTAACAAAGTGACAATAAATGAATATCCAACGATATTCTACAGACGACCCAGCTAACAAGGGGAAGTTACTTCGCTTGCCGTGCTGGGAGTGTAATAACAACAAGGAATATTACCGCCCCTCTAAACTCAAATACTGTGTCACAACAAAATTATATGTAAAGGTATCCGCTACCTTTAGCTTACTTTAGTAACTAATTAACATATGATGATGATTCCATTTTACCGAATGTGCAACGCCTACACTCTCATAATTACTAATTAAATTCTGCTAAATTACGAATGTTTTTGCGCAAATATTCAACAGAATCCCGTCACAAAAAGTTATTTATTTCTGTAAACAGACAAATAAATTCTCCTGCTTTACTCCCGTTCAAAATACGAAACTATTGATCACTTACGCAACGTTTTTCTGGGCATGCGTGTTGTTATCACGTCATTAATCCAGTAAATCCGGAGCGTGACAAATATAAACCGCGTCACGTTTACAGTCACGAACTACTAGGGGATTGAACTCTGAGTTTTTAATTCTTCAAGAAGTGCAATTGTTTCCCTTAGAATAGAAATAATCGTTGAATGAAGGGTTTGACGTGTTCGCCTATTGTGATTGACGTGTTGAATTTTTGTATTCACCTGAACAATTAGGTATTTTCTCAAATACTCTTTTGAATGCATGACTATGCAGAAATATTAATGGGTTAAGTTAACTATGCTCTGTAATCTATTATTGCTAAAAATTAAACTACCCAGGTCTTAAAAAAATAAATAGAACATCTAAATAAGGATGAAAGTGAAATCGAAATAGGTGAGATAACATTGGGGATGGATGGTTTGTCATTTTAGAATCCGGTACGAGGTTAATTAATGAGGTGTGGGAGGTGTGGGATATAGGAAGTGTGGGAGGTGGCGACTACACCAGATGCGGAACGTTAGAAAGTAAGAGGAAGTGTGGGAGGGGACAATATAAAGTGCCAGGTAGAGCAAAGGAAGTGTTGCAAGTTGGAAACAGAGATAAGTAGATGTGGGAGGATGGAAAAAAAATAAAAAAAGTGTGGGTGTAGATTAGAGAAAGAGAACGTACTGGTCCAGATGAGAAAATAGAGAGTGTGGGTGAAGTTGAAAAAATGTGGGAGTTGATGATAAAGGAGAAAGTGTTGCGTAGATGAGAAAATGTGGGTGTAGATGAGAAAGGAGAAAGTGTGGGTGTAGATGAGAAAATGTGGGTGTTGTTGAGAAAGGAAAAAGTGTGGGTGTAGACGAGAAAAGAGAAGAGAAAATATGAGTGTAGGTGGGAAAAGCTAATGTGTGTATGGTAGATGAGAAAATAGAAAGTAAGCTTGTATATGAGAAAGGTGAAAGTGTGGTGTAGATGAGAAAAGAGAAAGTAAGCTGGTAGATGAGAAAAGAGAAAGTAAGCTTGTAGATGAGAAAGGAGAAAGTGTGGTGTATATGAAAAAAGAGAAAGTAAGCTTGTAGATGAGAAAGGAGAAAGTGTGGTGTAGATGAGAAAAGAGAAAGTAAGCTTGTAGATGAGAAAGGAGAAAGTGTGGTGTATATGAGACAAGAGAAAGTAAGCTTGTAGATGAGAAAAGAGAGAATAAGCTTGTATATGAGAAAAGATAAAATAATCTTGTAGATGAGAAAAGATAAAATAATCTTGTAGATGAAAAAAGATAAAATAATCTTGTATGCATCCTTCTTCAGAATACAGGGACAACGACAACAAACGGTGAAGCACACTTATCTATAACTACATGTTAGATGATCAAAGTGGAGGGAGAGGTGGACAGAGAGAGAAAAGTAAGATGTTGAAATAAGGAAGGAGGCTACATGAGGGGAGGTAGGATGAGCGTCGAGAAATATAAAATAGAAAGATTAGAAAATGAGGAAGAGCTCGAGACGTAAATAGTAAAAAGTGAATAATGTCTCATTAAAAGTATATGAAAATGACTTAGCTCAAACGACTGGTCTGTCCTCCGTGATGGAATTCATTCAACTTGATCAACCTGTTACTTTGTTTCTGCTATAGCCTTGACCTTTAAACTCAGCGCTTTGAGAAACCTACTCCATCTCATTACCCATTACCTCATTACCCATAGTGCTGAGTACGGTCAGTTGGTATTGCCAGGTTTTTGCCATTTCTGCATCTCCGATCTCTATGAGGTTTTGAGGTCTTGTATTTTTTTTTTATTAACTGAAACGTGATAACGACCTTCTATTGTGACTCCCTAGGATTCTAAACTGGAACCTCGGGTGTGATATATCTGCGCGTGCGTGTGTGTGTGTACGTATGTGTGTGTGCGTGTGTTTATGTGCGTGCCAGTGTGTATGCGCGTGTGTTTGTGCGTGCGTGTGTGAGCGTGCGTGTGTAAGCGACAAATTAAATGCCGCGAATTACATATGGCACAATACCAGCAAGGCAGTAAAATGAAAATTACGAAGGATATGTATGTTCCCGATAGCAACATATGGTTGTGAATCATGACCTGTCTCTCAAACAGTACGGAAGGGTTGTGATTCATACGAAACAAAATGCTACTGAAATATCCTTAAGATACCTTGGACAATGAAAAAGAGCAATGAAGACATATTAAAAGATTTAAATATTAAAAAGAAGTGGTTTATAAACATCATTCTACAGGGAAAATCAAAACACTACGGCCACATCCAATGACACAGAGGGCTGGAAAGAGCAATAATGGAATGCATGGTTCCTGGGAAACAGACCAAGAAGATGGTGACTTCAATACATCATCTATCTATCTATCTATTGACCTTTCGAGCCGTAACCGGCCCATAGGGCGTAGACCAAGATACACCTTCTCCTATATGAATTTTTGTTCTAGCAGTTTTCTTTTAAAGATATTTTATCAAATCTCGCCATCTGTCTCTGTTCTGTGCAAGCAGTTCTATCTCATTGAGGGAGCCGATTCCTGCTGCTCTTGCCTCTCTCATCAATGTTCTTCTCAGTGTCTCCCTGGGTCTTCCTCTTTTTCTTTTACCTGTTGTTTCCCATATGAGGGCTTGCTTTGCTATTCGATTATTATCTCTTCTCATCACATGTCCAACGTATGACCATCGTCTTTTCTTTATTACTGAAGATATTAGTGGTTGATTGGCGATTTCTCTAATTTCCTCGTTTGTTTTGAATTCGTTCCATTCTATACCAAGTATTTTCCTTAGACATTTATTTTCGAATGCGTTCAACTTTGTTTCTATATCTCTTGTTGTTTTCCAGCTTTCACACGCATACGTAAGGGTTGATAGTACATTTGATTTGAATAGCCTAAGTTTTGTGTTTGTGCTAATGAGTTTTGATTTCCACAACTTTTCAAGGCTTCTGAAAGACATTGCTGCTTTAGCCAGTCTGATTCTAATTTCTTTGCTCGTATCCCCTTCTCGATCAATGTGACTTCCAAGATAGATAAAGTGATCGATATCTTCTACTGGTTTGTTTTCCATGTATATTTTGTCACTTGTTGGAATTAAACTTTTCATGACTTTAGTCTTTTCATGATTGACCTCAAGCCCAATTTTGCTGGCTATTGATGATAGTTCATTTGTGTTTTCCTGCATCGTTTTTATCTGACTGCTGATGAGAACTATGTCATGGAGACTGAAAATGACAGCAGAATAAATGAGAGATCTGGCTAGAGACATAGATTCATTCAGACGGGTTGTGGTGATTGCAACGTTCTGTGGAAGTTCTGGATAGAGACAAAGATTCTTTCAGACCGGCTGTGGTGAATGCAACGTTCTGTTGAAGTTCTGGCTAGAGAAAGAGATTCTTTCAGACCGGCTGTGGTGAATGCAACGTTCTGTTGAAGTTCTGGCTAGAGAAAGAGATTCTTTCAGACCGGTTGTGCCGCTGTGGTGAATGCAACGTTCTGTGAAAGATCTGGCTAGAGGCAGAGATTCTTTCAGACCGGCTGTGGCGAATGCAACGTTCTGTTGAAGATCTGGCTAGAGACAGAGATTCTTTCAGACCGGTTGTGGCGCTGTGGTGAATGCAACGTTCTGTGAAAGATCTGGCTAGAGATAGAGATTCTTTCAGACCGGCTGTGGTGAATGCAACGTTCTGTGGAAGATATGGATAGAGACAGAGATTCTTTCAGACCGGCTGTGGTGAATGCAACGTTCTGCAAAGGTTATGCGACCTATGATGGTATAAGCGATAAACTCGCTGGCAGCTTTGGCACTGAGTGTTGCATTATTTTGGACAAAGAAGACATCGTCAAGTTTGTTCTCCTTTCCTTAAGAGAAGAGAAGATGTGTAGGTCAAGGATGTACATATTGAGAAACTGATGAGTCTAGAGCTGGAATAGGGATCTCATCGATAAGGAGTGCTTAATGGGAAGTGTAGACGTTTTTATAATCAGGCGCTTACAGGAACATACAGTCTGTATATGCTGCGAGAAACGGACGCGGCAGCGGATACGGGAAGGTCCTAACTGCAATGAAACTAATTCCATGAACAAAATAGAATGAATATCATCATCATCAAGTACCGGGCATACTGGCGTAGGTGATCATGTCTCTCCACAACTTTCGATCTCGGCAGCTATTTATCATTTCTGTTGTTGACCTTCTGCCAAGCCATTCTCTTAATCTGTCTGTTATTTTTTCTCTTTTCATCCCTCTATCTCTTCGTCCCTCAATTTTTCCAGTTGTTACAATATATTCCAGCTATTCTCTTCGCATTACATGGCCAAAAAATTATGATTGTTTCTTCTTAATATTGGAAATTAGCTTTCTTTTTTCTTTCACCTCTCTCAGAACATCTTTATTAAGAATGAATATATATATATATAAATCTAAAATTTTGAACATGAAAATATGTATATGCTGTACTTTGTGTTCAAGCAATGTGTATCTTTCGGTTAAAAAAATAATAGCAGCCAACATGTATATGTAGCCAGTGATTTTTGTCTGGATAATTCCACCTGTGTGTTCTAAACAGGAAGCATTATTTGCAAACCCCTGAGAGTCGACGGAAAATTAGAAGGCGGGCGAAGAGTCTGCAATCGTCAGTATTTTCAACTGCCTAAAAGGCAGGAAGAGAATGTCCGAACCATTTTGAAATGAACTAATTACGATCTAATTAACTGAGAACAGAACATTCTGTTCACACAGAACGACAGAGAACTTCGAATAAATGTAGAAAAAACTCTTCATTATATTCCATGTTTTTTTTTTTTTAAAATCATATGTAGGCGTGTTCTTTTTCTAAGAAATAATGAGCATGTCCAATGAGGCACATGGGACATCAGCAGATGGTGAAGACAGGAAGTGTGTGACAGAATCAGTGAAGTGACGAGAAATTCTGAATTGAGGAGCGATAATTGGGGAGATAAGATCATGAAGTGATGAAAAGATGCAGTTTGATGAGCTAGAAGATTTTTGCTTATGCGAGCGTATATATTTATTTATTCTTACAATTAAATTATAATTTCCTTTCGTAGCTACATTCAAGTTGCTTATTATCTACGCATGTAAAATTATTACGGCAATGCATGTGTGCCTGTTTTTATTTACGTACGTTGTGAGTTCTATTGCTTGCATGTGTCTCCTGCTTCTCTTATATAAAACGGATAAATGCATGTTCTATTTTTGTGTTCATTGCTGGCACTTATTTGGCTGCGGGCTTAATTAATTCTCTGTCATTTCTGCTTAGAAAAGCCGCTTACTTCACAAGAGACCCAGCACGGTGTCGGCTCTCGTCATTATGTGCGTGTCTTGTAGCGTCAATCACAAATTTATGACACAATTACAGCTATTTTTAGGAGAATACGTCATCAACTTTCACTGGAGCTGTTACCACGGCATAGATTTCAGAACGGGAAAGAGAGACTAGTTCAGGATGAACGGGTAGTGAAAAGTTGATGTAGTAATGTATATGTGGGGTAGACTTGGGGCACTCTTTGAGGACGGACCATAGTTCGAAACATGTTGAGAGATTTGATGTTGTTGGGGCTTGTTCTAGTCACACCTTATTTTTTATTGATACGCTACCTAGGAAAAGAAAATAAGGATTTTATTGTTGCTCTTTACTGCAATACGAAAAGTGTGAGAAATTGTTTTGTTGTTTCTTGGTCAAAAAGAACACGAAGAGGATTACTCCACAGTCCTAGTTTTGTCAACTTTTCATTTCTGTTCTTTCCACTAACTTCCTCTGCTTCTTCGACCCTCACATTTTCTCTTATAACCAGGTTTATCATGTGTTTCTCTCTAAATATAGGACCTCTCTCTCTCTCTCTCTCTCTCTCACTCTCTCTCACTCTCTCTCACTCTGCGATCAGGACTCAATCAGAGTAGGATTCCAGACTCTCACATGAAGTAAGCTGTCAGGTTAAGTGTGTTGATCGCCCCCACAGACAGAACATCACAATTAGAGTCTGCCAGATACACTCTGATTGAACACCCGTTAAAACGTTGCACTGTGTTCTGCGCCAGTGACCCAGTGCATCCAATTTCAGCCAGCATTTTATTCAGATTTGCTTTCCTTAGCCTTTGATTGTCCCCAATCTTCCTGCAAGGCAGCAGATTGTCTTTTCTGTAGGGGGATTCTGCCCTTAGATGGTCGGCCCTCCCAGGTTGACGAGCACCGTCTGCCCGAGTCACTAGAGGTGACTAACACAGACATGCACACACAAAGATATGAGATGTGACTAACACAGGCATGCACACAGTGATACGAGGCATGACTAACACTGACACACATCAAGATATGAGATATGAGTAACACAAACATGCACGCAAAGATGTGACACATGACTAACATAGACATGCACATAAAGATATGAGATATGACTGACATAGATATGCACACACAAAGATATGACACATGCCTAACATAGACATGCACACAAAGATATGTGTTATGACTGACATAGACATGCACACACACACAAAGATATGAGATGTGACTAACACAGACATGCACACCCAAAGATATGAGATATGACTAACATAAACATGCACACAAAGTTATGAGATATCACTAACCCAGACATGCACACACAAAGATATGACACATGACTAACACAGCTACACACAAAGATATGAGACATGGCTAGCACACATACACACACACACACTCACACACACACACTCACAAACTAAGATATGAGCCATGGCTAGCACAGAAACATATTAAAATATGAGCCATGGCTAGCACGGAAACACACCAAGATATGAACCATGTGTAGCACAGAAACACATTAAGATATGAGCCATGGCTAGCACGGAAATACACTAAGATATGAGCTATAGCTAGCACAGAAACACATTAAGATATGAGCCATGGCTTCAGGGAAATACACCAAGATATGAACCATGTCTAGCACAGAAACACATTAAGATATAAGCCATGGCTAGCACGGAAATACACTAAGATATGAGCTATAGCTAGCACAGAAACACATTAAGATATGAGCCATGGCTTCAGGGAAACACACCAAGATATGAACCATGTCTAGCACAGAAACACATTAAGATATAAGCCATGGCTAGCACGGAAATACACTAAGATATGAGCCATGGCTTCAGGGAAACACACCAAGATATGAACCATGTCTAGAACAGAAACACATTAAGATATGAGCCATGGCTAGCACGGAAATACACTAAGATATGAACCATGGCCAGCACAGCCACACACTAAGATATGAACCCTGGTCAGCACAGCCACACACCAAAATATGAACCCTGGTCAGCACAGCCACACACTAAGATATGAACCCTGGCCAGCGCAGCCACACACCAAGATATGAACCCTGGCCAGCACAGACACCCACCAAGATATGAACCCTGGCCAGCACAGCCACACACTAAGATATGAACCCTGACCAGCACAGACACCCACCAAGATATGAACCCTGGCCAGCACAGACACCCACCAAGATATGAACCCTGGCCAGCACAGACACCCACCAAGATATGAACCCTGGCCAGCACAGACACCCACCAAGATATAAACCCTGGCCAGCACAGACACCCACCAAGATATGAACCCTGATACGTTGTGTTACTCTTGCAGTAAACACTGTGATATTTGCACCATTCGTCCCAGCACATACGTGTTCGCTTGGCTTTTTTTTGTACGGGGTTGCCTTTCCTCTCGATCGCTACTCACTTGGTCAGACTAGACAGGTTAGTTGTGTTACTCGAGACACCACGAAGAGGTGGATTAGGATCTGAGTAAGTTTGGTTCACCGATCTTGGCACAAGCCATCAGCTATGAGTCGCTGGCAGCGTCAGCTCTGTTGCTGCCAGGCAGCTTTGCCCCCTCTAGTACTAAACAAACGTACTGTTGTTGAGGTAAATCATGTCCTTTCTTGCCATTAATACATCAGACAATTCTACCAGCAAGATACTGGCGTGTTGGTACCGGGACTCCCACAGTGAGGGGAGAAAAGAATATAGCTACTGTTACATGTCACGTATGTCGTAAGAGGCGGCTAAAGACGTTTAGAATCGACGCCTGTGCAGTCGCGTAGGACGTACACGGAGCAATCTTATCAACGGAATCTACCGATGCAGTTTGAAAAATGGTGCAACAGGTGGTGGAGCGGTTATAGAACATGATTGACTGCAATGAAACAGGTTCAATGTATACGATAGAATAGAATAGAATAGAATAGAATAGAATAGAATAGAATAGAATAGAATAGAATAGAATAGAATAGAATAGAAAACTAATAGAATAGAATACTAGCAAGGTACAAGTTAAACAGATATGACATCTAGGATGTGTTCGACAGAAAAGAAATTAACGATGGCGTAACAGTGACCAACACGCATACACTGCCTCTCATTATATAAATAGAACACTGAAACAAACTGAATAAATTTTAGTTATAAAAACAAAATAAAGCGCACAAATACTTGCTGCAGCAAAGGAGCCTTTTGTACAAGGTCAAGAAAAGAAAACAATCACGCGTTTATTATAGAATATTTCATTGCAGACCAGATCACATTATGAAACTAGACGGCTACCTAGAGTAGCAAGGCGATGCCAAGCAAGTGTCTAATTTGATCGCGTAATCTAGAAAGGTTATGCTGATGACAGTCAGTCTTAATCGCTAAGAGTGAAAATGAGTTACAAGAAATGTTAGACATTAAAGTGAAGGAAAGAAAAAATAAAGGACTCAACCTTAACAGTAAAAGGACAGAAGTAATGGTAGCAAGAAAGAAAAAGACTTCACCGCAATGCAAAATAAAGATAAGTGGAGCAATATAAAACAGGTAAAAGGATTTAAATATCTGGGTACGATAATAACTTCAGAAGGTAGATGTACAACATAGGTGAATGAAGAATGGCTCAGGAAAAAACAGCTTTCCAAAAAATGAGGAAGATACTGTGCAATCCATTTTTGACAATAGAAACAAGAAACATATTTCTTAAATACTATGTTGAGCAAGTCTTAACATATGGATGTCAATGAATCACGGACAATAGGACAACAGACAAGAAAATCACTGTAAGCTGTATTAATGATTAATGAAAACGCTCTGAGAGAGGCCAAAGCAAAAAGAAAACTAATATCCAATATTAGGAAGAAACAATCATTATTGTTTGGCCATGTAATGAGAAGGGAGCAGTTGGAATGTATTGTAACAACAGGGAAAATTGAGGGACGGAATGATAGAGGGAAGCAAAGAGAAAAGATACCAGACAGCTTAAGAGAATGAATTCAGAGGAATAGGTATGTTTACAGCACTCGGAAAAATTGACAAATAATCAACAGAAAAAAATATGGACCAAAGCAGGATCGAACCCGTACCCAGTGGCACAGCGCCTTGCCACGAAAAGCTAAACGCTATGGAACACTGCCACTCAACTAACTAAAAGATTACCTTCGTAGGCAATGCCTTTCACGCAGGTGTTCTCATGACTATAGCATAAAGCCGCGATCACAGCTCGGAAATACATAGTGTATCTGTATATTCATTTATTATTATTTGTCTCCAGCTAAAACTACTGGAAACTACTATTCGTGCTGTTTCCGTCCTAAATGTTTGTCTGCAACGCAAGCATTCAGCCCTACCTTATCCGGGAGATACTTGTCTTAACAGGAACAAATACAGATACGCTATGTATATCCGAGCTGTGATCGCAGCCTTATGCTATAGTCATGGGAACACCTGCGCGAAAGACATTGCCTACGAAGCTAATTTTTTAGTTAGCTGAGTGGCAGTGTTCCCTAGCGTTTGGCTTTTCGTGGAAAGGCGCAGTGCCACTGAGTACGGGTTCGATCCTGCTTTGTCCATATTTTTTTTCTGTTGTTGATTATTTGTCAATTTTTCCGAGTGCTGTAAACATACCTCTTCCTCTGAATTGATTCGCTGATTATCGCCTCGGAAGTTTTCCTCTATAATAATATTCATTTATTATTGTTTGTCTCCAGCTTAAGAGAATGCCTTGGCAGAAGATCAATAGCTGAAATTATAAAGAACTGTAAGGATCGAAAGTTGTAGAGAGACATTACCACCTGCGCCAGCAGGCACGATACGTGATGATGATGATGATGATATACATACACACATATACATTTATATATATAACAGCTGTTTCTTGTCACTTGAAGTTTATGTTTCATCTTAGCAATATAGCAGCATATGGTTGAAGTAGCCATGAACATAGTACATTCTACCCACTCTTAAAATTTATATTTGATGGAGGTGGTTTGAATTTGTGACACGAAACCAAAACGTTCACTTTTTTAATCGGTAAAAATCTAGTTAAGTATGAACGATGTTTCAGAAGTTGATGATGAAAATCAAAGTTTTGCAAATTTTAATGTTTTGAGGAATCAATATTTAATATTTAACCACACACGTTTTTAAATGTTAAGGTACAGTTTCTTCTAATCGCTTTGAATGTAATGGAAGAAGGATAGGCATTTTAACTTTCCGGAAAATAAAACACAAATGAGCAAATAAAAATTAAAGTATCAATGACGAACAAATGAGAAGACGATTAGAGGCCACAAAGGTCAGAAGAATGTTGAGAGCTCCTTGAATAGCTTAAATAAAATCAATGAGGCCATTATCAAAGAGGCCAAAACAAAACGGGAGCTCATAAAAAAGATCAGAAAGAAAAAACAATCAATATTTTTCGGGCATATCATGAGAATAGGAATGTTAGATACTTGGTTACAACTGGCAAAATACAGGGAAAGAAAGATCGCGGTGACAAAGAGAATCGTTAGTGAACTGGACTACAAAGGACAAGAGGTAGGGTTCGATCCCAACCGACGGTTTCCGATTCACCCAGCCTTAATGGGTATAGAATTTTTTTCTGGGAAAGTAAAGCAGCACGGGCGTAATACCGTCCACATTACCCCAAAAATCATGTGCCGAAGGTCTGTAAAATTTATGGTCACTAACACCATATTCCCTACACGCCACTTGGCGTGACGGGGGTACTTTACTTTTTTTATGCAGACTGATTGTTCTTGTAAGATATTGATTATAGATGCATCTACTTTCCCCCCTAAGCACTAAGGATCGATCAGGTCTATCTTTCCATCTTTAGACTCCTCAGTCTCTCAACGTATACATCCTTGTCCCACTCATCCTCCACCTCTTCTCTTAAAGAGTGAACAACAAACTTGGTTATGTTCTCTTTGTCCAGAGTAAATCCACACTCAGTGTCAGAGCTGCCTGCGATCTTATGGCCTATCTCATCATCATGTACATATTTATTTTTGTATATTTTTCTCAGCTTTTGAGAAAGACCAAACTACGATTGGGGCCACAGAAATGGGATTTATAAGAAGAATGTTGAGGGTTCTTTGGACGCCTAAACAGAACAGCAAGGATATCCTCAAAGTTCCCAGGATATTCTCAAAGTTCCCAGGATATTCTTAAAGTTCCCAGGATATTCTCAAAGTTCCCAGGATATTCTCAAAGTTCCCAGGATATTCTCAAAGTTCCCAGGATATTCTCAAAGTTCCCAGGATATTCTCAAAGTTCCCAGGATATTCTCAAAGTTCCCACGATATTCTCAAAGTTCCCAGGATATTCTCAAAGTTCCCAGGATATTCTCAAAGTTCCCACGATATTCTCAAAGTTCCCAGGATATTCTCAAAGTTCCCACGATATTCTCAAAGTTCCCAGGATATTCTCAAAATTCCCAGGATATTTTCAAAGTTCCCAGGATATTCTCAAAGTTCCCAGGATATTCTCAAAGTTCCCACGATATTCTCAAAGTTCCCATGATATTCTCAAAGTTCCCAGGATATTTTCAAAGTTCCCACGATATTCTCAAAATTCCCAGGATATTCTCAAAGTTCCCACGATATTCTCAAAGTTCCCAGGATATTCTCAAAATTCCCAGGATATTTTCAAAGTTCCCATCACAAAAATTGAGCTTTCAAAAAATAGTTTTAAAATAACCATCCATATTTTTCGGGCACATCACGAGAAAAGGAAAGTTCAAATACTTGGTTACAACCGGAAAAATACAGAGAAAGAAAGATCGTGGACGACAAAGAGAGAAGATACTAGATAGCGTAGTGTCGTGGCAAGGTTAACAACAGAACTTATACGTTTTACTGATGACAGAGAGTTGTGAAAGGACAGTTCGTCTACGCAATCGGTATCGTATATAACGATGATGATGATACTAATGATGATAATGATAATGGCGACAACGAGGGTAATGATGACGAGAAAGACGAACACAAAAATACGCTCTCCTTCTCCCACCCGCTCTCCTTCTACAGCTATTAAGACTAAAAAAAAATCATCGATTCTCACTTCTTCCATTCTCCCAATTCAAATTATTTCTTCATCCATCCATCTCAGTGATTTGGAGCGCTGCAGACAGAAGGATAAAGGAGATATTAGCGGAGGACGTGTTTCTGAATTCTTTTAGGACACACTAAGATAGGCCATAGGCCTTTCCATAATAGAATTAGGCGCCCATTAGGTACTGTTGAGTGCTGAATAAATACGGGAATACAATTAAGGTTGGTGTGTTCCCTGTTTTTGTGAGAAAATAGGAACAAGAAGTGAGGCTTTTACAGCGTGAAAGAGTGTGTATTGAGGTTATGATAGCTTAGATTGTAGATTGATTGAAGATTGTGTATTGAGGTTATGATAGCTTAGATTGTAGATTGATTCAAGATTGTGTTTTGAGGTTATGATAGCTTAGATTGTAGATTGATTGAAAATTGTGTATTGAGGTTATGATAGCTTAGATTGTAGATTGATTGAAAATTGTGTATTGAGGTTATGATCGCTTAGATTGTAGATTGATTGAAAATTGTGTATTGAGGTTATGATAGCTTAGATTGTAGATTGATTGAAGATTGTGTATTGAGGTTATGATAGCATTGATTGAAGAGTGTGTATTGATGTTATGATAGCTTAGATTGTAGATTGATTGAAAATTGTGTATTGTGGTTATGATAGCTTAGATTGTAGATTGATTGAAAATTGTGTATTGAGGTTATGATAGCATTGATTGAAGATTGTGTATTGAGGTTATGATATCTTAGATTGTAGATTGATTGAAAATTGTATATTGAGGTTATGATAGCATTGATTGAAGAGTGTGTATTGAGGTTATGATAGCTTAGATTGTAGATTGATTGAAAATTGTATATTGAGGTTATGATAGCATTGATTGAAGATTGTGTATTGAGGTATGATAGCATTGATTGAGGATTGTGTATTGAGGTTATGATAGCATTGGTTGAAGATTGTGTATTGAGGTTATGATAGCATTGGTTGAAGATTGTGTATTGAGGTTATGATAGCATTGGTTGAAGATTGTGTATTGAGGTTATGATAGCATTGGTTGAAGATTGTGTATTGAAGTTATGATAGCATTGGTTGAAGATTGTGAATTGAAGTTATGATATCATTGGTTGAAGATTGTGTATTGAAGTTATGATAGCATTGGTTGAAGACTGTGTATTGAAGTTATGATAGCATTGATTGAAGAGTGTGTATTGACGTGTTGATAGCATTGGTTGAAGATTGTGTGTTGAAGTTATGATAGCATTGGTTGAAGACTGTGAATTGAAGTTATGATAGCATTAGTTGAAGACTGTATTGAAGTTATGATAGCATTAGTTGAAGACTGTATTGAAGTTATGATAGCATTAGTTGAAGACTGTATTGAAGTTATGATAGCATTAGTTGAAGATTGCGTAGTTTAATTAGAAAAAAGAAAATTTAAAAAATAGCCAATATCGCGATGAAATAGACGAATGGTAAACGAATGACAGGAAACAGCCTGAGAGATAAGATCAGAAATGAAGAACTGAGATTTAGGTAGGGATAATTCCCGCCATAGAATTTATAAAGAAACAACAGGTTAAATGATCTGGCAACATGATAAGGCAGAAAGTTCAAAACACAATACATCGAGCCTTCAATAAAAGGTGCGAATACATCAGACTCAAGGGTCGATCACGAAAAAAAGATGGATTAATGGAGTATTAGAAACACTATGAAACATAACAGCATGAGAAGTCAACAGTAGAGCAGAAGATCACATTTTATATCTCTCCTCGACGCTGAAAGGTAAACGAGGAAAGTAGAAGAAAATGAATTAGGAAAGCATAAATAGGGGTTGTGAATATAGCACTAGTGTCTAGGTGTTTCAAGGAATAATCCTACTTTTTATGGGCGACATGTTCCATGTGGGTGCCCTACATTCCCAGAAAAAAATATCTATTACCTCATTTTAGGTGTTGGTGGTATCAGGAGGCCGTGTCGGTCCAAATATTGCCAGAAAGTAAAGTCATGGCATCTCTCTCACACTTGTAGCCTCTGTCAGTCATAGTTGACTATGAATTTTTCAGCGCCCCTAGAAAATGTTATTTTTTTCCCCTTTTCTTTTGCCATGTAAGGTAAAGATAAAGTACGAGTTACCGTTTAGGCACACCCCCCCCCCCCTTATCAGGATTACGTGAAGCCATTGGAGCAGGTGGTGGATGGTATTGTGGGAGCAGTCGACGAGTAAATCCTGTTATGGTCCCCACTCCGTGATGGCAGGCAGAGGATTTCATGAATGGAGGCAATGGCTGCGATCTCCGACTAGTGCAGTCACTGCCAAGAAGGAAAGGAATGGCAAACTACCTTCTTATATATTGCCTAGTATAATTATTATTGAAAAGACGATTAGAGGCCACAGAGATGGGATTTCTCAGAAGATTGAAAGTTCCCTAGACAGCTAAAAAGACCAATGAGGAAGTTCTCAAAGAGGCCAACACAAAAAGGTAGCTCTTAAAAAACATCAGAAAGAAGCAATCAACATTTGTCGGGCACATCATGAGAAGAGGAAAGTTGGAATACTTGGTTACAACTGGCAAAATAAAAGGAAAGAGAGATCGCGGGCGACAAAGAGAGAAAATACTGGATAGCTTGGTGTCATGGCATGGAAAACAGTCAACAACAGAACTGATACGATGCACTGTAGATAGAAGATTGTGGAGGGACATGATCACCTACGCCAACCGGTATGGCACATGATGATGAGTATAATTATGCCAAAACACAACTTAATATCTACTTAAAGTAGGAGACTTGAATCGGTGTCTTAGCAAGCGAATGTTCACCCATATGTGCTCGGCCGCCTGTCCAGAAGTGTTCGGAGACTACTGGATAGTGTCGCTTCAAGCATCGAAGCTCGCGATGTGAGACTGCATTTCTCAACTTCCCTGGTACCCATTTATGCCAGCGGCTGGGTCGATCGTTGGGGTATTTTTTCCCAACCACGAATACAATTCACATTGCTTGCAGCGGGAACAGAACACGGATTATCCGAACGTCGGTAGCCCAATCGGGTGATTTTCCCAACTAGGCTACCGTGGCCACCTTTGTGCCGCGTGTTCTTCTTTTCCATGAATCTGTCTACTTCTTGCTTGAGTTGGAGCTTTAGGGTGTGTTTCTAAAGATTGTAGTCTGCACTATCTCTTGCAAGGCTACAAGGTTTATGTTCAGAGTCTTCATGTCACGTTTACAAACGTCTATAAATCGCAGTTTTGGGCGTCCCCTATTTCTTTTGGCATCTGCTTGTTGTCCATAAAGTATATCTTTTTAGGTATGTGGCCATCTTTCATACGGTGTATGCAACCAAACCAGTGTAACCTACGTTGTTTGAGCAGCGTGTTGATGTTCGGAAGGCCTGTGTTACCAGGGCGCAAGCTTGGACAGACGACAAAGAAGAGACAAGATTTTGGTCATGAAACATGTTTCTTCTCTCCACATAGCCTCGCGAACCAAAGACCTAACACGGCCAGAACAATGTGGTGCCAACTGCGTCGCAGGAGTTACCAGAGCAACGTTGAAATCAACACATAACTGCCTTTCTCTCTCTATGTCTCCCACCAAAGATAGCAAAACCGTATGAAACCATTACATTTAACAAACATATGGAATTATGGGTAGCGGTGATGTAAGTATTAGCATATAACAGGCTTAATTATTTGTTCGAAAGAACAATAACATTTACAATAACATTAACAATAATAATAACAATAACATTAACAATAACATTAACAATAACATTAAGAATATAACATTAGCAATAACATTAACAATAACATTAACAATAACAATAAGAATATAACATTAGCAATAACACTAACAATGACATTAACAATAACAATAACATTAACAATAACATTAACAATAACATTAACAATATAATATTTACAATAACATTAACAGTGGCATTAACAATAACATTAACAATAACATTAATAATAACATTAATAATAACATTAACAATAACATTAACAATATAACATTTACAATAACATTAACAGTGGCATTAACAATAACATTAACAATAACATTAATAATAACATTAACAATAACATTAACAATAACATTAACGAGAACATTAACAATAACATTAACAATATATGATTAGCAATAACATTAACAATAACATTAAAAATATATCATTAACAACAACATTAACACTGACAGTAACAATAACATTAACAATAACATTAACAACAACGTTAACAATAACATTAACAATACCATTAACAATATCACATTAACAATAACATTAACACTGACATTAACAATAACATTAACATTAACAATAACAGTCAATAAACACTGTGAAGACAACACATGCACGTGATAAATGACATCAGCTGTAGCGTGTTCTGAGCTTTAACTTAAATTGAGGAAGAGTTGCGCTATTCGACAGCATCACTTTCTCTTCATGAGCTATTCAGATCAGGTGCATTACAATGTTACATACTAAAAATAGTGTCTGATGCAGTGGAATACATGATTTCACTTTTCTTCAGTTAAAAAAAAATACATTTTCAGAGGAAAATACACACAATTATTATCGATTTGACTGAAGACTCTGCCACTTTGAAACTATTAGGGCACTGTTCCCATCCGCTCCTCTCATTATATCAAACAGTTATAAGAAAACTATCAGTAACTACCAAAGGCAAGTCAACTATAACAAAGATAGGGGAACCCACGGTGAAGGCAAGTAAATCGTACAGAAAGTAGGTAAATCATAAAGAAAGTAGGTAAATCATAAAGATAGAAAGTAAATCATAAAGAAAGTAGGTAAATCATAAAGATAGAAAGTAAATCATAAAGAAAGTAGGTAAATCATAAAGATAGAAAGTAAATCATAAAGAAAGTAGGTAAATCATAAAGAAAGTAGGTAAATCATAAAGATAGAAAGTAAATCATAAAGAAAGTAGGTAAATCATAAAGAAAGAAAGTAAATCATAAAGAAAGTAGGTAAATCATACAAAAGAAAGTAAATCATACAGAAAGTAGGTAAATCATAAAGAAAGAAAGTAAATCATAAAGAAAGTAGGTAAATCATACAAAAAGAAAGTAAATCATAAAGAAAGTAGGTAAATCATAAAGATAGAAAGTAAATCATACAGAAAGTAGGTAAATCATAAAGATAGAAAGTAAATCATAAAGAAAGTAGGTAAATCATACAGAAAGAAAGTAAATCATAAAGAAAGTAGGTAAATCATAAAGATAGAAAGTAAATCATACAGAAAGTAGGTAAATCATAAAGATAGAAAGTAAATCACACAGAAAGTAGGTAAATCATAAAGATAGAAAGTAAATCATACAGAAAGTAGGTAAATCATAATGATAGAAAGTAAATCATACAGAAAGTAGGTAAATCATAAAGATAGAAAGTAAATCATAAAGAAAAAAGTAAATCGTAAATAAAGAAAGTAAATTATAAGAAAGAAAGTAAATCATAAAGTAGGTATATCATAAAAGAAATAAGTCAACCATAAGCAGATAAGGGAGTCGCGTTATCTCAGTGGTTAGTGAACTGGACTACAAAGGACAAGAGGTAGTGTTCGATCCCAACCGACGGCTTTCGGGTTCACCCAGCCTTTAATGGGTAGCTGATTTTTTTCAGGGAAAATGAAGCGACATGGGCGTAATACCGACCACATTACCCCAAAAATCATGTGCCGAAGGTTTGTAAAATTTATGGTCACTAACACCATATTCCCTATACGCCACTTGGCGTGACGGGGGTACTTTACTTTTTTTTTTTTTTTTTAAGCAAATAAGTAAATCATAAAGAAAGTAAAAAAAAAAATCATTTTGAAAATAGGTAAATCGTAAAGAAAGAACGTAAATCATAAAAAAATAAGTAAATTATAAGGGAAGTAAAAAAATCACAACAAAAATACGTAAATCGCGAAGAAAGAAATTAAATCATAAAGAAGGTAAGCAAATCATAAAAAAGCAGGTAAATCATGAAGAACATAAATAAACCATAACGAAAATAAGTAAATCAAAAGGAAGATCAGTAAATCATCTCTTAGTTAATTAAACCATAATAAATTAAACCATAATTAATTAAACCATAGTTAAATAAACCATAATGAATGTAAGTAAACCATACAATACAACAACGAAGGTAAGTAAATTAAGTTTTATTAAAGAAGGCGGTACTTGTTCGTCCGGGAATTATTGTAATCAAATACAGACTGACTCGGTGGCTGATTGGTTAGTGCGCTTGCTTCCTGATCAGAAAGGCTTGGGGTCAGTTCCCAGAGGTGGGAATATGTCTTGCGAAACAGGGGTGGAGGGGATTGTACTTATTTTAATCAGATATCAGGTGACTGACGATTCATGATTGTACAAAGATGCTACGACGGTGGTTTTCTGTTGCCTTCCGTCGGTTTGTTTACGGTACGGAATATATTTTAACAACTGGGAAAACAGAGGGACAAAGAGATAAAGAAAGCAAAGAGAAAAAATACCAGACACTTAAGAGAATGGCTTGGTAGGAGGTCAACAACAGAAATGATAAATAACTGTCGACATCGAAAATTGTGGAGAGACATGATCACCAACGCCAGCAGGCATGGTACTTGATGATATGATGATCAGGTGACTGAATCCACCAACACAAAAAGACTGCACGAATATCATGTCAAAGTCGGAGATGCCACATGGGATCGCGACGTAAGAATCCAAAGAAGGCTTGTAACCCACATGTTGAAGGATATACTTTAGAAGAGATATGAGCATTTATAGACTTTTGTCCGCTGTATGCCCTGTGTTATATATATATATATATATATATATATATATACGAGTATGACCTATTGACTAAACTATTTGATATCTTGTAGCAACATACCCCCACCAATGCTGGATAGTTAATGAGTTATTGCGTTATTTGCGGATCATCATCAGTGCACTCCGGACATGTCCATAGGTGTTCAGATTACACCCCCCAACAACTCCCACAGTGTCGAGCAACTGACGGCTCCACTTCTGTGCTGGTTGATAAGTCTACTTACACGCCCTCTAAGTTTCTCTTTCCTCTCTGTGCCCATCTTAGCTCCCATCTCTTTCATCCGAAGAAGTGCCGTGGACTCATGGTTGTCGAAGTCCTGTGCCCTTCCCACATCTAGGAGTGCATTCTGACGTGCATTGATTTGGTTCGATCCATTGGTTGACGGCCTTCAACGGCAGTGCAGCTAGCCGACCTGTCAATTCTTTCATTTAACCGAACTCCCGTTTGTCTGGAGACGTAGACAAACGTGACTCTATGTATTTTCACGTCTGCAATGACTCTACTCATTGCATGCGCACAGAGCCCGCATCAACTTTTCTTATCATGCTCATCGAATCACTTAGTATGCAGGCGGGGTGTAGTTTTGTGATTCTAACCGGCACAGTTAACGACCACATTCTAACCGGTACTGTTAACCAGCACATTCTAACAGACATAGTTAACCACCACATTCTAACAGACACAGTTAACCACCACATTCTAACAGACACAGTTAACCACCACATTCTAACAGACACAGTTAACCACCACATTCTAACAGACACAGTTAACCACCACATTCTAACAGACACAGTTAACCACCACATTCTAACAGACACAGTTAACCACCACATTCTAACAGACACAGTTAACCAGCACATTCTAACAGACACAGTTAACCACCACATTCTAACAGACACAGTTAACCACCACATTCTAACCGGCACCAGAAAATTCATCAACTGGTTGCTTAATCTTCTTCAACTCCATCAGAAAGTTCATGAACTCGCCCCTTAATCTTCTTCAACTCCACCTGAAAGTTCATGAACTCGTCCCTTAATCTTCTTCAACTCCATCAGAAAGTTCATGAACTCGCCCCTTAATCTTCTTCAACTCCGTCAGAAAGTTCATGAACTCGCCCCTTAATCTTCTTCAACTCCATCAGAAAGTTCATCAACTCGCCCCTTAATCTTCTTCAACTCCACCAGAAAGTTCATGAACTCGCCCCTTAATCTTCTTCAACTCCACCAGAAAGTTCATCAACTCGTCCCTTAATCTTCTTCAACTCCACCAGAAAGTTCATCAACTCGTCCATAAATCTTCTTCAACTCCACAAGAAAATTCATCAACTCGTCCATAAATCTTCTTCAACTCCACCAGAAAGTTCATCAACTCGTCCATAAATCTTCTTCAACTCCACCAGAAAGTTCATCAACTCGTCCATAAATCTTCTTCAACTCCACCAGAAAGTTCATCAACTCGTCCATAAATCTTCTTCAACTCCACAAGAAAATTCATCAACTCGTCCACAAATCTTCTTCAACTCCACAAGAAAATTCATCAACTCGTCCATAAATCTTCTTCAACTCCACCAGAAAGTTCATCAACTCGTCCATAAATCTTCTTCAACTCCACCAGAAAGTTCATCAACTCGTCCATAAATCTTCTTCAACTCCACAAGAAAATTCATCAACTCGTCCATAAATCTTCTTCAACTCCACCAGAAAGTTCATCAACTCGTCCATAAATCTTCTTCAACTCCACCAGAAAGTTCATCAACTCGTCCATAAATCTTCTTCAACATCACCAAAAACTGTCCTCTTCCTTATCATCGTCATATGCGTCCTTGCGTTAGAACACGATTATACGCGCTGCTTTACGCGAATAATATAGTCGACGATTTTATTTCAGCACTTAGGAAGAAATCAAAACTCAAATAATTAGACATTAATACGGATTTACTAAAAACAGGCTATGAGGATAAACACATTAAGACAACCATTAAACATTAAGATCAAAGATAAAGTAATAAAACAAATAGAAGAATTCAAGTATTTGGGCACAATGTTCACAGAAGATGGAAAATTAGACAGAGAAAATGACATGAGAATACAAAAAGCAAATGCTGTCACATACCAACTTTCACCATTGCTAAGACATCCAAACATTTCTATGCCAGCTAAACAACAAATGATAAATAGCATCTTCATACCAACTTTGTGCTATGAAAGTCAAACATGGACCCTTTCTAAATCACAATTAAGAAAGATCAATACATGTGAGATGTGATGCTTGAGAAAAGTAACAAACAACACAAGAAGAGATAGAATACCAAATGAAACCATAAGAAAAATGGTAGGAACAAATCCCTGCCAAGAATATATAGAACAACAACAACTTAAATGGTTTGACCACCTGGTCAGAATGAATCCTCACCAATCACCATCAAGGGCGTTCTTCTCAAGAATGCATGGAAAAAGACCAAGAGGAAGACCCAGAAGAAGATGGATAGATGCAGTGATAGAGACATGTAACAACAAAGGAGAATCACTAATTCAGACAGTTCGAGCAGCTCAAGAATGACAAATGATATAACTACGACCCTTTTAGGTATCAGTGAAAGAGAAAAGAAGAGGAAGAAGAACGATTTACTACAGCTGCTGTAGCTAACAATTAATACACATGCCCCACGATAGAAAGCTGCAACTTCCAAAGACGTGTCGTGAGTATGTAGAGATAATAACAAACTTAACATGAAAACTAGTTTGTCTTTTAAGAAGAATGGTTCTATGCCAGGCCTGATCACGTATAAGTCGGAGTAAAGCACACACTAAGGGAAGTAAATACAAGGTTTCTTGGCTGACTATAGATTTTGTCTTTCTATGGCGAGGCACGTTCCAATCAACCGCAGACAGCGTCTGTGAGTTATATTACAGTACATTTTTTAAATAGGAAAATGTTTGTTGTTAAAGATAAGAAGGGAAACGATTTCAGATTTAAATAGAAATAACAAATCATCAATATAAAAAATAATTAGGAAGTGGAACTGAGCATAGAACAGAACAAACCTTCATTAAAGACAATAAGTAGGAGATGAAACTGAAAAAAAGAAAAGAGCAAACCTTTATTAAAAACAATAATTAGGAAGCGGAAATGAAAATAGAACCGAACAAACCTTTATTAAAGACAATAAGTAGAAAGTGGAACTGAACATAGAAAAGAGCAAACCTTTATTGAAGACAATCATTAGGATGTAGAATTGAACATACAAAACAGAAAACCTTTATTAAAGACAATAATTAGGATGTAGAACTGAACATACAAAAGAGCAAACCTTTCTTCTTCTTCTTCTTCTTCTTCTTCTATCCTTCCTCTGTTGCCGTTGGCGTCGAGGGGAGAAACAATCTGCGATTCTTTGCTCTTCTGTTGGCCTCTTCTGGTGTTATCCCTCCTAGTGACTCTAGTATTCCCTTTATCCATCTCTTTCTCGGTCTTCCTCTTAATCTGGCGTTTTCGTAGCGTTTGTTTATGGCTCTTTGATTCATTGTTAGTTCTTTCTGTCTTGTTATGTGGCCGAACCAATTTATCTGTTGTTTCTTTATGTATTCGATGGCTGGTTCAATTTCGAGTTTCTTCCTCAGGTCAGTGTTTCTTACTCTGTCCCTTAAGCTGTTTCCTGTCATTCTTCTGACACATTTCATTTCGGTGGTCGTTATCTTTCTTATTGTTCTAGAGTCCAGCGTCCAATTCTGGCACTGATAGCACAGAGTTGGTAGAAAAATTGATTTGTATATTGCCCTTTTTGCTTCCGTAGTTATTGCTTTGTTTTTCAATAGTGTTGATACTTGGCCTATAACTTGGCATGCTTTGTTACACCTTATATCTATCTCTGTTTCTTGGTTATTGTCTTGTGTTAGCGTGCTACCCAGATATTTAAAATTGTCAACTTGCTTCAAAGATGTATTATCTATTATGATGTTTAGTTTTTCTTCCTTTCTCGCTATTGCCATTACTTCGGTTTTGCTTATGTTGATCTTCATGTTGTATTGTTTACAACCTTTATTAAAGACAATAATTAGGAAGTGGAACTGAATATACAAAAGAGCAAACCTTTATTAAGACAATAATTAGGAAGTTGAACTGAACATAGAACAGAGAAAACCTTTATTAAAGACAATAATTAGGTAGTGGAACTGAACATAGAACAGAGAAAACCTTTATTAAAGACAATAATTAGGTAGTGGAACTGAACATAGAACAGAGAAAACCTTTATTAAAGACAAAAATTAGGAAGTGGAACTGAACATAGAACAGAGAAAACCTTTATTAAAGACAATAATTAGGTAGTGGAACTGAACATAGAACAGAGAAAACCTTTATTAAAGACAAAAATTAGGAAGTGGAACTGAACATAGAACAGAGAAAACCTTTATTAAAGAAAATAACTAGGATGTAGAACTGAACATACAAAAGAGCAAACCTTTATTAAAGACAAAAATTAGGAAGTGGAACTGAATATAGAACAGACATGAAAATGGACAGGATGAGAAAAGACACGAAAAGTTTAACTTTTACTCTTGTGTTCTATGTGCTCTTATGCCTTACAGCGTTGAGGGAAAGTGAAATGCTCTGGATAGAAGTGATGGTATTGAGCTGCTGTAAAGTCAAGCAATGGTGAAACCATAAATGAATAATGTGATAGTCACATTAGTATCAACATAAACGTAACAACGTTAATTTTTGTTAAAGGGAGGGAGAATGAGGCAACTTGGGATTTTTTTTTAATGTGTCTGCGCACAACTGTAGCTATTCCGTTTTTTCCCCTTTTAGAATTGTTTTATTTTATTTATATTATATCATTGTTTATTTTTTCATGATAGTGTATATTTTTTATATTTTTATATTCATTTTCTTTGCAGTGCCCTTACATTTTGATTGATCCATGAATACTTAACGATGGAGAGAAATAAAGGGAAACCCTGTCAACCGTTGAGTACATTAAGTAGCTTTACTCAAGCAGGTGGTTACAAACTACATACGTTTGTTCATTTGAACAGTTTAAAGTACAGAAAATATAATTACTGACTGGAGTTTCAAGAATTTAATTTTAACAGAATATAGGGCAAATAATTTCATTTGAACATATTAAAGTACAAGCAATTTCATTTAAACACACTAAAGTACAAGCAATTTCATTTAAACACACTAAAGTACATGCAATTTCATTTGAACAGACTAAAGTACGAGCAATTTCATTTGAACAGAATAAAGTACAAGCAATTTCATTTAAACACACTAAAGTACAAGCAATTTCATTTAAACACACTAAAGTACAAGCAATTTCATTTAAACACTCTAAAGTACAAGCAATTTCATTTGACCAGACTAAAGTACGAGCAATTTTATTTGAACAGAATAAAGAACAAGCAATTTCATTTAAACACACTAAAGTACAAGCAATTTCATTTGAACGGACTAAAGTACGAGCAATTTAATTTGAACAGAAAAAAGTACAAGCAATTTCATTTAAACACACTACAATACAAGAAATTTCATTTGAACAGACTAAAGTACGAGCAATTTAATTTGAACAGAATAAAGTACAAGCAATTTCATTTAAACACACTACAATACAAGCAATGTCATTTAAACACACTAAAGTACAAGCAACTTCATTTGAACAGACTAAAGTACGAGAAATTTAATTTGAACATAATAAAGTACAAGCAATTTCATTTAAACACACTAAAGTACAAGCAATTTCATTTAAACAGACTAACGTACGAGCAATTTCATTTGAACAGAATAAAATACAAGCAATTTCATTTAAACACACTAAAGTACAAGCAATTTAATTTGAACAGCCTAAAGTATAAGGAATTTCGTATTAACAGACAAATGAACTGACAATTTCATTTTAACAGACAAAAGCATCAATAATTTCTTTTTTAACTCTGAAAGAAGATGCAACTCTGCTAGCAAATGTCACTCTGCTAGCATATATGTCACCATGTTCTGTCAACGTTCTGGGAAGCAGTTCAACGAATGACCAGAAAAGGAAGTAATTATACAAAACACTAATCTAAGTAGGGTGAAACACGAAACAATGTTTGGTCTATATCAGTGAAAAAGGCCACGGCTATTAACAATGTTGCAGTTCACTATTCTGTTTATTTCGTTGCCTAGCAACAGCTTTCAGATAATATTCAGATGTTGCATAATTTCCTTAATGCACAATTTTCGTGTTTTGTAGGAAACATTTTTTTCGCACAGTTTATTTTTATATTTTATACTTCGACCAACATTTGCAGCAATGTTTTGCTGTTTAAATTGTAATAGCTGTAAAGATTAAACATGCTTTTTTTTAACATTTAACATGAAATTATTACGAGGACAGCCGTCGTCATCCCATTAGGAGCAGGAGAGGGAGAAAAGGGGTCGTTGTTGCACAGATGTCTGCAATGAGCATTTCATCTCACTCTCACCTCTCATCTCTGCAAGGATAAAGAAGGAAGGATAAAGTGACAAACGTGGAGGTTAATACTCGCACAGGCTTCCCGAACATCTACACGCTGCTCAAACAACGTAAGTTACGCTGGCCTTGGCACGTACACGGTATTAAAGATGGCCGCATACCAAAAGATATACTTTATGGACAACTAGCAGATGGCAACTGGACTAGGGGGCGCCCAAAACTACGATTTGTAGACGTGTGTAAACGTGACATGAAGACTCTGAGCATAAACCCTGCAGCCTGGGAAGAAATAGCTGCAGACCGCAATCTTTGGTAACACACTCTAAAGCTCCAACTCAAACAAAAAGCAGGCATATTCATAGAAAAAGTGAGGACACGGTGGAAGAAAAGAAAAAAAATAACATTTCTCGAGGCGCTGCAAAATCCATAGTCAACTATGACTGGCGCAAGCTACTACTAACCTATATACCATTAAAGACTTGTCCACGTGGCAAGGCGCTGTGTCAAAGACTACAGATTCAATCCTCTTTCGGGCTGTCTATTGGTCTTTGTTTTTTCTGTTGATTATTTGTTTTTGTTTTTTTCAGAGATTTATAAATTTTTAAAAGAAGAGCAATCGACGCAATACGCAATGATAAAAAGAAGAATCAAAATACTCGGAGTAGCAGACACAAGACTGAAGTAGAATAAAGAAACAACAGATAAATTGGTTCGGCCACATAACAAGACAAAAAGAACTAACAATGACTCAGAGAGCCATAAACAAGCGCTACGAAAACGCCAGATTAAGAGGAAGACCGAGAAAGAGATGGATAAAGGGAATACTAGTCACTAGGAGGGATAACACCAGAAGAGGCCAACAGAAGAGCAAAGAATCGCAGATAGTATCTCCCCTCGACCCCATAGGCAATGGAGGAAGGATAGAAGAAGAAGCAGTTTTATAAACATGACTTCTGAAATGATTCGACGTCCTAAGACGTTTATTTCACACATTGTTTTTCCCTGCCTTTCTTTTATCATCATCATCATCATCACCATCATCATCATCACCATCATCATCATCATCATCATTATCATACAGTTACAGGCGGTATTGGTTTAGTCAGCACGGGCAAACCGATCATGTGACCGCACAACTTCCGCTTTCGCGTCGCCATCACAATAATGATGAAGATGGGTGACCCTATTCATTTTTACCGTTGAACACTTTCACTGATGTCGCTGCTGTGTCAGCAGAGTGTGCAGGTTAGTGCTCGCCTTTTCTGTAACCGACTTCAGATTTACTTGTCACCTGTGTGGCTTACCGAGCCATGACAATGATGAGGCGTGATAAGAATAGAGCCAATGTCTCTTGTCACGTCAATGAGGCTAATGGGGATATGTCAAGGATAAATGGAGAAAAGAATAGAGTCACTGTCTCTTGTCACGTCAGTGAGGCTAATGGGGATATGTCAAGGATAAATGGAGAAAAGAATAGAGCCACTGTCTCTTGTCACGTCAGTGAGGCTAATGGGGGATATGTCAAGGATAAATGGAGAAAAGAATAGAGTCACTGTCTCTTGTCACGTCGGTTAGGCTAATGTTGATATGTCAAGGATAAATGGAGAAAAGAATAGAGCCACTGTCTCTTGTCACGACAGTGAGGCTAATAGTGATATGTCAAGGATACATGGAGAAAAGAATAGAGCCATTGTCTCTTGTCACGTCAGTGAGGCTAATGGGGATAAATCAACGATAAATGGAGATAGGAATAGAGCCATTGTCTCTTGTCACATCAGTGAGGCTAATGGGGATATGTCAACGATAAATGGAGATAGGAATAGAGCCATTGTCTCTTGTCACGTCAGTGAGGCTAATGGGGATATGTCAACGATAAATTGAGATAGGAATAGAGCCATTGTCTCTTGTCACATCAGTGAGGCTAATGGGGATATGTCAAGGATAAATTGAGAAAAGAATAGAGTCATTGTCTCTTGTCACGCCAGTGAGGCTAATGGGGATATGTCAAGGATAAATGGAGAAAAGAATAGAGTCATTGTCTCTTGTCACATCAGTGAGGCTAATGGGGATATGTCAAGGATAAATGGAGAAAAGAATAGAGTCATTGTCTCTTGTCACGCCAGTGAGGGTACTGGAGCTCTGTCAACGATAAATGGAGACAAGAACAGAACTACTGTCTCCTGTCATGTCAGTGAGGCTAATGGGGATATGTCAACGATAAATGGAGACAAGAATAGAGCCACTGTCTCTTGTCACGTCAATGAGGCTACCTTGGATCAGTCAATGATGCATGGAGACAAGGATAGAGCCACTCACTGTCTCTTGTCACGTCAATGAGGCTACTGGAGATCTGTCAACTATAAATTGAGACAAAAATATAACTACTGTCTCATATCATGTCAGTGAGGCTAATGGGGATATGTCAACGATAAATGGAGACAAAAATATAACTACTGTCTCATATCATGTCAGTGAGGCTAATGGGGATATGTCAACGATAAATGGAGACAAGAATAGAGCCACGGTCTCTTGTCACGTCAATGAGGCTACCTTGGATCAGTCAATGATGAATGGAGACAAGGATAGAGCCACTCACTGTCTCTTGTCACGTCAATGAGGCTACTGGAGATCTGTCAACTATAAATTGAGACAAAAATATAACTACTGTCTCATATCATGTCAGTGAGGCTAATGGGGATATGTCAACGATAAATGGAGACAAAAATATAACTACTGTCTCATATCATGTCAGTGAGGCTAATGGGGATATGTCAACGATAAATGGAGACAAGAATAGAGCCACTGTCTCTTGTCACGTCAATGAGGCTACCTTGGATCAGTCAATGATGAATGGAGACAAGGATAGAGCCACTCACTGTCTCTTGTCACGTCAATGAGGCTACTGGAGATCTGTCAACTATAAAATGAGACAAAAATATAACTACTGTCTCTTGTCATGTCAGTGAGGCTAATGGGGATATGTCAACGATAAATGGAGACAAGAATAGAGTCACTGTCTCTTGTCACGTCAGTGAGGCTACTGGAGATCTGTCAACGATAAATGGAGACAAGAATAGAGCTACTGTCTCCTGTCACGTCAGTGAGGCTACTGGATATCTGTTAACGATATATGGAGACAAGAATAGAGGAACTTCCATCCCGTGTGTCTATCCAGACCCTGATAACGGTGAGGGGAGAAAAGAATAGTGGAACTGTTAGCTGCCATATATTATGTAAGAGACGACTAAGGAGATTTGAGGACAAGGTCCTCGTGCTACATGTTATAGAGCTGGATGTTATTTATTCTTTATATTATCTTTGTACTCTCTTGACAGAACATCACATTGATCACAACCGGTAAATCATGACAGACTCTTTTACTCTCATTATATAATCATAATCAGTTTGTTGATTTCTATTATTAATCTTGGCCTATGATCGTTCTGTAGTGGATGCACTTATCATAAATTAATGTTAATTAATTCGGGACTTCTCTGAGGCTACCGCCGATGGCTATGATCAGTCCCAAGTGCATATCTTGCATACAACATTATTCAACTTACGTTCATAAGGAATGTGAAACAACTTGAAATACTCTTAAACACTTTCACAACACTAAAGTTCATATTTCATTGCTATACTCACTACTCTCGATCAACTTACTTAATATCTTCTCAACTGACTTAAAACTACAACTTAAAGATTCTTAACTTCCTAACTAACTGGCTAAACTTTATAATCTTAACTTTTCTAACTGTGTGTCTAATTTCCTAACTTGTCTAATTCTCATTCCATTCCTGACTGTCTCTATCTCTAACTGTTCTGTCCCGACTCCTGACTAACTCAAACCTATAGTGTTGAAGTTTAAATACTCCAACCTCACACTCTTCGCCTAAAATCTATTGCCAATCAAACTGTCGCAAAGTGACAGTTTGCACTCTTCTGATCACTTGAGTTGGTCACTCCTCGTCATTCTGTGATTCAAAATCTGACCTGTGTCTCAACTATCCACGACTTGATAAATAACACTTTGTTTTCGTGACTTTCTATGCCCTATTTAAATAATGGTTACCTCATGTCAATGACCTATCCTGGTAGTTGGATGACAACTTATTTATTAGACGGGCCAAAGTCATGGGGTCAATGCATGCTATTGTCATGCATTGCCTAAAAGTTGAAGTGGAAATTTCCATCGACCTAAACTCATCATCGTGTCGTCCAGTAATTCTGGACATGACCTCCTTCCCCCTTTCTGTGTATCCACTACCCCCTATGTGAACTTCTTTTATCCCTTATTCTGGCTGGAAATTGTCCATACTTAAATAATTGTCCTAACACTGATGGTCGCTACCACCTGTTACTGCTATTGTCTATTGAAAAGCGGGTAACAAATAAGTTACCCGCTCCCAGTTACCCGCTCCCAGTTACCCGCTCCCAGTTACCCGCTCCCATGCTTTCACTAGCTTACTGTTATATACATACTTCATTCATCTGAGCTGAAACCATCTTCACTTCTTTCTCTTGTATGTGGCGTGTATGTTTCATACTGAGGAGCGTATTGATGATGGTATGTAAGCACTGGATATGTATGTTGTACATTGAATAAGATATGCAATCTAAACTAAATTAGTCTAAACTGAACAATACATGTGGGTGATGTTGCTAGCTAGATTGAAGATCGATAACCATTTTAGGAGATCTATCAGAATCAAACTTTGCCTCTTGTCCTATTGAAGCCTACTAACCACCTCTATACCACGGGCTATACTCCACTTTTATGCTTAGTAGCAGTCTACATTGTTTTTATTTGAAGCTTCTGTCAATGCTGACCTTTCCCTGACATACAAAATGACAATATAACAATAGTTGGCATCACTCAAATTATGGATGTAAAAGTTGTGCTATTATCTTTCTATATTAGTCTTAACATGTTACTGCTGTTCTAGTGTGTACAATTCTGGTCAATAGTTTTTGTGTGGAGATGTGTTCTCGGACGTGACAAAACCAAAGTATTTGAAATGTTAGACTATTCACCCAAAGATTACCTCTTACCTACAGGAAGATCTTCAACTTCATCAATAATAACTTTAAGAATATCAGTTGCTTTCCATTTCATCAGAGATTGTTCATATCACATGGAATGAAAAACTACATTATATCGATCACAAGTACCGGGTAACTTCATCAGAAAGTTCACCTACTCGTCCATTAATCTTCTTCAACTCCAACAGAAAGTTCACCTACTCGTCCATTAATCTTCTTCAACTCCAACAGAAAGTTCATCAACTCGTCCATTATTCTTCTTCAACTCCACCAGAAAGTTCACCTACTCGTTCATTAATCTTCTTCAACTCCACCAGAAAGTTCATCAACTCGTCCATTAATCTTCTTCAACTCCACCAGAAAGTTCATCAACTCGTCCATTAATCTTCTTCAACTCCACCAGAAAGTTCACCTACTCGTCCATTAATCTTCTTCAACTCCAACAGAAAGTTCACCTACTCGTCCATTAATCTTCTTCAACTCCACCAGAAAGTTCATCAACTCGTCCATTAATCTTCTTCAACTCCAACAGAAAGTTCACCTACTCGTCCATTAATCTTCTTCAACTCCAACAGAAAGTTCACCTACTAGTCCATTAATCTTCTTCAACTCCAACAGAAAGCTCACCTACTTGTCCATTAATCTTCTTCACCTCCAACAGAAAGTACATCTACTCGTCCATAAAACTTTTTCAACTCCATTTCATCTACTGTTGAGAACACTTACTTTACTACAAAAATCACCATGCGTGTTGAGAACACTTACTTTATTATAAAAGCCACCACACATATTGAAAACACTTACTTTACTACAAATGCCACCACGCGTATTGAGAATGCTTTCTTTACCACAAAAACCACCACGCGTATTGAGAACACTTATTTAACTATAAAAGCAACTGCACGAGATGGGAAGCTTTCCTTGAAACCATCTTGACGTACAGTGGTAATGCAGTTGCAAATATTACTCGCTGCCGAGCAGTTGCCCAGGTTTGAATGCTTCGAGCTGCACTCAGAGTTGCAATAACTCCTGTGATTCACCCAGTCACCAAGTAAAATATTTAAAAGAATCCACGTTTTTTTGGGAAGGTCGAGGAATGCCGTCATCATCGGGGACTTTAGTGCTGAAGGCAACACCAGTCTAAAATGTCTGGTCCGACTAGGCGGCTGTAATGTGTTGTTTAACGCTGCTATAACGCTGATTTACGTCTCATTTCTTTACCGTCATCTGTGAAGCATTTTCACGTGATTTTTTTGGGTTTGTTCTCATAATTTACTGCCAAGAATATATAGAGCAACAACAGCTTAAATGGTTTGGCCACCTGGTCAGAATGAATCCTCATCAATCACCATCAAGGGCGTTCTTCTCGAGAATGCATGGAAAAAGACCAAAAGGAAGACCTAGAACAAAATGGATAGATGCAGTGATAGAGACATGTAACAACAAAGGAAAATCACTAATTCAGACAGTTTGAGCAGCTCAAGAACGACAAATGATATAAACCACGACACCTTTTAGGTATCAGTAAAAAGAGAAAAGTAGAAGAAGATTCCCATAATTTAAAAAAACTACTGCACTTGGCCTTTTCAATTCAACAACATACGAAAGGAATCAAGATAAGATTTGAATTACCACCATTACTATATTCTTCGTTATTTTGTTCCCGTCTTAATTTACCTTTCAGCGTCCCGGGGAGAAATAATAATTTGTTGTAGTTTGATCTTCTGTTGACCACTGCAGCGTTTATATTTCCTAGTGTTTCTAATATATACACAATACATCTTTTTCGTTGCCAGCCCTTGAATATGGTGTTCTCGCAACGTTTATTAAAGGCTCGGTGTGTTGTGTTTTGGTATTTCTGTTTTATCGTGTGGCCAAACCATTTTAACTATTGTTTCTTTAGGTATTTTATGACAGGAATTATTCCTATATATTTTTCTCATTTCATTTATAATCTTATCTCTGCCACTGCTTCCTGTAATACGTCTAGCACATTTAATCTCGGTAATGGTTATTTTTCTTATTGTTTTTGAATCTAAGGTCCAGGACTTACATTGATAGCACAACGTTGGGGTGAAGATTGTATTCCATTTATATGAAGACAAACATAAAACGGATACAAAAATAGGCTCTTTCAACATGTCTACGGAACCTATTCTACATAGAAAATATCCGATACTACAAATGTACGATTCCATTTACCTACACATAGAGGTGTCATCATCATCATCAAGTACCAAGCCTGCTGGCGTAGGTGATCATGTCTCTCCACAACTTTCGATCACGATAGTTATTTATCATTTCTGTTGTTGACCTTCTGACAAGCCATTCTCTTAAGCTGTCTGGTATTTTCTCTTTGCTTCCCTCTATCTCTTTGTCCCTCAATTTTCCCAGTTGTTACAATATATTCCAGCTGTGCTCTTCTCATTACATGGCCAAAAAAGTATGATTGTCTCTTCCTAATATTGGAAATTAGCTCTCTTTTTGCTTTGACCTCTTTCAGAACGTTTTCATTACTCTTTTTAGCTGCCCATGGTGTTCTCAACATTCTTCTGTAAAACCACATTTCTACAGTCTCTAGTGATTTTCTTGTCTGTTGTCCTATTGTCCATGATTCACATTCATATGTTTAAACAGTCAGAGGTGTCAGGATTCACTAACAAGTTGACCGTTCTAAATGGAACTTAAACGATAAATTTCATAAGTATTCTTAACCACTACATTATATGTATCCCCCTAATTTGTTTCATTAATTAATAACATAAGTTACTATTACTATACATTACTCTTCATTTACATATCATTTTGCAGTTATTTTATTTCGTTTCACATTAATCCTAGCCCGGTTTCAACATTTCAAGTCCATATTTGCCTATTTTTTCTGCTATTCGGTCTCATTATTCTATTTGATCTGTTTACTGACCCATCAAATTGTTATCGCATTTCTTATCTTGTTGTTCATGTTATCGCTGATATGATTTATTTTAATATTTGGTGCATTGATCCACTCAGCTCTCCCAAAATTTTTATTGATGCATCAACCCCTGGCAATCTTTATTTTGTTCTTGTTGGGAGCAATGTTGAGATTATCGTGGACAGCTCACACAAAGTAACAAAGATGTGATAGGTAAAAGAACATCTTGCCCGCATTACATCGTGACATTACAATATTCTTCCTCTTCTACCTTTTTAGCTCACAGTGGAGCATAGGTCTTCAACAAATATTTTCCAAGTCGTTCTGTTTTTTGCCATTCGTTTAAGATCATTCCATGTCTTCCCCATCATCTTCATCTCTGCTCCTATCTGTCTTCTCCAAGAATTCCTTGGTCTTCCTCTTTGTCTTTTCCCCTGGGGATTCCAAAAAGGGCCTGTTGTGTAATACTCTCAGTTAGATTCCGTAGTGTGTGTCCTATCCAGCGCCATCGTCTCGCTGTATCTCTTTATCCATTGGTTAACAAACATGTACATTAACAACCCAGAAATACCGTGACCTTAAACAATAAAATGTTATACATAACTGCATTATGAAATTATATGTTGCCGTGTATGTTTTACCCTCACACAGATTTTTAATGTATTATTATAAGAATAATGGAAAGTTCCTACAGCAATATTTACCGTAAACAATTCATAAATCAAATTACCGTGTTTATCTTTAATAACCCAGACACTGGCAACGCCCAAACCGGATATCCGGTTTCAGGTTTCAATAATTAGGCGGATCACGTCAAGCTAATTTCTGCAGCGCCGTTATTTACAAGACGTGACCAGTAACTTTGTTTACGTTTTACATTTGTCTCAAGTTACTGTCTCCTTCGTCTCATACACGGATATATTTATATTTTACTAAGTCCTGCCGGCTGAGAGGGAAATCTCTAAATCACGCAAAGTTTGTGACGTCTTACTGACGTCATTTTACCCACAACTACCCTTCTTGCAATGCTGAAAACGTCACAAACATTGGGTGGTTCCTTTAGTCTGTAGGACCTTCTTAATAATATAGATGGAGATAAGCAGATATAAAATGTACATAATATCAATTACTATGTGGGGTTACTATTAGAGCTGCAGAGAACATGTAAAATAAACATTAAAATTATATCAAGCATCTGTAATTATCAAAGAGACGAGGGAAATAACGACGTTTCGGCAAAAGTCTTCATCAGGGACAAAACAATAATATAAACACGTCATTTATCAGATCAGTCTTTGGCTTTCGAGTTTATATTTCTTTGTTTATCTTATAATAGTATTTAAATGTAAAGTAAAGGTAAAGTACCAGACATGAATCGGCGTCCAAGTACGCAAGTTTTCACCCATATGTGCTCGGGCGCCTATCCAGAAGTGTTCGAAGACTTCTGGATAGTGTCGCTTCAAGCATCGAAACTCACAATGCCAGGCGACATCCTCACCTTCGAAGATTACGAGCCTGGCACCCATTTCTGCCAGGGACTAGGTCGACCACGGAGGTTTTTTTTTTTTAAACTATGAGTTTACCATGAAACCAATTCACACTGCTTCCAGCGGGAATCGAACACAGGTTGTCTGAACGTCGGAAGCCCAGTCACGGGGTTTTCCCAACTAGGCTACTGAGGCCACCTTATAATAGTATCTACCTATCACGTTGATGTTTGTATATTTTCTTCTTTTTTTTTTTGTACATGATGAAGGTTTTTGCTGAAACCTCGTTTTTTGTTTGTCTCGTCTCTGTACTAATTTACCTGCTAGATATAATTGTATGTTTGTTTTACAACACTATAGAATGGCTGTGATCTAAAACAAAGAAATATCAACAAATGTTTGTATTGTTTCAGAAATAAGCTCGCGTTTATTTTTAATATTATTGCAAGCAGAGACGAGACGCCTCTACAGCATCAGGACAGTGTGTGGTATATAACCCATAGCTGACTGCTTGCGACAGGATCAGCCATACACAGCAGCTGATTAGGATCCTTCTCAATCTTAAAGCGTAGGCTCTGGTAGCAGACTAACTAGTTTGACCAGGTGGGGATCGAAGAGGGAAAGAAGGCAGATATTCAACAATGTCGTGGTGAAGTCGAATTTGGTGGGCCGTCAGAAACAACCGTCACAGCTTGTGGTAAACCACAACACACCGCATTTACACTAACTTAAAGCCCATTTATGTGCTAACGATGAAGAACAGTCGGATGGAAGGAAGGACGGAAGTAGGGAAGGAAAAAAGGAGAAAGAAAGAAAGAAAGAAAGAAAGAAATTATTAAAGAATTAAACTATATTTTTCTTTTTTTTCAGGATTTCGTTCAGTTTTCTTACACGCCTGGTCTACCATGATATATAATTGGGTACCTGACACGTATAGCTGTAGAAGGTAAGATTGTAATAGAATGAGCTAGTAAGAGCATGGGGGCAGGTAACTTAGTTGTTACCCGCTTCTCAATAGATAATAGCATTAACAAATAGTAGTGACCAGCAGTAGTTAGGACATGAAGTTGGGGAATGGAACATTTCCAGCCAGAAACAGATGTTCACATCGGGGTAGGGTCCTCAGAAATAACAAGGACACACACCAAGCTAAGGAGGAAATGTCCAGAATTACTGGACGACACAATGATGAGTTGAGATCCATGGAAATTTCCACCACGCAGGTTGTTTTGGAAATGGGGATTAAAATAAGCGCATAACAATACCCGCATGCATTGACCTTATGACTTTACTGTCCAGTAAACAGCTACCAGTAGAGGTCATTGTCATGAGGTAACCATTATTTAAATAGGTTATAGAAGTCACGAAAACAAGGTGTTTTCATCAAACCAGGAGATAGTTCAGGTGTCGGTCACAGAATGGCGAGCAACGACCAACACAAGTAACCAGAAGAGCGCAAATTGTCACTTGGCAACGATTTTGATTGGTTACTGATTTTCAGACGTAGAGAGTGGTTGGAGTATAAAAACTTCAACACAACAGAAGTTATGGATAAATAGATAGAGACATAAAAAGACAGGCAGAGATGAATTAGTCAAGAGTAGAAAGTCAACAGTTCGAGTTAGTTATTAGACAGTTAAAATAGTCATAACACTTAGAAAGTTAAGCTTAGAAAGTGAAGACAGTTAGTTAGGAAGTTGGAATCTCCAAGATGTAGTTCAAGTTAGTTTAGAAGTTATTAATGATAGAGAGTTGATAGAGAATATTATTAACTTAAGCTGTGAAAGCGTTTTGAAAGATTCATAGAATTGTGTTTCAATATATTCTTCCAAGTTCGTAAGTAGACAAATGAATAATGTTTTATGAAGCTATGCACTTACGGACATTCAAATAGTCACCGACGATACTCTCTTGAGTGTCCTGAATTAACGAATGTTAATTTAAGATAAGTGCACAATTATGAGCCAAGATTAATAATAGAGAAATCAATAAACTGATTATGATTTTATACTGAGAGCAAAAGAGTCTGTCGTGAATTTACCTGTTGTATTGGTCAACTAAATCAATGGGATGTGTTGTCAAGAAGTACAAAGATAAATACAAGAGCCAGTGTGGCTCTATAACAAGATGAGTAAGGAAGAACAACCCTATGTTCTCTTAACTTTCCCCCACTCTTCAATAACAAATAGCTTGACTTAGCACTATGAGCTCAAAGCACTGGCCACGTGCAAAATAAACATAAAATGATATGAAAAAGCTAAACTAAGAGAAATACAAGACACATTTTTACGTTTCGGCAAAAGCCATCAGTAGGTATATCAAACTATAATACACTTACCACATGTCGTTATAATGACACGTTATGGGAATTTTGCCCACTTTTTTTTGGCGAGACACGACCTGTTCAACCTCAGACTAAGTCTCTTAGTTTATATTAGACCGTAATTACCATCGATCAGTAAATGAGAAAATTACTTTTTCCTACCAAAAAAAATAAATAAATAAAACAATTAATAAAAAATAAATAAGTAATAATTATAATTACTGACGTATATATACCAGGGAGCTGCGACAGCTCAATGGTTAGTGAACTGGACTACAAAGGACAAGGGGTAGGGTTCGATCGCAAACTACGTCTCCGGGTTCACCCAGCCTTAAATGCGTACCGGATTTTTTTTCTGGGAAAGTAAAACCGCACGGGCGTAATACCGACCACATTACCCCAAAAATCATTTGCTGAAGGTCTGTAAAATCTATGGTCACTAACACCATATTCCCTTACTTTTTTTTGTGTGACTGTATGTGCATGTTATGGTTCCCTATATGCCTTACACTGTGTGGGGAATATGGTGTTGACGCCAATTTTTGTCAGTGACGACACAAACGTCACAATTTGTGGGTCGGTATCACGCCAGTCCACCAAAATTTCCTGTAAAGAAAGCTCTAGTGCCTATTTTCAGACACTGGATGAACATGAAAGCTGCATCGGTTTGAAAAACAAAGTCTGGAAATTGAAGTTGAACCCTACTGGTCAGAAGCTGACTCGCCAGTCACATCTGTTTAATCTATAATCTTTGCAAATTGTTTTCTCCTTTTTTTTTTTTGGGGGGGGGGGGGTTTGAGGTAACCACACCTATATAATGTGATACATCATACAGGGCCGCGATTAGAGTTGCAGAGAACGGGTATAATAAAAATAAAATGGTATAAGCAGCCGAACCAGTTTAGAGGCTAGTCAAAATACGACGCTTCGGCAAAGGCCTTCGTCAGGTAGCAAGGAGCAGGTGGTGTGGTGTAACGTACACTCATACAAGATAGGGTATCAGCTGTACAAATAAGGTAACACAACAAAATACTGACGTTTCGGCCAACATACGGCTTCTTCAGAAAACGAGAACAATACAGACGGAGAACGGCATGATGGGTAATCTAACTAGAACACATAAACATTAATGACGTTAGACATACATGAAGTAGCGGCGGTATGAAGTAGGTGGGGAACAATCAAATAATTGCAGTGCTGCGGTAGAGATGGTAGCAAGGATAAAGTGATGGAGTGTAACCATGTAGGGGCGTACGTTAAACCTCACCACTTGCTCCTTGCTACCAACTTTACCGCAAACAGTGCAATTATTTGCCTGTTCCCTCTGTCAGGTACACTATCATCATCACCATGTGCCATACAGGTTGGCATAGACAATTATGCCCTTCCTCAATGTCCTATCAACAGTGCATCGTATCAATTCTGTTGTTTACTCTTTTCTACGCCATGATACCAAGCTATCTTGTATCTTCTCTCTTTGTCGTCAACGATCACCCTTTCCTTGTATCTTGCTAAAATGACGATTGTTTCTTTCTGATTTTTATAAATATTTTGTAGCTCCCTTTTTGTGTTGGCTTCTTTGGGAATGCCCTAGTTGGTCTTTTTTAATTGTGAAGGAAAATTGCAACATTCTTCTGAGATATCCCATCTCTGTAGTCTCAAATTGTCTTTTCATTTGTTTGTCTACTGTCCAAAATTCGCTTCCATAGGTCAGAATTCCATAAGTACACTATAACAAACAACAATTTTTTAAATGTTATTTTGTACCAATCTGGAAAACATTATGATTTCGACAACTATGAGTCCATGGCATTCATTTGAATGAAAGAGATGGGAGTTAAGATGGACACAGCCAGAAACGAGAAACTTTGTGGGCGTGTAAGAAGACTTATCAACCAACACAGAACTGGAGTAGTCAGTCGCTGGACACAGCGGGACTTGCTGGTGAGGGGATTTGAGCAAGTCTGGACGTGTTCGGAGTGCAATGATGATGACCCGCTAATATCTCAATAACACTAAATAATATGGGCTGTTGTCAAACAAAAAGGAACACCCTTTCGATACCATAACCCGTAATTATAAATGGGGAGAATGGAAGTAGAGCCCTAAATAAACTTCGAGTAACATGAAGTGACAACATCAAAGATGAATTCTTGCTAAATTTTAAAAAAACGAATATCTGATTCTGCCCTAATCGAGAGGATAAGAACTGTCTGCACTCTCGTCATCAAAGGGGTTTTGTGTGGAATGAAGATAATGAGAATAAATGAAAGAAGAAGAGATGAGAAGAGGAGGATGAGAAGAAGAGAGGAAGAAACAAAGAAGAATGACAGCAATAAATAGAAGACAAAAAGAGGAGAAAGTGTACAAGAAGTAGACAATAAAAGCAAGAAGAGAAGAGAAGAAATTACACGTGGCGAAAGAAGAAAAGAATGAAAGAAGAAATGAAAAATGAGAAGAGAAAAGTAATAATAATAAGAAGAAGATGAGGAAAAGTAACTCTTTTCTTCTGTCCACCTCATTTGTGATAAATCTTTTAATCTGTTATGAGTTCATCTTGATGTTGATCAAGAAGAATATGTCCGTCCATTAATTATTGTGAGCTAATGTCAAAATAATTTGCGATATGCGGATGACACAGTCTTAATAGCAGAGACAGAGAATGAACTACAAGAAATGATAGATATAATAGTAAAAGAAAGCAACAAGAAAGGTCTCAGTATGAATTGTAAGAAAACAGAAGTAATGGTTATATCGAGGAAACAATCATCACCATCATGCAGCGTGGAAGCAAACGAGACAAATCTGAAACAAGTGCAACGTTTCAAATATTTGGGCACAATAATAACATCAGATGGGAGATGCACCACAGAAATAAAAAGCAGAATAGCTCAGGCCAAAATGGCATTTCAGAAAATGAAAAATATCTTATGCAACAAATCTATGTCAATAAAAATGAGAAAGAGAGTTCATCGGTGCTATATAGAACCAATTCTGACCTATGGAAGCGAATCATGGACAGTAGACAAACAAATGAAAAGACCATTAGAGGCCACAGAGATGGGATTTCTCAGAAGAATGTTGAAAGTTCCCTGGACAGCTAAAAAGACCAATGAGGAAGTTCTCAAAGAGGCCAACACAAAAAAGCAGCTCCTAAAAAACATCAGAAAGAAACAATCAACATATTTCGGGCACATCATGAGAAGAGCAAAGTTGGAAAACTTGGTTACAACTGGCAAAATAGAAGGAAAGAGAGATTGCGGACGACAAAGAGAAAAAATACTGGATAGCTTGTTGTCATGGCATGGAAAACAGTCAACAACAGAACTGATACGATGCACTGTAGATAGAAGATTGTGGAGGAACATAATCGCCTACGCCATCCGGTATGGCACATGATGATGATGAATATCAAAATTGTTGATTCATTCTTGTATCATCATGTTGTGTTTGCTTCGAATTTTACAGAAAATTGCTTGCAGCAAATTTCATTGCCTTAATATTCTTGTAAAATAAATCTCTTATATTGTATCATGTTGTCTGAGCTAATCAATTCAGCAAACACATTACTAGCTCGATTTCAATATTACATATGTCAGCATATTGCTGTGACATGCAATCATTTATTTATTTATTTATTTTTGGCGATTTTAGCATCCATGATCAAGGGAAAATGAAACAATTGAATATTAAACATGATTTGTGCCTCTTTTTCTTCTTTCATTTGTCCTTCAGCGTCGAGGGGAGAATTGCGGCTTTTTGCTCTTCTGTTCGCTTATGCTGCTATTATGTTTCCTAATGTTTTTAATATTCCATCGATCCATCATTTTCGTGGTCGACCCTTGGGTCTGGTATTCTCGCAACGTTTATCTCCACTTTCTGTGAATTCTCTGTGAGCATAAAACATTTATCCATTACCGACCTGCTGAGTCAGTCGTAAGTTAAGGGCTTAATTTAAACATACACGTTGGGGGTTTAGCCTGGCTGATGTTTCCCCACGTGTTAGATTGCTAAGGTCTCATATGCGATCATTTTATGCTCTAACTATAAATTTTTAACTGTTTACATTTTAAAAAGTACTTATCTGAAATTACCCTTCTCCTTGAATAGAACACTTTACGCAAGTTTTCTTTTTTATATGATTTGTACGGACATATCAAATTGTCTGAAAATTTAGCAAAATTCATATATATATATATATATATATATATATATATATATATATATATATATATATATATATATATATATATATATATATATAGACATTTCCAAAACAAACGATGAAGTTTTAAAACAACTAAAAATAAAAAGAGAAGTACTAAACACAATTAGAACAAAACAAATGACATTTTTAGGGCATGTTAAAAGACACAACAGCTTAATAAAAGTAATATTGGAAGTGAAAATACAAGGTAAAAGAGGCAGAGGCAGACTAAGACTAACATGGACGAGTAACATCAAAAGATGGACATGTCAGCCTATGACAATCTTCACCATCAAAGCAATAGACAGAATGGAATGGCGCTCCGTGGTAGCCAACCTTCGATGCGGAGACGGCACTCAATGATGATGATGAGACACTTCCAAAGCGTTCATTCACGAGGCATGATTCAGAATAAACAAGGAGACGTAACTTAGAGCTATTTCATTCAAACAGCCAGAACTAAAACAAATAAGTTAAGAGTAATATTCTCTTCCTTGTCTTGCTACTGTTTGTTACTTTGTGTGCAAGAATATGGTCGGTGAACCTAAGAGAGCGCCAGATATTTTCTTTCAAGATTGCTCTTTAACAATATTCTTCTATTGAGTTATTGAGGTATTGAGTTATTGAGTTATTGAGGTATTGAGTTATTGAGGTATTGAGTTATTGAGGTATTGAGTTATTTAGATATTGAGTTATTGAGGTATTGAGTTATTTAGATATTGAGTTATTGAGGTATTGGGTTATTGAGTTATTGAGTTATTGAGGTATTGAGTTATTGAGGTATTGAGTTATTTAGATATTGAGTTATTGAGGTATTGAGTTATGAGTTATTGAGTCATTGAGTCATTAAGTCAATGAGTCATTGAGTTATTGAGTTATTGCGGGTCATCATCATTGCACTCCGAACATGTCCATAGTGCTCTGATACCTTTCTCAGAAACTACCGCAGCGCCCAGCCACTGACGTACACTGATAGTTTACGAATAACGATAGTTACTATTATTAGCCAAAACGGTGCAAAATGTGTTCCCAAAAACTTGTCGGATTATCTAGACTTTGATCCCTTCCAGGGCTGCTTGACGTAGCAAAGGACTCGTATTGTTTTTCGTCATCTATCACTATTCTTGGCGAGATGTTCTATGTTATCTAATGAGTCTATGCCTACCAAATTTGCTGCTCTTATAAGTGTTCTTTTTAGCGTCTCTCTAGGCCTACCCCTTTTACTGCACCCTGGTGTTTCCTCATAAAAAAGCCTGTTTTGGAATTATTTTCTTGTCTATTTTCAGCACTTGTCCAACATTTGTCCATATTCTCTTCCTAATTGTACATGATGGGAGCCGCGTTAGCTATGTGGTTAGTGAACTGGACTACAAAGGACAAGGGGTAGGGTTCGATCCCAACCGACGGCTTCCGGGTTCACCCAGCCTTAAATGGGAACCGGATTTTTTTTTGCTGGGAAAGTGAAGCGGCACGGGCGTAATACCGACCACATTACCCCAAAAATCATGTGCCGAAGGTCTGTAAAATTTATGGTCACTAGCATCATATTCCCTATACGCCACTTGGCGTGACGGGGGTACTTTATTTTTTTTTTAATTGTAAATGAGACCATCAGTTGCATGGCCATTTCTCTTAGCTCTATATTACTCTTGAATTCATTCCATTGTACACATAGTATCTTGGATTTTAAGGGTCACGAAATACATTTGTAATATATAATTGAAAACTATGGTTGCTAGGCTTGTATTTTTTTTTTAACGCAGTAAATCATTAATAGAACAGAGAAGATAAAGAGAGAAAGATTTAGAGCAGTGAATGTTGTAATAAGAATGATAGCAGTGAACAATGAAGGAAATGTGGATATTACTTGTGGTGATGTTGTTTATTTTGTGATTTTTTTAATGAATTAAAAACATGAAATACTAAAAAGGAAAGAATGAAATGAATACAAGAAGATAAAGAAGTATAAGTGCAAAAGATCTAGAAAGAGAAGAAAGCACATAAGTTGAAGAAAACGAAAGTAATGAGAAGAATACGAAGAGGAAAACGAAGAAGAAAATATAAGTAGAAATGGGAAACTGGAGGGAAAGAATGTAGAAAAGAAAGAAACAAAAAAAAGGAGAGAAGAAAACAAAGAAAAAATGGAAAATGAAGAAGGAACAAAGAAAGACGAAAACACAATGTATTAAAATAAAAGCGAAAATAAGGAGAACAAGATGAGAAAGAAATAAAAAGAGAAGTCATGTTTAGAAGAGAAATGAAAACAATAATTAGGAAACAAATGAAATAAAGGAAGAAGACGATACAGATAAAAAGTAGGAGTAATAGAAGTAATAACAAAAAGTAAAAGAATAGAAAGAAACAAAAGAGGTAGAGAAGAAGGCAGCAGCATTAGTCTCACCAACATCAACTGTGATCTCTCTTGTAAATAAAACAGTCGATTCAGCACATGGAAACATATATCATCTTTCATGTATTTGAAACTTCTAAACGTCACGCATCCAAACATGGCAATCACTGAACGCGGAATAGTTGTCAAGAAATCTAATACAGCCGTGAAGCTAGCAAGGAAGGAGAAAGAAGCTAAAAGAAGATCGATAGGCACCACAAAGCCCCGAGGCCGTGTTTTATCAAATAACTTTGTTCATGAAGCATCTAATTTCTTGTTTGTTAAAAGTGAAAGTCACGCGCGATTTTGGCAAATACAACTTAAGTCGTAAGATGGAGGGAGACTAACTTGAAATAATAATGATATCGGATTGTTCTGTTTCTTGTCGTTGGATGATGGAAGTTGTTAATGTCGAGACATTTTGTGGGACAGCAGCAATGTTGTCATTACCATCCAGTAAATGTGGCAAACGTGAGAATACCATGGACAGCTAAGAAGAGTAATGAAAACGTTCTGAAAGAGGCCAAAGCATAAAGAGAGCTAATTTCCAATATTAGGAAGAAACAATCATAATATATTTTGCCATGTAATGAGAAGATAACAGCTGGAATATATTGTAACAACTGGAAAAATTGAGGGACGAAGAGATAGAGGGAAGCAAAGAGAAAAGATGCCAGACAGCTTAAGGGAATGGCTTGGCAGAAGGCCAACAACAGAAATTATAAATAACTGTCGAGATCGACAGTTGTGGAGAGACATGATCACCTACGCCAGCAGGACCGGTACTTGATGATGAAACGTGACAGTCGTTTGAGACATTCTTGATAACGTTTTCACCATTTTTTTACACGGATTAACAATGTCTGACATTGACAATTATGATTAAGTAAATACATACTAAATGATTCGATGAGCATGACCAAAAAAAAAAACGGTGGAGGCTGGCTCTGTATGCATGCAATGGCTAGAGTCATTGCAGAAGTAAAAAATACGACCGGTCACCTTTTGTCTACGTTCCTGGACATGCGGGAGTACGGGGAATTGAAAGTGCGGACATGTTGGCTAGCTGCGCTGTCGTTGAAGACGGTCAACAAATGAATCGGGCGGACATCATCAATGTCCCCGAGATGAGGGAAGAGCACAGGACATGGATAACCATGAGTCCAAGTCATTCCTTCGGATGAAAGAGATGGGCGTTAGGATGGACACAGCCAGTAAAGATAAACGCAGTGGGCGTATAAGAAGCTTTATCAACCAACACCGAACAGGAGTCGTCAGTGGCTAGACAATGCGGGACTGCTGAGGAATAGATCTGAGCACCTATGGGCATGTTCGGAGTGCAATGATGGTGACCCGATAATAACTCAATAACTTATTGTCTTACAACGTTCATGATTAAGAATTCGTTTATGTGGTGTGACGAAGGTTAATCCAGTCTATTGTTGGTGTTGTCTCTGTGGTGTGACGAAGGTTAATCCAGTCTATTTTTGGTGTTGTCTCTGTGGTGTGACGAAGGTTAATCCAATCTATTTTTGTTGTTGTCTCTGTTGTGTGACGAAGGTTAATCCAGTCTATTTTTGGTGTTGTCTCTGTTGTGTGACGAAGGTTAATCCTGTCAATTTTTTGTGTTGTCTCTGTGGTGTGACGAAGGTTAATCCAGTCTATTTTTGGTGTTGTCTCTGTGGTGTGACGAAGGTTAATCCTGTCAATTTTTGGTGTTGTCTCTGTGGTGTGACGAAGGTTAATCCAGTCTACCTTTGGTGTTGTCTCTGTGGTGTGACGAAGGTTAATCAAGTCTATTTTTGGTGTTGTCTCTGTGGTGTGATCAAAGTTAATATAGTCTATCTTTTTTGTTGTCTCTGTGATGCGACGAAAAGTTAATCTATTTTATCTTTCATGTTTTCACTGTGATGCAACGAAAGTTAATCTAGTCTATATCTTATGTTTTCTCTGTGATATAACGAAGGTTAATCTAGTCCATATTTGATGTTTTCTCTGTGTTATAACGAATATTAATCCAGTCAGTTTTTTATGTTGTCTCTGTGATGTGGCAAAGATTAATCCAGTCAGTTTTTTATGTTGTCTCTGTGATGTGGCAAAGATTAATCCAGTTCATATCTGAAGTCGCCTTCCCAACCCTCCCACTGTTGCTTGGCTTCCTTTGTCTGGCATGTTGTCGTGTTTGCTCTTGTCACGTAGATCTTATAACGTGTCCTTACCATTTTAAATATAGTTTTCTGACCGTTGTCAGGCAATTATATAATTGTCTTGTGAATCATTGGATTTTGTTGTGCGCGTCCTCACTTGTGATTTAAAGTAAAGTAAAGTACCCCCGTCACGCCAAGTGGCGTATAGGGAATATGGTGTTAGTGACCATAAATTTTACAGACCTTCCGCTCATGATTTTTGGGGGTAATGTGGTCGGTATTACGCCATTGCCGCTTTACTTTCCCAGAAGAAAATCCGGTACCCATTAAAGGCTGGGTGAAACGGATGCCGTCGGTTGAGATCGAACCCTTCCTCTTGTCCTTTGTAGTCCAATTCACTAACCACATGGCTGATATCTTGGTGGGTGTATGTGCTGGCCATGGCTCATATCTTAGTGTATGTCTGGGCTGGTCATGGATTCAAATGTTGGTGTATATCCGTGCTAGCCATGGCTCATATCTTAATGTGTTTCAGTGCTAGTCATGGTTCATATCTAGGTGTGTCTCTGTGTAGCCCTGGCTCATATCTTAGTGTATGTCTGGGCTGGCCATGATTCATATCTTGGTGTATTTCCGTGCTAGCCATGGCTCATATCTTAATGTGTTTTAGTGCTAGTCATGGTTCATATCTTGGTGTGTTTCCGTGAAGCCCTGGCTCATATCTTAATGTGTTTCTGTGCTAGCCAAGGCTCATATCTTAGTTTGTGTGTGCTAGATATAGCTCATATCTTGGTGTGTGTCCGTGTTAATCATGTCTTATATCTTGGTGTGTGTCATGTTAGTCATATCTCATATCTTGGAGTGTGTCCGTGTTAATCATGTCTCATATCTTTGTGTGTGTCATGTTAGTCATATCTCATATCTTGGTGTTTGTCCGTGTTAATCATGTCTCATATCTTTGTGTGTGTCATGTTAGTCATATCTAGTTTGTGTCCGTGTTAATCATGTCTCATATCTTGGTGTGTGTCTTGTTAGTCATATCTCATATCTTGGTGTGTGTCATGTTAGTCATATCTCATATCTTGGTGTGTGTCCGTGTTAATCATGTCTCATATCTTTGTGTGTGTCTGTGTTTAGTCATATCTCATATCTTAGTATGTATCTGTGTTGGTCATGTGTCAAATCTTTGTGCGAGCATGTTTGTGTTAGTCACATCTCATATCCTTGTGTGCATGTCTATGTTATTCACATCTCATATCCTTATGTGCATGTCTATGTTTGTCATGTCTCATATATTTGTGTGTATGTCCATGCTAGTCACATCTCATATCTTAGTGTGTGTCTGTCTATGTTAGTCACGTCTCATATCTCTGTGTGTTTGTGTTTAGTCACATCTCCTATCTTTGTGAGTGCATGTTTATGTTAGTCATGTCTCATATCTTTGTGTGTGCATGACTGTGTTTATTCATATCTCATATCCTAGTGTGTGTATCTGTGTTAGTCATATCTCATATTGTAGAGTGTGTCTGTGTTAGTCACATCTCATATCTTAGTGTATGTGTCTGTGTTAGTCATGACTCATATCTTTGTGTGCATGTCTGTGTTAGTCACCTCTAGTGACTAGGGCAGATGGTGCTCGTCAACCTGTGCGGGTCGACCATCTAAGGGCAGAATCCCCCATACAGAAAAGACAATCTGCTGCCTTGCAGGAAGATTGGGGACAATCAAAAGTTAAGGATAGCAAATCTGAATAAAAAGCTGGCTGAAATCGGATGCACTGGGCCACTGGCGCAGAACACAGTACAACGTTTTAACAAGTATTCAACCAGGGTGGATCTAACAAACTCTAATTATGATGTTATGTCTGTGGTGTCGATCAATTCACTTAAACAGACAGCTGTCTTCATGTGAGAGTTTGGAATACTACTCTGATTGAGTCTTGATAGCAGAGAGAAACTATTGCCATTCCTCACAGGGCGTCCCAAAATCTTCTTTTACTCATAATAAATCCGACTTTTTATTAGCGAGGTTGCATTTCATCTGATCTTACTCGGGATACCTTCAAATGTTAACCGTACGCAGTTATTATTTGAGTATCTTGTCTGAGTCTCTCCTGCGATGGGCGCGATACAGAAGACTTAGTACTACAGTATGAACAAGCCCCATATTCTCCAATGGGGCATGTTCAAACCCATTCGTCAATCTTTTTGTCCTCTCTTTATGTTTTATAACTCTTGTCCCATACTGCTTGTCAAGCGCATTCCATAGTGTCTTTTCATCTCTTCAAATTTTATAATTTTTTGTTCTCTATCTCCCTCTGTCTCTCTCTAATTTGACTATTCCCCTTCTATCCTGGTCGAACTTTCTACCGTACGTGTGTTTACTAAATTGCATCAGACAATTTTGTGTATGATATTATAACGTTGCTTTAGCTAATTTCCAATATAGTAAGAAACAATCATCATTTTTTGGCCATGTAATGAGAAGAAAACAGCTGGAATATATTGTAACAACTGGGAAAATTGAAGGACGAAGAGATAGAGGAAATCAAAGAGAAAAAATACCAGACAGCTTAAGAGAAAGGCTTGGCAGAAGGTCAACAACAGAAATGATAAATAACTGTCGAGATCGAAAAAATGGAGAGACATGATGACCTACGCCAGCAGGCCCGGTAACTTGATGAGGATAATAACGTTGCTTTCCCTCCCAGCTCCATGTGAAAGACGTTCAAAGACTACGATTGCGCAGTTAATGTGTTTAATGCTACTATGATGTTTCATGTACATGAAGACCACGTCAGCTTTGAAATCTATGGCTATATTGATTCGCTTGTTTGAATCTCATCAAAAAAAGAGAGGGAGATTACCACAAGAGAACCATCTGATCAGCAACGACAAAGCCAAATTCATCATCAAAGGCCAGTACCATGAAAAATGGAAACGAGAACACCCAAAGTATAACAAGAGGGACGGATACCTCCAACTATCAAGGAGAGATCAAGTCATCATACTTTGTCTACGCACTGGCCGCAACAGAATGAGAAACCACATGTTCAACAAACTCAAAATAGGTACTACCAGCCAATGCCACTGTACACTGGACAACATGACAACAAAACATGTTCTACAGGATCGCCCCAGTACACAGACCTGAGAAGAGCAATGTGGTCCACACCTACCTCCCTGGAAGAGAAAATATACAGGGCAACCGAATCACTTAAACAGACAGCTGACTTCATAAGAAAGTCCGGAATCCTAGTCAGAATGACGTCATGATCGCATAAGAGGAGGAATCTCATCATTTAGAGTAAAACTAGAGGGACTGGCTGGTCTAGAGGTGTGACGTCAGCTTCCGGCTAAGTAGGTTCCCGGGATCGATCTCCACCACATGATGGTGAAAAATAACAAAAAATAAAATCGAATCAGTGACTTTACCCTCCCCTGGTCTTTGGGTAGTGAGATCCAAGGTCTTGCTCTCTCTGGGTACTGAGATCCGATGTTTAGTCCTCTCTGGGTACTGAGATCCGATGTTTAGTCCTCTCTGGGTAGTGAGATCCGATGTTTAGTCCTCTCTGGGTACTGAGATCCGATGTTTAGTCCTCTCTGGGTAGTGAGATCCGATGTTTAGTCCTCTCTGGGTACTGAGATCCGATGTTTAGTCCTCTCTGGGTAGTGAGATCCGATGTCTAGCCCTTTATAGGTAGTGAGATCCGATGTCTAGCCCTTTCTGGGTAATGAGATCCGATGTCTGACCCTTTCTGAGTAGTGAGATAGATCCGAATTTTAGTCCTCTCTGAGCAGTGAGATCCGATGTCTAGCCCTTTTTGGGTAGTGAGATCCGATGTCTAGTCCTCTCTGCGTTGTAAGATCCGATGTCTAGCTCTCTCTTGATAGTGAGATCCAATGTCCAGCCCTCTCTGGGTAGTGAGATCCAATGTCTAGCCCACTCTGGGTAGTGAGATTAGATGTCTTGCCCTCTCTAGGTAGTGAGATCCGATGTCTAGCCCTTTCTGGGTAGTGATATCCAATGTCTAGCCCTCTCTGGGTAGTGAGATTCGATTTCTCGCCCTCTCTGGGCAGTGAGATCCGATGTCTAGTAGTCTCTGGGTAGTGAGATCCGATGTCTAGCTCAATCTGGATAGTGTGGTCCAATGTCTAATCCTCACTGGGCAGTGAGATTAGATGTCTTGCCTCTCTGGGCAGTGAGGTCCGATGTCTAGCCCTTTCTGGGTAGTGATATCCAATGTCTAGCCCTCTCTGGGTAGTGAGATTCGATTTCTCGCCCTCTCTGGGCAGTGAGATCCGATGTCTAGTAGTCTCTGGGTAGTGAGATCCGATGTCTAGCTCAATCTGGATAGTGAGGTCCAATGTCTAATCCTCACTGGGCAGTGAGATTAGATGTCTAGCCTCTCTGGGCAGTGAGGTCCGATGTCTAGCCCTTTCTGGGTAGTGATATCCAATGTCTAACCCTCGCTGGGTAGTGAGATCCGATGTCTAGCCCTCTCTGGGTAGTAAGATCCGATGACTAGTCCTCTCTGGTAGTGAGATGCGATATCTAGCCCTCTCTGGGCAGTGAGATTCGATGTCTAGCCATCTCTGAGTAGTTAGATACCGATGTCAGCCCTCTCTGGCAATGAGATCCGATGTCTAGCCATCTCTGTGTAGTTAGATACCGATGTCTAGCCCTTTCTGGGCAGTGAGATCCGATGTCTAACCATCTCTGAGTAGTTAGATACCGATGTCTAGCCTTCTCTGGGCAATGAGATCCGATGTCTAGCCATCTCTGAGTAGTTAGATACCGATGTCTAGCCTTCTCTGAGCAATGAGATCCGATGTCTAGCCATCTCTGAGTAGTTAGATACCGATGTCTAGCCCTCTCTGGGCAGTGAGATCCGATGTCTAGCCATCTCTGAGTAGTTAGATACCGATGTCTAGCCTTCTCTGGGCAGTGAGATCCGATGTCTAGCCATCTCTGAGTAGTTATATACCGATGTCTAGCCTTCTCTGGGCAATGAGATCCGATGTCTAGCCCACTCTGAGCAGTGAGATCAGATGTCTAGCCCTCTCAGGGCATTGAGATCCGATGTCTAGCCCTCTCTGAGTAGTGAGATCCGATGTCTAGCCCACTCTGAGCAGTGAGATCAGATGTCTAGCCCTCTCTGAGCAGTGAGATCAGATGTCTAGCCCTCTCTGGGCAGTGAGATCAGATATCTAGCCTTCTCTGGGCAGTGAGATCAGATGTCTAGCCATCTCTGAGTAGTGAGATCAGATGTCTAGCCATCTCTGAGTAGTGAGATCAGATGTCTAGCCATCTCTGAGTAGTGAGATCAGATGTCTAGCTATCTCTGAGTAGTTAGATCCGATGTCTAGCCATCTCTGATACCGACGAAAACTGGAGATCAGAGTGCATTCTGCGCATGTTAAAGAACCCTTGGAAATCGAAAAGAGTAGGGAATAAATGGCCTCTGTATCGGCAAAATTAACAGGTAAAAATCTACCAATAACGTTACAACTCTTGATGATAAAAGGGGAGTCGAGATAGCTCAGTGGTTAGTGAACTGGACTCAAAAGGACAAGAGGTAGGGTTCTATCCCAATCGACGGCTTCCGGTTCACCCAGCCTGTAAATGGTACCGGATTTTTTTCTGGGAAAGTAAATCCGCACGGGCTTAATATCGACCACATTACCCCAAAAATCATGTGCCGAAGGTTTGTAAAATGTATGGTCACTAACACCATATTCCCTATACGCCACATGGCGTGATGGGGGCACTTTACTTTTTTTTTACTTTCTTGACGATAAAAGTATGAGAGCATCTCAGGAGTCAAGAGAATATCTGCCTGTATGGCGGGGGACATCTATGCACACGGCTGCCAGTGTGAACAAATACAAATAACTAATATTCACTCAAAAGTCAGTACCTCGGGACTTCGCCAGAGATATAAAGCTGGCGAACGCAAACAACAACAGAAGAGTAAAACTAGAACAAGGAATTTTGTTCAACAGCGAATTTATAGACTTAAGAAACATATTTTTTTTTCGTTCGTCATCTTTTACCTCTGACGAAGTCCCTAGAGACTAGGAACTGAATTGTGCGTGTTAATCCATTTGTCACTGGCAGCCGTGTCCACTGGGGTCCCTCGCCGTACAGGCAGGCAACTCCGACTTACTCTTTACTCCGAGGTACTCAAATTTTTTTCGTCATTGCTGAGACCAGGGGGTTGCCGCAGAGATAATAAATAAAATATTCATAAATAAAAATTCCACCGGTATAGTCGGGATTTGAACCCACAAACCTCTCTGTCTCGAGGCCGGCGTCTTGCCTCGAGACCACCCAGTCCCCAAAGAAACATATGAATATACGTTTAAATTGAATAACTCGCATTCTAGTGACTGTGTGTTAGAGTGTGTGTGTTGTAACATTATTATTTGAAAACCAGTTATATGATTGATAAAATTGCACGTTCTGGCTCGAGGCATACTAAATAGTTGATATGCATAATTACGTTGGTTTTGCAGGCACGAAATCAGACATTTCGCAAGAGAATGGAGTCCTGCACTTTTGCGAAAATATTTTTTTTTCCACTGGTAAAAGAGTCGAGGAAATTGTATTTCCTTGATTTTGTTTAGTTTTAATTTTGCTTTTACTATTATTGTGTGTATGTTGTCCTCATAATTTACCTATGTGTATCTGGTGTCTTTATATTTCAAATAGCTCTGCATATGTGATTCGCATCATTTAAATGTATGTGTATATGTTGTCTTCGTGAATTAAATATACGGGCGTATGGTGTCCTCGTGAATTAAATGTATGGGTATATGTTATAATATTGAATTAACTGTAATTGTATATGTTGTCTTCGTGAATTAAATATATGGGTGTATGGGGTCCCCAAATGTATATGTACATGCTGTCCTCATAGACTCTCGTAACGGAGTGTATCCCATTTTGAGGGTCCGTCTAATGAATATAGATCTAGAAAATAAAGGGCACATGCCCAGGACAGTCTCCACGCAGTCCTGGTCAGAGTTTTCATTGTTCTCATATAGTTTGTAAAAACAATCATCATTTTTTTGGCCATGTAATGAGAAGAGAACAACTGGAATATATTGTAACAACTGGAAAAATTGAGGGACGAAGACATAGAGGGACGCAAAGAAGAACGATACCAGACAGCTTAAGGGAATGGCTTGGCAGAAGGTCAACAACAGAAATGATAAATAACTGTCGAGATCGAAAGTTGTGGAGAGACATGATCACCTACGCCAGTAGGCCCGGTACTTGATGATGATGATGATGATAGTTTTTAAATATCTATCTTTGAAGACATCTGCCACATACCTTGTGCATATTCTACCTTCCTATTTCACTTTGACTGAGAACATGACTTGGAACATCTGGCATGTGATCGCACATCATGGAGAACATGTATAACGAATGATATAACATCATTTGAGACTGTGCTAAGGCAAAACTTAGAAGAGAAAAGACTCATGAAAAAGGATGGAAAACCATGTGGATCAGTGAGCCTGACTTGTTCATTCTGTGGCAGTGTGTATTTGTCAAACATTGGTAGAATTAGCCACGAGAGAAGCTGTTCGACAAAAACAAAATCTCAAAAAAAAATAATACACAATAGCCTCCACTAGATCGGCTGACACGACGAAAACGGTCATATATATATTTCACTTTTATATTCCTTTACGCTCACATCGTTCACATATCGTTCATATGATGTCCTCATAATTCCCATAAATATGTAATGTTTAAGTGTCGTATTGAGCGTTCACATTATGTGTGTGTTCGTAACTCGTCCTTATCAGTCACACATCGCTGTATATTTTGTTCATAGTAAAAAAAGTAAAGTTCTCCCGTCTCGCCAAGTGGCGTATAGAGAATATGGTGCTAGCGACCATACATTTTACAGACCTTCGGCACATGATTTTGAGGTAATGTGGTCGGTATTACGCCCGTGCCGCTTTATTTCCCATAAAAAAATCCGGTACCCATTAAAGGCTGGGTGAACCTGAAAGCCGTCGGTTGGGATCGAACCCTACCTCTTGTCTATTGTAGTCCAGTTCACTAACCACTAAGCTATCGCGGCTCCCATCTTATTCATAGATCGTCCTTATCAGCCACACATCGCTGTATATCTTGTTCATAGATCATCATTATCAGTCTCACCACATCGCTGTATATCTTGTTCATATACCGTCCTTATCAGCCACACATCGCTGTATATCTTGTTCATAGATCATCATTATCAGTCACACCACATCGCTGTATATCTTGTTCATATACCGTCCTTATCAGCCACACATCGCTGTATATCTTGTTCATAGATCATCATTATCAGTCACACCACATCGCTGTATATCTTGTTCATAGATCATCATTATCAGTCTCACCACATCGCTGTATATCTTGTTCATATACCGTCCTTATCAGCCACACATCGCTGTATATCTTGTTCATAGATCATCATTATCAGTCACACCACATCGCTGTATATCTTGTTCATATACCGTCCTTATCAGCCACACATCGCTGTATATCTTGTTCATAGATCATCATTATCAGTCACACCACATCGCTGTATATCTTGTTCATATACCGTCCTTATCAGCCAAACATCGCTATATATCTTATTAATAGATCGTTCTAATCAGTCACACATCGCTGTATATCTTGTTCATAGATCATCATTATCAGTCACACATCGCTGTATATCTTGTTCATAGATCATCCTTATCAGTCACACATCGCTGTATATCTTGTTCATAGATCATCCTTATCAGTCACACATCGCTGTATATCTTGTTCATAGATCATCCTAATCAGTCACACATCGCTGTATATCTTGTTCATAGATCATCATTATCAGTCACACCACATCGCTGTATATCTTGTTCATAGATCATCCTTATCAGTCACACACCGCTGCATATCTTGTTCATAAATCATCATTATCAGTCACACATCGCTGTATATCTTGTTCATAGATCATCCTTATCAGTCACACATCGCTGCATATCTTGTTCATAAATCATCATTATCAGTCACACATCGCTGTATATCTTGTTCATAGATCATCCTTATCAGTCACACATCGCTGTATATCTTGTTCATAGATCATCCTTATCAGTCACACATCGTTGTATATCTTGTTCATAGATCATCCTTATCAGTCACACATCGCTGTATATCTTGTTCATAGATCATCATTATCAGTCACACATCGCTGTATATCTTGTTCATAGATCATCCTTATCAGTCACACATCGCTGTATATCTTGTTCATAGATCATCCTTATCAGTCACACATCGCTGTATATCTTGTTCATAGATCATCATTATCAGTCACACATCGCTGTATATCTTGTTCATAGATCATCATTATCAGTCACACATCGCTGTATATCTTGTTCATAGATCATCATTATCAGTCACACCACATCGCTGTATATCTTGTTCATAGATCATCATTATCAGTCACACACCGCTGCATATCTTGTTCATAGATCATCATTATCAGTCACACATCGGTGTATATCTTGTTCATAGATCATCATTATCAGTCACACACCGCTGCATATCTTGTTCATAATTTCCCCCTGCCTAATGAACTACACGAAATACTAGACATAATAGTTAGAGAAAGCATCAAGAAATGTCTCAGCGTGAGCAGGAAAAAGCAGAATGTGTGGTCATATCGAAGAAAGGACCCTTGCAATGATGCAGTACAGATGTAAACTGACCATATCTGAAACAAGTGCAGAGCCTCGGACATTGGGCTCAATAATGACATCAGACGGAAGGTAGGTACACCACAGAAATAAACGCTGATTAGCACAGACCAAAGTAGCATTTCAGACAATCAAAAACACATTGAGAATTATATATAAATAGAAGTGAGAAGATTAGTTCATCGGTGCTCTATAGACCCATATCACATCTATGGAAATTAACCATAAACAGTAGACAAAATAATGAAAAGATTATTATAGTCGCTGATGTGGGGATTTCTCCGAAAAATGTTGAGAGTTCCCTTATCAGGTAAAAAGTCAAAAGGATACAACATAAAAAAGAGCTAATAAAATATCAGAAAGATACAATCGAAATTTTTTAGGAACATCATGAGGACAAAGAGGTTGAAACACTTGGTCACAACTGACAAAATACAAATTATTGTCATCATCATTGAGTGCCGTCGCCGCATCGAAGGTTTACTGCCATGGAGCGCAATTCCGCTTTGTCTCTTGCTTTGATGGTGTAGGCTTTCATTCGCTGACTTGTCCATCTTTTTATGTTACTCGTCCATGTTAGTCTTGGTCTGTCTCTGCCTCTTTTACCTTGTATTTTCCCTTCCAAGATTACTTTTATTAGGCTGCTGTGTCATTTAATAAGCCCCAAAAATCGCATTTCTCTTGTTTGAATTATATTTAGTACTTCTCTTTCATTTTTAGTTGTTTTAAGACCTCATCGTTTGTTTTCTTTTCCTTCCATTCAATTCTACCTATTCTTCTATATATCCACATTTCAAAGGCTTCAATTCTCTGTTCTGTTTTCTTGTCTAATGTCCATGTTTCTGCACCATATAGGAATGTTGAGAAGATATAACATGTTGCTATTGTTAATTTTAGTGCTGGTGTTATTTTTTTTATGTTAGTATATTTTTCATGGCATTAAAATTACTTTTTTCCTATTCCTATTCTTTTCTTTATTTCAGTTTTACATCCTCCTCACTGGTTATAGTATGTACAAGGTAGTTGTAGCTCTGAACTGTAATTTTCTGCTAGTAGAACAGTATCATCAGCATATCTTAGGTTATTGATTATTTTTCCATTAACGTTTAGACCTGCCATCTGTATGATATTTTTAAAGATTTGCTCAGTGTATAGTTTGAAAAAACTTGGTGACAGGTGTCTTACTCCTCTTTTATATCAACGGGTGTAGAGTTCTCTTTGTTATATTTTGTTATTACTGTTTGCTCCCAGTAATTATAGTTAGTTATTAAATAACGTTAGTTGTATGTCTGTGTCATCTAGATGTATATCTTTTAGGCAATCTATAAGTTGTTTATGGTGTATTCTATCTAAAGCTTTGGTGTTGTCTATGAAGCATGCATATATCGGTTTGTTTATTCCTATGTGTTTTTCGATTAATGTTAATGCGTAGAATATGGCTTCTTTTGTCCTGTTCCACTGTTTTTTTTCCAAAATCCAAATTGTTGTTCTTCTAATTCCATAATGATTTTATTATGAATCCTTCCTTGTATAACTTTTAGCAATATTTGTGTAACATTGATCATTAGACTTATTGTTCTAAAATCACTGCATTCAGCTGCACCATTCTTTTTTGACGATGCAATGAAAGTTGATGTTTTTAATTCATTTGGTATGTATCCTGTATGATACATGTCGTTGTAAATGTCTGTGATCACTTCAATGCCAAAATCTTTTAGTGCTTTTATCATCTATATCTGTATGCTGTCAGGTCCTGCTGCTTTTCCCTTCTCCGTTGTTTGTATAACCTTTTCCGCCTCCGATTTTAAGATTTTAGAGCCTGATGTATTTTTTATAATTGGTTTCTTTTACATTTCGTCATAAAATAATACTGTTATATATTACTGCCAACAATTGATTATATCTTTGTTGTCCATTGACATTTTTTTTCTTATTTGTTTGCAAGACATCCACATTATGTGGCTTTTTTTATTTTACTAGTTATTTTCTCTCTTTCTGTGTGCATCCCTCTTTAATCGTGATTTTTTCCTTAGTTTCGATTTCTAGACATCTTTGGCTGTGCCAGTCTTCGTTTGTCTTTTTGCACACTTTGCATATTTCATTATCTATTTTATTATATTGGGCAGTGTTCTTCGCTTGTTTTCTTTCTTCCATTTTTTTTCCAAGATGGTGTCAGTTATCCATTTTTATTTTATTTTTTTTTCCTTTTTGGGTCAGTTTTCGCAAGTTTTTTGTATGTTCTTTATGCATTGCCACTTGACTGTAACTTGTTCATCAGTATTTTCTTTACTCAGTCGCTTATTCAAGTACCTCCTCATATGCGCGCTTTACTTCTTTAGTATAAGTATCTTTAAATCTATTTGATTTCAAGCTGTTATATCTAGTGGTATTGTTGGTGAATTAGTCTATTGTTTGTTTCTCTTTAGTTTGACTTTCATGTTAATCATTACAAGATTATGATGTGAGTTAATTTCTGCTCCTGGATAAGTTTTGGTTTCTTGACGTTGTTACGGAACCTTTCTTTTATCATTGTGTTATCTATTTGATTCCTCTTTTTATCTCCAGGGCTTTTCCATGTGTATAGTTTCCTTTTCTCTTGCTCAAAGCAGGTGTTACATATTAACAGCCTGTTTTCTTCACAAAATTATATTATATTTTTCCCTTTTCATTTCTTTTTCCTAAACCATTATTTCCTATAATTGTCATATATCCACCTTTTACTACCTTAGTATTCATATAACCCATTACAATCAAGATGTCCAAAGATTTCACTTGCTTCATAACTTTATTTAAATCTTCATAGTATGCCCCTATTTTCATCTGTATAGTTTTTTTTTCTGTATTATTACTCTTTCGAATGGTTTTGCTTTCATTTTAAGTAGTATAATTATATCATTGTTATGTCCAGCGTCCTGAATGTACTTTATTTATTCCCATCGTGTCTCTGATATGACAATAATATTAATGTTTAACAGCTCTGCTTGCAAAATAAGATTTTCCAATGTTCCTTCTTGGTTAAGAGTCCTAACATTCCATGTACATATTTGTAAATCTTTCTTTCTGACAAAAGTTAGAATTTCCCTCTATGGCTTTCTTGGGCATAGTACGTGATGAGACTCCAGTCTCTTTCACGGTGGTCAGCCATATTCGTTTTTCGTGCCTTGAATATGCCTATTCTGTAACACACATTTTGCGTGTAAGAAGACTTATGAACCAACACATAACTGGAGTTGTCAGTCGCTGGACACTGCGGGGCTTGCTGAGTAGGGGATCTGAGCACCTATGGACATGTTCGGAGTGCAATGATGATGACCCGCAAATAACTCAATAACTCAATAACAATAACACTTTGCTGTTTCTTTCTTTTTGAGCCTTTAATCATTTATGATGCTTCCGCCCCATCTACCGTCACAGACTTTGTATTTTCGGGATGGACATTCTCAGTAGGCGCCATTGTTGTCAAAATAGATATTTGCCTTTCGAACCACGAATACACGTTGGCCTATCGACGACCGATTAAAAACACGACGACACAAGAAAAATAAATCATATTCCACTGAAATATCGGTAAAGTTCACAGTCATCAGAAGTACATATAACTACAACGAGGAATAGCAGCACATTATTTCACTACAGGAATAGCAGCACATTATTTCCCTACTAGACTGTCGTGCAAATCATTTAGACACGTCAGCAAGAGCCGTGTCAGAAACACTTTCTACACACAGCTGCCATGACACCAGATACAATAGAAAATAAACAACAAAATACAAATAAAGAGAGAGATTACAGACGACAAATAGAGACGATACTAGATAGCTTCGTGTGTGGCATTGTAAACAGCATTAACAAAACTGAAACGAATCTGTGAATACCGAGAATTGTAAAAGGGGGCATGATCGCCCAAACCAACAGGTATCACACATGATGTTGATACATAAGAAAACAACTGTGGCTAAGTAGATAATACGCTGCCTGCTGACTAGTAGGGTTGGGATTCACTTCTCAGATACAGAGATTTTTCTTCTTTCTGACGTGACATCGAGGTTCACTCAGCCTCTGCTCTGATAAATTATTACTAGAAACAGGGCGGTCTGGCGTGATACAACCACATTGTCCATTAAAAAATGATCCTGGACATTTTAAATTTTAGCAATAACTAAATAATTCCCATACGTCGTTAAGATGAATATAATTATTACTTAAATAAAACATGTCATAAACGTATGTCTATTCTGTATACTGAGACCTTTAACATGCCTTCTTTGAAGCTACTTATATTATTATTATATATATTATTATTACTTATATTAATACTTATGTTGTTATTACTTATATTAATACTTATATTAGTATTACTTATATCAATACTAATATTATTATTAATTATTTTAAAGCCTGTATTATAATATTATTGTCATCAGATGCCATGTTGCTTGACATAGGCAATCATCTCCCCCCCCCCCCTTTCTCTCGGTCATTCATGCATGCCATAATTTCAGTCCCTGATCTTTATTATATTTTTGGATAAGCTGTTCAATAAATTCTTTATTGGTTTTCCTCTGTTCTTCATTCCATTCATTCTCCCCGTTGTTATAGTATTCTGAAGGCCTTCTTTTTCCATTACATGTGCTATAGATTGTCATTTTCTAATTACTCTTATGCTTCCGGTTTCTCCAGCTCTTTTTAAACATTCTTCATTCGTAATTTTTGATGTCCATGGAATTTGTATGAGGAGCGCGTGACCTTGCGGCTAAAGTCACTGTTTCACTGGCTGAAAAGCCGGCGTACGGTGTTCGAAACCTGCGGTAGACAGAAAGAATTTTTCTATCCGGGTGAAATAAAAATCCTGAGTCGACTGCTTTGACAAGCGGTGTTTATTCCTCTGGTACTATCGTGAGCTCCCTCCCCTGACATACACCAGCAATGGTACTATGTGTCGTAAAGATAGATATTTTTTATGGAATTCGTCGCATTCTTCTGATAAACCATATCTTGGTTGCCTCCAATATTCTTTGCATTGTCTTACTTATCGTCCATGATTCACTTCCATATTATATAATATGTTCTATGTTTCACTTTAGAACACGTTTTTTAACACTAATTAACAATACCTGTTAACGTGGTGTAATCATTACCCCTTTCGTTACCTGTATTGTGTTGCATTTTTATTATCTTTGATCGTATCGTATGTTATGTTGTTATCGACAAGCCCATGTTCCAATGGCACAATATAAATGATGCATGAGGGGGCGTTTCTCCAGCTAAATTGTGCTCAAATCACTTATTCCAATGAGGCCCATCCAATTATCATAGCTCCATATTGCTTCACGTCAGTTAACATAATCTGGCTTTTTAATCATAATTATAGGCTATTAATGTACTGATTATCATAATAAGAACTTTTGTGACATTTGAGAGGGCAATATATTTTCAATAATAATCTATGGATAGCAAGGGAAGAAATTAGAATAGCATAATGAAAGAATAAACAATAGTCGTTATCAATGTTGATAAGGTAGAAATAATGATAATGTTATCAGCAGTCAATAATGATGATTAGGAAATGTTGGGAAATAATTGAACAAAAGCTGGTTTTAATAAAAAAAAAAAAAAGATGAACACGCTTCATTGAGTAAACTCGCAATCAGTGAAAGAAGCTTGGAGGATCTGGTTTCAGATTCGTAGCACAGAAAGAACAAAAAAAAAAACAACCAAAAAAAAAGAAGGCACAGGAACATTATAGGCAGGTGAAAAAAAAGTAAAAGTAAAGTGCTCCGTCACGCCAAGTGGCCTATGGGGAATATGGTGTTAGTAACCATAAATGTTACAGGTCTACAGCACATGATTTTTGGGGTAATGTGGTCGGTATTACGCCCGTGCCCCTTTACTTTCACAGGAAAAAAATAAGGTACCCATTTAAGGCTGGGTGAACTCAGTACTTATATCACATTCAGAAGACAAAAGACGCAGGAGAAAGGAGACGAGGCTATGCACCACAAATACATTTTGTTCGTTCTGCTGTCGGGTCTGTCTATCTCATATTGGCAGGTTCAGCCACGAGAGAAGCTGTTCGGTAAAACAGCATCCAGTATCATCATCATGAGCCTTACTGGTTGGCGTAGGCGATCATGTCCTTCCACAATCTTCTGTCTACAGTGCATCGTATCAGTTCAGTTGTTGACTGCTTTCCATGCCATGACACCAAGCTTTCCAGTATTTTCTCTCTTTGTCGTCCGCAATCTCTCTTTCCTTTATCTTGCCAGTTGTAACCAAGTATTCAATTTCATCTTCTCATGATGTGCCAGAAAAATGTTGATTGTTCTGTCTGTTGGTTTTTTAGGAGCTACCTTTTTGTGTTGGCCTCTTTGAGAACTTCACATTGGTCTTTTAGCTGTCCAGGGAGCTCTCCACATTCTTCTGAGAATCCCATCTCTGTGGCCTTAATCGTCTTTTCACTTGTTTGTCTACTGTCCATGATCCGCTTCCATAGTTCAGAATTGGTTCTATATAGCACCGATGAACTCAGCTCTTTTCATTTTTATTGACATAGATTTGTTGCATAAGATATTTTTCATTTTCTGAAAGCTATTTTGGTCTGAGCTATTCTACTTTTTATTTTCGTGGTGCATCTTCCATCCAGTATAAGACACTAATATTTCAAACAGCTGACTTATCATGATTGCTTGCTACAACTGTCTGTCAGGACCGTAAGCTCATGCACAATAAATGAACTTGAAAAAATGCACAAAATAAGGAGAGATACTATGTCACAAGGCAAATAGAATCTAATTGAGAAGAATGTTTTTTTTTCATCAAAAGATGGAAGCACTTGTAAATATATATATAACATTATGATAATCATTTTAATTAATAGACGATAACAAGAATTGTATATATATATATACATACATAGTGATAATAATTTTAGAATGATAATATTTTTTTGATATATTATAACAAACAATATATATTACCTTAATGATAATCAGTTTAAAGAAGCAGATATTTAAACAAATTTAAATAAATATGATATGAAAATCAGTTTTAAGACAAGGATACAAAGAAGAATAAATGCACGACATATAGACAAGGTAACTAAATGTAAACATAGTCATTGGTAAAATTGTCTTTAAGATAAAGATGATAAAACAAATGAGAATAACACTTAAGAAAATCAACTTCAATGAACATAAAAAAAAAACTTGTTCCGGAATCCGCATGGAAAATCAAACAAATGATGACTAAGAAAACCACAAAGCAAAAATGAAAATATCAACATGACGAAATGTTATAATATGGATAGAATTGAAAATATTCTCTCAACATCATCATGTACCGGGCCTGCTGGCGTAGGTGGTCATGTCTCTCCACAACTTTCGATCTCGACAGTTATCCCCCTCACCGTTGTTGTGATTTCTATTGATGTGGCGAGTCATGCTTGTACAAAGAAGTTACAACAGTGGTTTTCTGTTGCCTTCCGTCGGTTTGTTTACGGTTGGCTCCGCTAGCCTTTGACTTAAAAGGCTGTTCTCACCGACAAGGCAAGGCAGTGGGGGTGTTTTTTACTTCGGGGTACCTTCCCTAGCATTTACTCTCCCGAGCTTACTGCAATACAGCGACAGGTTGTACTGTTTACTGTATACAGTAGCAAGTAAAAATTACCCGACCAGGCAACGATTCTCTCAACAACATGAACAAATAATTACAAAGGTTTTTTTTTTTCTTATTCTGAATATGGACTTCACACGTGTTGATTGTTGATGACGAGTTTTAACGACAAGTATTTAGTTTATTTGTTAACCTCAGATGGAAGATGTACAAAAGAGGTGAGATGCAGAATGGCCCAGGCAGCTTTCCAAAAAATAAGGAAGATGCTATGCAATCCATTTTTGACATAGAAACAAGAAAAAAGAGTTCTTTAAATGTTACGTAGAGCCAGTATTAACATATGGATGAGAATCATGGACAACGGGACAACAGACAAGAAAATCAGGAGTCTGAAGAAAGGTGGTTTTACAGAAGAATGTTGAGAGTACCATGGACAGCTAAGAAGAGTAATGAAGATGTTTTGAGATAGGTCAAAGCAAAAAGAGCTAATTCCAATATTAGGAAGAAACAACCATCATTTTGGCCATGTAATGAGAAGAGAACAACTGGAATATATTGTAGCAACTGGAAAAATGAGGAACGAAGAGATAGAGGGAAGTAAAGAGAAAAAATAACAGACAGCTTAAGAGAATGGCTTGGCAGAAGGTCAACAACAGAAATGATAAATAGCTGCAAACATCGAAAGTTGTGGAGAGACTTGATTACCTACGCCAGCAAGCCCGGTACCTGATGATGATGATTTAGTTTATATCTATATTTTTTATTACAGTATGAAAATTAACACCGCAAAAACAGAGGCTATGAGAATAAGCAAATTAAGACACCCATTAAACATGACATCAAAGATAATGAAATAAAACAAGTAGAGGAATTCAAGTATTTGGGCACAATGTTTACAGAAGATGGAAAACTAGGCAGAGAAATTGACATAAGAATACAAAAACAAATGCTGTCACATACCAGCTTTCATCATTGTTAAAACATCCAAACATTTCTATGGCAACTAAACACAAAATGATAAATAGCATTTTCATACCAACTTTGTGCTATGAAAGTCAAACATGGACCTTTTCAAATCACATTAAGAAAGATCAATACATGTGAGATGCGATGCTTGAGAAAAGTAACAAACAACACAAGAAGAGATAGAATATCAAATGAAACCATAAGAAAGAGAGCATGGGAAAAGACCAAGAGGAAGACCCAGAAGAAGATGAATAGATGCAGTGACAGAGACATGTAACAACAAAGGAAAATCACTAATTCAGACAGTTCTAGCAGCGCAAGAACGACAAAATGATATAAACCACGACACCTTTTAGGTATCAGTGAAAAGAGAAAAGAAAGAAACTTGTTTAAATATCAGATAATATATAGCATAATACAACGGCCTACTAAAAGTAATCCTTGAGGGGAAAATACAAGAGTAAAGAGGCAGAGACAGACAGGACTAACATGGACGAGTAACGTCTAAAGATGGACAAACCATTGGTTGGTTGGTTAGGAAGGCTTCGGTATAACTGCAAACGAATCAAAATCCATAATTGCTCAACCGCCCGAGCCAGCGTAATCATCATAATTAAAATCTTCTCCCAAACAAAGAAAGGCAACTGTAGTCCCATCGTAGCAATCTCAGCACACGCCAAAAGACATAAGGCGTAACCGCGCAGAAAGTGAACACAGCCAACTGTTCCCTGTCATACGATATCAACATTCATCGTAAACAATTGGAAATCGAAACATGATCAAAACGGATGAGATGCAGAGCGTCACGGTGTGCACAGAGCACTTATCTCAGTAGCTCCTGCAACAAGCCGGACTTGGAATATGAGGAAACTGCAACAAGGAACACTCTTTCATGGATAGCCATCAATTGTTCCCGCCGTCTATCCACATATACCGGAAGTTCATGGACAACCAGCCTATGACAACCTGCACAATCAAAGCAAGAGACAGATTAGAATGGCGCTCCATGGTAGCCCAACCTCCGTTGCGGAGATGGCACTCGATGATGATGATGATGCTGATATAAAATAAACATCATCATCATCATCAAGTACCGGGGCTAATGGCATAGGTGATCATGTCTCTCCACAACTTTCGATCTCGGCAGCTAGTTATCATTTCTGTTGTTGATCTTCTGCCAAGCCATTCTCTTAAGCTGTCTGTTATATTTCTCTTTGCTCCCTCTATCTCTTCGTCCCTCAATTTTTCCAGTTGTTACAATATATTCCAATTGTTCTCATCTCATTACATGGCCAAAAAATGATGATTGTTTCTTCCTAATATTGGAATTAGCTCTCTTTTTGCATTGACCTCTCTCAGAACCTCTTCATTACTCTTCTCTAGCTGTCCATGGTATTCTCAACATTCTTCTGTAAAACCACCTTTCTACAGACTCCAGTGATTTTCTTGTCTGTGTCCTATTATCCATGATTCGCATCCATATGTTAATACTGGCTCTACATAACATTTAAGAACTTTTTCTTGTTTCTATTGTCAAAAATGAATTGCATAGTATCGTCCTCAATTTGGAAAGCTGCTTTGTCTGAGCCATTCTGCATCTCACCTCTTTTGTACATCTTCCGTCTGAGGTAACAAAATAAAATAAACATAACATGGTCTTAAGCAGCTAAACTTACCGATAGACGAAACAGACTACGACCGTTCCGGCAAAAGCCGTTATCGGGTACGGAACAACAAACTATAAATATCAATAAATACACACAAAAAGGCAAGTACTTATCTATCTCAAGAAGGCTATGTAAAGCGGTTGACTCGTGGCGGTCCGAATAAACGGAAGAGGAAGTAACCAGAACCTTTGCACTAAGTGCCTGTCGGTCACATAAGTGATCAATAAATAGCATTACAATTCTATTATTATTCTCTTATTTAGTCACATCGAATTCTCTCATTTAGTCTCATCGATTTCTCTCATAGTAAAGTGAAGTACCCCCGTCTCGCCAGTATAGGGAATATGGTGCTAGTCACCATAAATTTTACAGACCTTTCGGCACATGATTTTTGGGGTAATGTGGTCGGTATTACGCCCGTGCCGTTTGACTTTCACAGAAAAAAATCCGGTTGCCCATTAAAGGCTGGGTGAACCGGAAGCCGTTCGGTTGGGATCGAACCCTACCTCTTGTCCTTTGTG